>JARHVA010002655.1:600000-1067500 GCA_037957365.1 Torreya grandis
TTAGAGACATGGTAAATGATAATGCTATTGAATACAATAAATTATTTAGGATGAAGCTTTATAACATGAAATATTGAGATAGATTCAAGTGTGATTTTGCTCTTTTGGCAAGAAAAAAAAATAGAGCCAAGATACTGAAACTAAACATGTGTTTATTAATGCACTTCCTAGTGAAATCTCAAACAGAGTATTAGCCTACATAAGAACTAAAAAGGAAGCCACGATTGGATAAAAAGCCACAGTTTCAAAAATGACCTTAGGTTAAATTATCTAGTCTATAGAAGAATATATTTACAATCAATGTAAGGATAAATCTATAGCCAAATTACTTAAAAAACAAATGAAAACCAATGATAATAGTATCCACAAATATAGTGGATATAGTGCACTAGCTTATTTTGGTTTTGAGAATTCTCATTGTGAATGCCATAAAGAAAGGCATAGCTCCCAAAAATTAAAGACAAGCCGAAGTATAAGAGGAGGTTCTGTAAAAGAAAAACTTATGTTAAGTTGAAAAGAACCATCTCAGGAAAACAACCTATAAAATGTTATATTTTTGGTCAATAAGGTCATATAGCTCCTAAGTTCCCAAATAAGAAAAGGTATCCTAAAAAGATGAAAAAGATTAGAGCTATACTTCTTAATGAAGAAATGCAAGTTATTTTTGAATTCAACTCAGATGATGATTTCTATTCAATACCCACTGAAAATGATATTTCTTCTAGTGAAAATGAAAATCAAGTAAATCAATTTGAATAACTATCTTCTTCTAATAACTCTGAGATTGAACTCTACTATTGAAATATGATGTTTGGTTTTGATCCTAAATCCTAGATGAAACATATAAAATATCTACTCTAGAACCATAAACTCCCTCTTCATCTCATCCCTATCTATCAAGATGAGCTTACCCAATTATGTAGCACTCATGGCGACCCTAAGGGAAAAACATTACAACATGTTAACTTTTATGACAACCCAATGTTATATGCACAATAGAAATGGAATAGAAAACAAAAAGCTAAGACTAAGAATCCAAGCACAAAGATCCTAATAACACACCATCTACCTCAAATTTTGCTTTTCAGATCATAAAGAAAGAAGAAACTAAAAAGTAATGGAAAAGGCTTGGGAAGTACCTGGACTAAAGATTGCGCACCGTAAATCCAGACGCTTGTGAGCACTCCTCTTTGGCTGTGGAGGAATGACACCTGCAAAGAAGAAAACTTGGATGAAAAGACGTTAGATAGATAGGCGGTGGGTTGCCAGGCGAAAGCCTGTTCCCAAAAGTATGAGAACTTCCTTAAGGGAGGTCAACCCACTGTTTTGATAAAGATAAGTCTGATAAAAAGACAGAATGCTAAAAAGGACTGAAATAAATAGCAAACTGAAAGAGAAAAGGAAGCAAAGGCTTACCTGGAAGAAGCTGTCAAACTGGTCACAGTCACCGGCGTCGGTGGTCCTACCGGCGTCGGTTGTCGGGTCTGCCGACGTCGGCTATGTTGCCATCGTCGGTGGGGGTAATGACCGGCGTCGGTCGGGGCAATAGGCTTGGATGGGGTTTTAGGCAGGTTCTGGTCGAGTCTGGACAGAGTCTGGTCTGTGGACGGGTCAGTGGACGGGTCTGAATCTGATGGACGGGTCTGTGGATGGTCTTAGGCAGAGGTGCAAAAGAGTCAAATGGGTAGAAGGGTAGAGGAGGACAATCAAGGAGATAGGAATCTGGGTCTGGGTGACAGTCAGGACTGAGGGGAAGAAGAGCTAAATCTAGTTTAGAAATGACTAGAAAGCATAAAAACAAACAGAGTACAACATACCTGTGCCCTGCTGAAGAAGGTGTTGATCTTGTTGCTTGATGTTGCCGGATGTGAAACCTGTTGCTGATGAAGATTCCCTGTTGTTCACCTGCAGAAGATTGCTGTGTACCTGAGGGAGAGAGTCAGATTGATTGGTAGAGAGATTGCTGATACAAGGGTTTGATGCCAAAGATTCAAGAGTCGGGATCCGAGAGCTAGAGAAGCAGAGAAGTGAAGAAAAGCCAAGCGGAACCAGAGAGCCGGGGAGAGAAAACGGTGAAGAAACCGTTATGAAGGGTGCCGACGCTGGCAATATCGCCGATGTCGGCTGAAGGGTGACCGACGTCGGCGGCTGAAAGGCTGGAGAAAGGCTAAAAATAGCCTTTCATCCGTTTCCCAACGGCTGGGTCAAATGAATGCCAGGATGAAACGGTCGACGGAGGTTAAATGGGCGAGAGGAGAGGTTGGAATGGGAGTCTAAGGCATTAAATGGCCATGTGGGGAATGAAGGGGATCTAAGGAGGGTATCCTAGGGTGGCGAGGTGGCAAGGAGAGGGAAAAGGGGCCTTATTTAATTAAAAATAGATGTTTATTTTCAATTAATAAGACCTAGGTAGGTTAGGGACCAAGGAGGACTAGGAGGGAGAAAGGACCAAGGGTTAGACACTTTTTCGGTGTCTACATTTGCCCCTTTTTGTCTTGTTGGTTATTCTGGATGAACTGCAAGACAAAAATAGGGAGGTGGTTGCCCCAGGTGAAGGATGAGGTATTCCCCCTCAAAGCAGGAGTCGAGGGAAGGAACCTGATGTCGGGTGCTGATTTGACAAAAGGTGGATGAGAAAGAGAGAAGTGAGTGAAAATGCTGCAAAAGTCATGATTGTGCGCATACCACTGCACGAGACAGGTCAGGTCAAAAGTGTCGCAGGTCAAGGGTCAAGGAGTGCCAAAATTGAAGTAACCGGGCCCCAGCATTTAGTCGTCTGCTGATCGGGTCACTCAATCTAAGCTGAAGCTCCAAATGGTCATCGTGTCCCAGGTATCCAGGGCTCAGGAAGTGCTCCCAGAAACATGAAAAAGCCACAAGTAGTAGGGATCAACTGGCTCACGATCCTATACTTGTGAGAGGTCAAAAATAGTCTGCGGACAATTCTGCTAACCAGCCTTGGAATAGCATACACACAAAAACAACCAAGGCAATATTGGCTTGGAAGAAGGTCAAAGAAGATACGCATGATCGCCAATGGTCATTGGTCAAGAGGATGGATGGACGAAAGGATGCGGCCGAGCTAACCCCAGAAGACCCCATGTCAACTGAGTGCTGCCTACATAGCCCCTGTCGTAGGGGCCTCAGGCCGATGTAGTTCTCCCTAAAAGGGAGGAAGGGTCAGAGGGATTGATTGGTCTTGGTCAAAGTCGATGATTGGTCTTGGTCAAAGGTCTTGGTCAAAGTTGATGAAGTTGGGTGTGATAAGAGTCAAAGAAGAGAAGGTTTGTCCATCATAGAGATGAACAAAAGGGGGTGGTTGAGCTAACCTCAGAAGATGTGGTATCTGAGTGCTACCTACATAGCCCTGGTCATAGGGCCTCAGACCAATGTAGTTCGGACTGCGAGGGTCAAAATGGTCGATGATGAGATGTGGTCAAGCGTCGAAATGATAAGGCTAAGATGAGGATAAAATGATGCTACAGATGGTGTATTCTATAGAATTGGTTGAGAGTCTTTCATCCCTAGCAAGTTTCCATAGTCACGATGTGCTAAAAATGAATGAAGGTCTATTTATGCTTCAGCAAGTATTGGTTTATGCTTAACATAAATTGGGTCTGGTCGGTAGTTTCCATGTGTATTGGTGTCCATAGAAACTATGTGAAATGGTCTAGGATGATGCCTGATGTCATGTTGAAAATGATGAAAATGGTTGGGTTAAGGATGAGTCGACAATTGATGTGGCCGAAGCGTGACCAAAGTGTAGAGAAAAGGTGAAAGGAAAATTGCTCTTTCATTGACAAGGACCCGAAAGGAAGCATAGATAGGGGTTATAAGAATAAAAGCCCCGTTCATGCATCACGTCGTTGACCAGTGTTGAGTTAGAACGGTAATCGAATCACTTTGACATTAAAGTGAGCTCGAAGTCCCTTGAGCAGGTGATAGGAGGAGGATAGGGTAACCCAGTTTAAGAGCAGGAATAACCTCGCCCCTTTTTATAGGAGACCCTGCAACAACTACAAGCCAAGTCCGTGACTCATTTTTTTTTTTTTTTGGTGCAGACTGATCAATGCAGGAAGCCTGCATAGAGATGTCATTTGAGGTAATGGTCATGTTGCGAAGCTGATCAATGCGGGAAGCTTCTAAAATAGTGTTGTTTATTGCCAGATTAGTCATAGCCATCCTTCGAGGGAGTGGTCTATATTTTTGCTTGATAATGTTTGAAAAGTTGGCCTAGCTGTCCTTCGAGGGATCAGTCTAGTAATACAGCAATGATAGTACAGCTGTCCTTCGAGGGATCAGTCTGTCTTTTTAATTTGACTTGATTTAGTGACCATGGATATGTTTTGACATCTTGATTTGTATATATTGATAGAAATGAGAGTCACGGACAAGACTGTAGAAGCTCAAGGACGCCCCTTTTATTAGGACAAAGCATCCATGCATCATAAAAGGGTTGTAGAGGACTTGTTAAAGGGGAATAGGGTTGAAAGGGATGAGGATTAAGAGGACGAGGATTGCTCAGGGGACGAGCTCAAGTTACGTGTCAAGTAGACGAGTACTCGACTAACAGAAGAAATGGTCGAAGATGCAAGACATAAAAAGGGGTTTAAGGTCTAATAAGACCCTGGGCCATGCTTGTATGTTGAGGTCCGAGTCAATTAGGAGCAAACTTGCCCCAATTGCCTTTTTCCAGATTGTTCAGGTGTTGATTGATTGATGTGAAGTTGGTTGACATTGTCGTTGGTTGGTTGAAAAAGGTTGAATGTTTGGTTGAGAGGTCTGGTTGATCGATATTGGGTTGAAGTTTGGTTGAGACTGGCCGAATGATTGGTCGGGGGTTGGGTCGATGGATACTTGGTCGAGATGAGTGATTAAATGAGTGATTGATATGTGGTAGAGACTGGGTTGAAAAGTTGGTCGAGGTTTGGATGAAGGATGAGTTCCCCCAGTGGGTAAGGAGAATGTTTGAAAGATTGGTTAAGGTTGGTTGAGGTTTAGTGGTCAGATGGACGGTGTTAATGTCGAATAAGGGGGTCAAAGGCGGCAAAGGGACCACAGTCTGGCGTGGGGATCCCGATTTAGGTGATGAGGTTGGAGGGGCATGGGTCGGGGTTGATGTTTTGTTGAAGAGGTGGTCAAGAGGACCCTTGATGAGAAGGGAATCCTTTTTCCGGTGTTGACGAATGACAGCTTTGAGAGCGCAACAACGCTCAGTGTCATGTCCTAGAGTGTGATGATAATGGCAAAATTTAGAGTTGTCGAACCAAGAGGGTCTTGATCTGAGAGGTGATGAGCGGAGTGGTGTTGAAGGTTTGTTGATGATGTGGTCGAGAAGAGAGGTGTCATTCTCCAAACATTGGCGAATGGCGACCTTGAGGTCGTGACAATGCTCCGTGTCGTGCCCAAGTGTGCGATGATACGCACAAATGCGAGTGTGGTCGAACCAGGGTGGTTTAGGTCCGAGAGAGTGATATTGTCTAAGAGGCGGGAGATTGATACGAGAGGACTGCAACAAGTGCCGTAAGAGCAAGGCATATGAACCTGCTAACGGGTCGGGATGTTTTATTGCCGTAGGGGTTGATGACGTTGGTTTGGGAGATGAAAGAGGTATAGGTCGAGGGTTTGGATGAGAAGTATGTCTGATGGGATGAGAGAGTAATAGAGGTGACGTGCCTCTGTGAAGGATGGGAGTGGGAAGCACTCCCATTAAAGTGGACGGATGCGGGCCCAAGATAGAGGGCAATGACGAAGGTGGAGGAGGAATCCTCCGATGTGGTCTAGTAGTTTTCGTGTGTTTGGGTCGAGGGCCACTATTGTGTGAGGCGAGGTTAGATGTAGGTTTGGGTTTGGATGTGGACGAAGGTGAGTGAGATGTAGAAATCTCACACAAAAGGCAGGAGAAAACCTTGACTGGATCTTCCTCAGTTGAAATGGGTGGAGAGACGGGTTCTTCTCTTGGTGGAGAAGAAATAAGAGAGGGCGGCTCCTCAAGTGGGCAGAGGGCGTGGATGGTCGTGCCTTCTACTTGTAGTTGAGGAGTAGGTAAGGTAGGGTCTTCGGATGGAGGTGGGCTTGATGGCGTTGATGTGGTCAAAGCGCCCTCCAATACAAGAGAGGTAGATGGAGGACTAGTAGGAGAAGAAGGTTCCTCATCCTTTAATGGAAGAGGTTGGTCAAGGACAAGAGGCAAGATGGTGCTAATCGTGTGAATGTCATGGTCTTGAGGGTCATTGGTCGAAGTCTGGACGTTGTTTTGAGTAGGCAGATGATTAGGGAATGGTTGTTTGAAGATGTCGATATGTTGGTTAGGTGGGGCGTTCGGGTTATCTAAAACAAGATCCCCCTTGTCGATCATGTCTTGGACGATGTTTTTGAAGGTTCGGCAGTTGTCGATGTCGTGGCCTTGGACACGATGAAAGGGACAGAAATCGGCCTCCCTATACCATGTAGGGATGGCTTTTGAAGGGTCGAATTGAGGTGGTCGGATTGGAGGGAGATTGAGGACCCCCTGCTTGAGAAGTTTTTCCAAAACGGAAGCGTATGGTTCTCCAAGTGGAGTGTAAGAATGCTGAATGTACCATTGTTGGAATTGTTTGGTGATGCTTGGAGATGTCAAAGGTTGAGATTGATTAGTTGACGTCGATGATGGTGATCTAACGACCATAGTGTTGGCCACTCCTTTAGATTCGGAATTGGCAGAAGAAGAAGGTCTGGAAGAAGAATGGCCAGTAGATTTTGCGTTGGTATTACGCAATTTGACCTTATCTTCTTCAAGGGCACGGAGTTCGAGCTTTCGAGCCATGATGAAAGCTTCGTCAAAAGTGCGAAATGTCTGAATCCGCAAGGTAGAAGAGATGTGTCTGGCACATGCTCGAGAGAAGAGCTCGATGAGCTCAGGTTGAGGCAAAGAGAAGGAGAGCTGGTTGATCAGGCCCCTCCAACGAGCGACAAAATCGATAATAGATTCATCGTCAAATTGCCTGATGGAGTAAAGGTCTGTGATTGAGACTTGTTTGGTGATGTTGATTGAGAAATGGTCAAGAAATAGTTGAGCGAGTTGAATGAATGAAAAGATAGAGCGTCTGGCAAGAGAACTATACCAGTCAAGGGCTGGGCCAGAAAGGGACATAGGGAACGTGCGTAAAAGCAACGCATCATCATGGGCAATGAGGTAACAGGCATGTCTAAATGCCCGTAGATGTTGTTGAGGGTCTTCCTTACTCTGAAAGCGAGTGAATTTAGGAAGCTCCCAATGGTTAGGGTATGGTCGAATAGGGACAGAAGGATGGATGGGCTCATTGCAAATTTGGTCATATGACAAAGTATTGCTTGAACCAGAAATAGAGGCTTCGAGACTGGACATTTTATCCATCAGCATCTTGATAAGATCTGCTAACGGATTGGCGGGTTGCACGCCCCCTAAGTTGTAAGGCGCTTGGAAGAGGCTAGAGGAGGCGTGCGACATAGTCGGTTGTACAATGTACGGATGACTAGTCGCAGGGGCAGAAGTGGAGGCTAAAGGTGGTTGCGTTACGAAGGTCGACAGGTATAGGTTGACTGGGCACCGCCAAAGGTGGTTGAATGGCGGCACTGGTAGAAAGATAAGTCGACACGCCTACATTTGTGGGCGCAAGAGTATGAGGGGTCGAGACAATCAAGTTCTGATATGATATAGAACTTGGTTGAATTGCAGGTGGTTGAGGGGGTAATGGAACCCCGATGGAGGTCGGTCTGAAAATAGATGGGGAGGCCAAACTTTGCGTATTGGCCATGGTTGGGTTAATAGTTGAGGCGAAAGGCTGAGTCAAAAAGGGTTGGGTGGCGAATGGTGTGGATGTCATCGCCACATCACCCGAAAGGTCTCGCGTTGGGTTTCTCGCGAGATAGTTTTGGAGGGCTGCGGTGTTGAGGTCCAAGAATCTTGCAAAATCCTGGTCCCCTTCAGGGATGATGGGAATTTGAGTCGGGGTCGGGGTCGAGGTCGGTCCTGTAGGAGTTCTTTCAGTCTCTGAGTGGAATTCCATGATAGGACTTGGTTAGGGATGGGGTAGACAGAAGCGGTTGTTGGCTAAAGTGGTTAAGAAGAGAGTCCTGGTTCCAGAAACTGTGTTTTTGCAGTCTCAGGAAACCAGAATGGAGTTTTTGACAGAGAAGGTATAGGTTTCAGGCTGCTAGTTTTGAAAAAAAAGGACAGTGACAGAGACCGACGTCGGTTGAAAAACTGATGTCGGTAAGAAATATGGCCGATGTCGGTCAGATAACCGATGCCAGTAACATATGAAGCCGACGTCGGTATCAGAACCGATGCCGGTGACAGGGGAAGCCGACGTCGGTGGCAGAACCGATGTCGGTGACTGTGTTTTCCAGAGAACCAAAAGATTCTTGGAAAACAAAGAAGAAAGCGTCCTCACACACTCAAAAAAACAGATGAGAAGAGGAAAACAGAGAGATACAGACAAGCCTAAGCGATAAATCCTAGAAATTAACCTTAGAAATCGTGGCTTATGCCTTAGATGAATGTTTAGGGAGATTGGCTGAAAAATGGGTCCTAGAAGAAGGCGGTCTAAAGATGGTTTCAGGTGTTGTTTTAGGTGCTCAAAGATCTATGTTAGGGTCTGGTACGTGGCCTGGTGCTAAGGAGCAAGCTCCCCTCACTTCACGATTCCAGTGGTTAGCTGGTCTCGCTTAGCCAAGATATACCTCGCCTAGAGTTTAGACTCCGCCAGAGAACGGAGTGGGCTTCCCCCTTGGTGATGAAATCCAAGTGGGGTCACCGGGACGGGTAAGGTATCCGCTGGGGGATGAAATCCCAGTCGGGCCTTGTCTCAGGTAAGTTTTATGTTTGTTTTAGTGCATGTGGTCAGGTAGTGTAACATCAAGTGTCTACGATTTATTCAATATGCATCTAAGTTACTAAATGTGGACTAATGCAAGCACAAGCAGAAATGAAAGTGCAATACGTTTTAATGCCCAAGTTGAAATGTGATGTTTGTTATGAAGACAAGTTTGAGAAAGGGTTGAGAGTATGATGTTTAGACTAGTCTAGAAATGCAAGGAAGAAAGATTCGTTTTAGTTCTGCTTATAGTGTCATTGAGAAGAAAAGAAGGAGGAGAAAAGGTAAGAACCTAATGCTCCTAAATGAATGAAAAAGAAGAAGGAACCCAGGAGGAACCTAGGGTCCCACCGGGCGTGCCAGAGATGTTTCTACCTCAAATTTTGCTTTTCAGATCATAAAGAAAGAAGAAACTAAAAAGTAATGGACAAGGCTTGGGAAGTACCTAGACTAAAGATTGCGCACCGTAAATCCAGATGCTTGTGAGCACTCCTCTTTGGCTGTGGAGGAATGACACCTGCAAAGAAGAAAACTTGGACGAAAAGACGTTAGATAGATAGGCGGTGGGTTGCCAGGCGAAAGCCTGTTCCCAGAAGTATGAGAACTTCCTTAAGGGAGGTCAACCCACTATTTTGATAAAGATAAGTCTGATAAAAAGACAGAATGCTAAAAAGGACTGAAATAAATAGCAAACTGAAAGAGAAAAGGAAGCAAAGGCTTACCTGGAAGAAGCTGTCAAACTGGTCACAGTCGCCGGCGTCGGTGGTCCTACCGGCGTCGGTTGTCGGGTCTGCCGACGTCGGCTATGTTGCCGTCGTCGGTGGGGGTAATGACCAGCGTCGGTCGGGGCAATAGGCTTGGACGGGGTTTTAGGCAGGTTCTGGTCGAGTCTGGACAGAGTCTGGTCTGTGGATGGGTCAGTGGACGGGTCTGAATCTGATGGACGGGTCTGTGGATGGTCTTAGGCAGAGGTGCAAAAGAGTCAAATGGGCAGAAGGGTAGAGGAGGACAATCAAGGAGATAGGAATCTGGGTCTGGGTGACAATCAGGACTGAGGGGAAGAAGAGCTAAATCTAGTTTAGAAATGACTAGAAAGCATAAAAACAAACAGAGTACAACATACCTGTGCCCTGCTGAAGAAGGTGTTGATCTTGTTGCTTGATGTTGCCGGATGTGAAACCTGTTGCTGATGAAGATTCCCTGTTGTTCACCTGCAGAAGATTACTGTGTACATGAGGGAGAGAGTCAGATTGATTGGTAGAGAGATTGTTGATACAAGGGTTTGATGCCAAAGATTCAAGAGTCGGGATCCGAGAGCTAGAGAAGCAGAGAAGTGAAGAAAAGCCAAGCGGAACCAGAGAGCCGGGGAGAGAAAACGGTGAAGAAACCGTTATGAAGGGTGCCGACGCCGGCAATATCACCGACGTCGGCTGAAGGGTGACCGACGTCGGCGGCTGAAAGGCTGGAGAAAGGCTAAAAATAGCCTTTCATCCGTTTCCCAACGGCCGGGTCAAATGAATGCCAGGATGAAATGGTCGACGGAGGTTAAATGGGCGAGAGGAGAGGTTGGAATGGGAGTCTAAGGCATTAAATGGCCATGTGGGGAATGAAGGGGATCCAAGGAGGGTATCCTAGGGTGGCGAGGTGGCAAGGAGAGGGAAAAGGGGCCTTATTTAATTAAAAATAGATGTTTATTTTCAATTAATAAGACCTAGGTAGGTTAGGGACCAAGGAGGACTAGGAGGGAGAAAGGACCAAGGGTTAGACACTTTTTCGATGTCTACACTCATGGCGACCCTAAGGGAAAAACATTACAACATGTTAACTTTTATGACAACCCAATGTTATATGCACAATAGAAATGGAATAGAAAACAAAAAGCTAAGACTAAGAATCCAAGCACAAAGATCCTAATAACACACCAAAAGCCTCTTGTTGAAATCCTTAGAGCTATAAAATCAAAAATAGAATCTACTTCTCAAGATATTAATGAATTAATAAAATTTTCTAAAGATTCTATAGAGGAAAACATCCCTGAAGAAGTTCCTCCTAACCAAGGATGTTTCTATGTTGGAGAAAAAAAAACAAATCATTATCTCAGGTTACATCATTGATCCAAACAATAGCTTATTGACTCAATATTTTTTAATTGATACTGGAGTAAATATGAGTATTTCAAAGCATGGAGCTATCCCAGAGTACTTGTGGCAAGATGCTTCATTAGATTTTATTGTTGTCAATGGGTCAAAGACTACTATAAATAAAGTTGATCCTAGGGTACTACTTGAAGAAATGGCATTAAGGCATATGTAAAATTATGGATGTTTGATAAGATGTTGATAGATATTATTTTAGGAATGAACTTCCTGAATCAAGTTATGCCTTATATTATTCACAACAAAAAATTATCTTTAAGATTATTTTGTAATGAACACCAAAATCCTAGAAAAACCCATGCAACTATAAGAATTGCCACAAGACCCCATGAAGAAGAAGACATGAAAATACATATGAAGATTTATAGGATAGTACAAGATTTTTAAAAGTGAAGAGATACCCTAAATACTATCATAACAAAGATGAAATAATTTTATGATAATTATCCTAGAAGGCTTTGGGATAAGTGTAAACATATTATTTCTCTTGATCTAAAACCTGGCATTGATCATACCTGAGGTATCAAATCTAACACTATTACTTTCTACCCTTCTCAAGTTAAAATAGGAGAAGAAAAGATCAAATAATTGTTGAAGAAGGATTTGATATAGAAAATCCATAGTGAATGGGTTTCTCCTGCATTCTATGTGAATAAACACTCAAAATAAAAAAGAGGGAAAATGAGACTGGTAATAAATTATAAAAAGCTCAATGATTGGCTAATACCTATTAGGCATCCAATTCCTAACAAGACTATTTTTATCAACAAGCTAAAAGAATGTTGTATTTTTTCTAAGTTTGACTTGAAAATCAGATTTTGGCAAATTATAATAGAACCTAAAGATACTTATAAAACTGCATTTGTCTTGTCAGTCTTAGATAGGTATCATGAGTGGAAGGTTATGATTTTTAGCTTGAAAAATGCTCCCTCTAAATTTGAAAAAAGGATGGATGGAATATTTGTCCATGCTAAGCATTTTTCGGTCTATATTGATGATATATTAGTTCTTTCAAAATGTAGATAGGCAAGACAGAGATTGAATTTGTTGATCTTTGTAACCAGAATGGGTTGGTTTTAAGTGATAAGAAAATGGAGATAGGCAAGACAGAGATTCATTTTATTGGGTTAAATATATTTCAAAATAAGATTGCATTACAGCATCATATTTTTTAGTCTTTAGAAAGATTTCTAGATGAAATAAAAGACAAAACCCAATTACAGAGATTCCTTGGATCGCTGAATTACTACTCTCATTTCTATAAATATCAAGCCAAAGATAGGAAAATATTAAAAAAAAAGGTTAAGAAAGGACTCAAGCCCATGGACTACTAAAATTACACAGGTAGTCAAAAGAATCAAGGAAAAGGTTAAAGGACTACCAAATCTCAAACTGCTAGAAGAAGGTTTACTAATTTTAGAAATAGATGCTTCAAATGAAGCATATGACAGAATAATTATAAATAAATATAAAGATGATAGAGAGGAAGTCTACTATTACTGTAGTGGAAGATGGAACCCAACTCAAAAGAATTACCATTCCACTAAAAATGAACTATTAGCAGCCAAGCTATGCATGTTCAAACTAAGGATCTTTTTGCTCCCAAAGAAATTCTTATTGAGGACAGATCTATTATAGTTTGAATCTATCATTAAAAAACCCCACACCCAGAAAGTTGGGAACTAGATAATGACTATATGGGTAATATGGTTTTCTAACTTTGAGTTTGATGTTCAATACAAGAAAGGAACTGCTAATTGTTTAGCTAATTTGATGTCTAGAGAAGGATCAAAATGGTATTCTCATAGATTTTGTACTAATCATGTTTTGATTTTTTAAGGTAATGAAGGACCTAATAATTTTGATTACAATACTATTCTAGAAGATATTACTCAATAATAAAAATAAAGAATGAAAGAATGGCTTCTTATCCCTACAAAAACACAAATCAAAGAACTTCATGGGCTTCTTATTGAAAAGATTTTGTTAAAATATTTCTTAGTTAATGCCTACAGGAACTTTCCTGATGCTGACGGAAGGAGATGGACTAGATTCTATTATATGGATCATAGAAATATTAGGATTTTTAGGGAACAATTGTCACTTACAGAGTTCAGGTTGATCAAAGTAAAGGTAATTTTCTATGAATAAGTCTATATCCATATGAGCACCAATCTGCTTACAAGAAGCTTTTGTGATAGACCAATTGATATACCATATGATCAATGGGAAATTTTAACATGGGATCAATGGCTTGAATAATATGCACCAACAAATTTAAGCCCCTAGTTCAAGATTCTTGTCATCCATGAAGAATTAGGTGTTTATGATTCTAATATGTAGTTCAAATTTACCAATGATCACTTGTATGATGAAATAGAATTTAAGTTTTGTTTCAAAGATTATATATATAACCATGAGAACAAAAAATTTAGATATACATTTCAAATAAATATTTGTGAACTTCCAAAAGGTTTTGATACCATATTAAGCAATGAATTTCTTGTGGAAAATCCTAGGCACCCTGATAAAATTAAAAGATTGGTCCCTGACCTTCATGAATCACATGCATACTCATGGGATGACTATGTCCATGAAACTTATCATAGGTATGAATATTTAAATGATATACGCATTAACATGTCTATTGAAACCCTTGTGGGAGTCCCTAGCATGAATCATGGATGGGCCCTTTCAAGGTTTTTTGTTGTCCCTTTAATACGGTGATGCAAATGATTTAACTATGAAAGTAAATCTTGGATTGTGATCCAGCTAATAACACCATGCGACCCATGGAAAGGTCTTATCTTGGCTAGTAGAGTGGGTCTATCCTATACCATTTATAGCTGTGAGATGTTGATTGCTTTTTATAATTTTTTTGATTTGACAGGAACATGTGCTCATATTACTCCATGGTTCAAGTAGGGAATCCCAATAAAGTGAGAAGTAGCACATGTGGTGGTGGTGGTATGTTGGCCTCTTCAATTTTATTAGATGATCCCTAGGTAGTACACATTTTGGTGTGACATGACCAAAGCATCTTTCCTTTTGTCACTTTGCCTAGTTGGATGGGGTTCTCATCTAATAAACCTAGGATTTTGGTTATTTATAACCAGTTACTCCTTGAACCAGTGGAAAATCTCTCCTAATTATTTATTTAAGAATATTTTGGGGTTCATTCACTACCATTGAATGCTCAGAGTAAAATGAGAGAGCTCTACAAGTCTTAGGATAGGTCTATTAAGTATTGGTTCAGATAGCTACCTAACTCAGCATTGAATAGTTTCAAAACTGTTTGGCCTTTTGTGCTTTACATAGCCTATAAAACCTATATTTGATAGTTTCTTATTATTATTATTGAAGAGTCAGTAGGATTAAGACTATGTATGGTTAGAATCTTGTTGGACTTCACTAATTATATAATGTTGTTCTATGTTATATAACTATATATTTTGTTTAATCAGTCTTTCTGGTATCAGAGCCTAGTTTGCTTATTCAATATATATTATGGGTCATCTTGTCATATTTAATTCTTTATTATAGCCTATAGGGAAATCATACCACTCTTTTGATAATCTATTTAAATTTGATTTGAATACTAGCTTTTCTTGTTCATAAGCTCAGGGAACCTACTGTGTCTAAAGTTTCTCGAGACTTCTTTGGCCATATAATCTATCAGATCTAGTTCTTGAATGTATGTGGGATACTTGAAGTTGAGGTGTTGAGGCAAAGTGTCATTTAAGCCATTTTTCCTAATAACCCCTATTCAAAGAATTATCTATTGGAGGAGGCTGTAGAAGTTATCAATTGAATGAGCACTAGGCGGAAATAAGGATAAGTTCTCCGAAGAAGAGTTGTGTCTTCTAAGAGTTATAGACCAAGAAAGTGAAAGTGTTACTCCTTTTTCAGATTTGATGGATAAATCAAAAGTTAGAAATAGAAAAGAAGATGAAATGACCTAGGCCAATATATTTCTCTGGAATCCATAATTGCAAACTTAGAACTCCCTAGATTATATTTTTCTGAAGTCTATAAGATGAATTTCTTCAAACAAAAGTTTCAGACTAAAGTCTCTTTCAAAAAATTTACTCTTAAAGGTTTGATGTTAGGAAATATTGAGGGTAATTGGTTTAATATACTAGCTAAGGAACATTTTAAGACATTTTATAAAAAAATCTATCATTTTGTACACATCAACCAATTAGAATGGGCAATAGTACCTCTTTTAATGTAAGGCCTAGATGTTCCCATTTTCTCTATTCTTATTGATAGAAGTCTGAAAAACATTTCCCAAGTGATGCTTGGTGCAATCAATGATAATTAAGTTACTTATCAAGTTTATCCTAATTTTATCGCTGACATAGAGGATCCTACTATTCTTAAAATTCTTAAATGTAATTTACAATTTAAGAACTTTGAAATGGATCCTAGATCTATTCCCTTTAGTATAGTTACCCAATGGGTATTTTGATATAATAAGTATCCTCTACTACCCTCCAATTATACTCAAAAATACTTAACCAACATTGTGATGATACTTGGAACAAAAACCACAAGAGAGCAGGTCAATATCAGTCAGATAAACTTTGAGATAGTCTCCTTACCCAAAGAATGGGTGACTAGATATAGCAAGTGTATCTATAGGCCACCTAAGAAAAAAGCCAAGTACACTCCTAGGCTAAATATTCTTCTTATAATAGAAGATTTTGCAACATATAAAATCTCCCTCATAGAAGATGAAAAACTAGAAACCCAACAAGGAGAATGCCCTAAAGAGAGAAGAATTAAAAAGTCTCAGTCCTTGAAGAAACCCTCTATAACTAATTTAGAGACCCTAAAAAGCATAATATTCCCAAGCCAAAAATCTGATGCTTCTAAATCAAATTGGTCAAGATATCATAGTTTTCTTGATGAACACAACTCTTATGTAAACCTAGATGAAAATCATTTTGGCAACCATCCTGATTGTGATGCTTGTATAACCTATACCCAAAGAATGCAAAATGTTCTACATATTAATATGTCTAGAGGAGAACCAAATGAAGAAATAAAATCTCTTTCAAGAGAAGATGAGTTGAAAATCTCAACTACTTTAGAAAAAGAAACAAATAGAGTAGATGTCAAATAAAGTGTTCTAGAAAATATGGAAAGATTTCACCCAAGGAAATTCTATGTAAAATTCACATGTCATGGCCAATTTTTTATGCAACATGACCCAATAGAAGCAGTAGGTAGGGGAAACCATAACTCTACTATAGGAAGGCAAATAAACTAGTGTAATTTAGCCTTATCTAAGTTGGGAAAAAATATTGATGAACGTTATGTGCAAATTGCTCAAATGAGAAGCTTTCTAGATCAAAATGTAGGAACACTGGTTAAGAAACCATTGGCCCAAATAGAGGACCTATCTCCACTAGTCAATACTAGTGACAAGATTCAAGGTGAGATAAATGCAGCCAAAGTTGGCCTAGTTGAGTTAAATAAAGGTCAAAATAAATAAATAGTAATGTTAGATGAAGCCACTGGCATAGTAAAACATCTAGAAGAAGTCCTTTCAAAGCAAAAGATGGACCTCTCTCTTGAGACTACTAAGCTTGAAGAATAAAGGAGGATTTAAAGAATTTGATTATGAAAAATACGCATGGCTATGATATGTTAAAAGTTATCCACACATGAATGGTGGACCTTTAAGTGTTAATGCTGTTAAAAATTTGCAAACCAAAAAAATGGACATTAAACTTGAACAAATAGAAAATGTTATCATAAAAATAAATGATCATTAGAATGTTAAAGCAAAAGAAATTGAAAAGAAAGTTTAAGAACTTTAAGAAATGGTTGATACCTTAGTAGGATCATTCTCACTTATTTTGACACAAATACATGAATTGTAGGAAAACATGAAAAGGTCTTATAAAACAAACCCTCTGAGTATAGTAAAAATAGGAGAAGGCACCCCTTCTAAGATCATCCCATTAAGACAACCTACTACAGAGCAAGTGTCTGATCATGCTAAACAAATTAGACAATTAAGATCCTTCATAAACATTGAGTTATTAAGCCTAAGTTATTTGCTAAAAAATTCATGACACCTACAAAAGGCTTGAAATGATTAATAAAAATACTAAAATTTTCAAATAATTAGTTAGGTTGTCTAAAGATATAAACTAGAAAAAGAAAATTAAAGAAAATCTCATTGCCACCTACCTATATTTCAATGAACTTAGTGAACTAGATTGAAACCCTAATAATCTATAAGTCTTACATCCATTCAATGCTTTGTAGGATTGGACTAAGTCCTTAATCACCAACCCTAAAGGTGTGCAAGAGGAAAAGGTTCCACTTACTGATACACCTAGATGTTTAAGAAAAGTATACTCCTCTAACACTAAGTCATCCAACTTATCTATAATGACACCTAAGATTAGATCAATCTTTCCCCAAGGAAATTTTGGTAGTGTTAAAGCCCTTGATCAATATATCCAATAACATCAAGGAAGGTAGCTAGATGATCTAATTCATGTTCCTATACTTCCATATTCACTCAATATTGATGGTTGGTGTGGAATAGGTAATGATATAAGATATAAACTCTAGAGTCTAACTAAGAGACTCCACAGATGGGCAAAAACTCAACAAATTGTATTTAGAAAGACTGAGGAAGAATTCATGGACCTTATAATTGCTAACCTAGATGGTAACATAAAAACATGGTAGTTATTCCTCACAGAAGACCAAAGGGATGTGGTAGGATCCACGGTAGCTGACTTTATTGAAATAGTTATCCATGAGTATGCTAGAGACATGGTGAATGTTGATTCTATTGAATACAATATATTATTGAAGATGAAGATTTATAACATGAAATACTAGGACATATTCAAGTGTGATTTTTTTCTTTTGACAAGAAAAACAAAATAGAGCTAAAAGATTGAAACTAAACACATGTTTATTAATGCACTTCCTAGCAAAATATTAGATGAACTATTGGCCTACATACAAACTAAAAAGGAAGCCATGACTGGATACAAAGCCACAATTGTAAAAATGGCCTTAGGTTAAATTATCCAGTCTATAGAAGAATATATTTACAATCAATGTAAGGATAAATATATGGCCAAATTACTTAAAAAACAAATGAAAAACATTGATAATAATATCTACAAACATAGTGGATATAGTGCACTAGGCTCTTATGGTTCTAAAAAATCTCACTGTAAATGCCATAAAGAAAGGAGGAGATCCCAAAAATGGAAAACTAGAGACAAGCCAAAGTATAAGAGGAGGTTCTCTAAAATAAAAACTTATGATAGGCCTAAAAGAATGATCTCAGGAAAATGACTTATAAAATGTTATATTTGTGGTCAAAAAGGTCATATATCTCCTACGTTCCCAAATAAGAAAAGGTATCCCAAAAAGATGAAAAAGATTAGAGCTATACTTCCTAATGAAGAAATGCAAGTTATTTTTGAATTCAGCTCAAATGATGATGTCTATTCAATACCCACTAAAAATGATATTTCTTGTAGTGAAAATGAAAATCAAGTAAATCAGTTTGAAGAACCATCTTCTTCTGATAACTTTGAGACTGAACTCTAATGTTGCAATATGATGTCTAGATTTGATCCTGAAGCTCAAATGAAACATCTAGAATATCTACTCTATAACATCTCATCCCTATCTATCAAGATGAGCTTACCCAATTACGTTGCATGCATGGTGACCCTAAGTCAAAAACATTGCAATAGGTTGAATTTAATGACAACCTAATGTTATATGCACAACATGAATGGAATAGAAAACAAAAAACTAAGCTTAAGAATCCAAGCACAAAGAGCCTGATAACATATCAAAAGCCTCCTGTTGAAATCCTCAGAGCTATAAAATCAAAAATGGAATCTACTTCTCAAGATATTAATGAAGTAATAAAAAAAATTGAAGATTCTATAGAGGAAAATAGCCCTGAAAAAGTTCTTAACCAAGGATGTTTATATGCTGGAGAACAAAAAGAAATCATTATCTCAGTAAACATCATTGATCTAAACAATTGATTATTGACCCAAGATTGTTTAATCAATACTGGAGAAAATATGATTATTGTAAAGCATGGAGCTATCCTAGAGTAATTGTGGCAAAATGCTTCATTAGATTTTATCACTGTCAATGGGTCAAGGACTACTATAAATAAATTTGCTCCTAGGGTACTACTTGAAGCAAATGGCATTAAGACATATGTAAAATTATGGATGTTCAATAAGATGTCGATAGATATTATTTTAGGAATGAACTTCCTAAATCAATTTATGCCTTATACTATTCACAAAAAAATACTTATCTTTAAGCTTATTTGGTAATGAACACCAAATTCCTAGAAAATCCCATGCAACTGTAAGAATTGCCACAAGACCCCATGAAGAAGAAGACAAAAAATTACAAATGAAGATTTGCAGGACATTGCAAGATTTTTAAAAGAGAAGAGATGTCCTGAATACTATCATAACAAAGATCAAAGGAATTTGTGATAGTGATCCTATAAGGTTTGGGATAAGTGTAAACATACTATTTCTCTTGATCTAAAACATGGCATTGATCATACCTGAGATATCAAATCTAACACTATCTCTTTCTCCCCTTCTCAAGTTAAAATAGGAGAAGAAGAAATCAAAGAATTTTTGAAGAAGGATTTGATACAGAAAATCCATAGTGAATAGGATTCTCCTGCATTCTATGTGACTAAACACTCAGAACAAAAAAGAGGGAAAATGCTACTGGTAATAAATTATAAAAATCTCAATGATTGGCTTATACTTGCTAGGCATCTAATTCTTAATAAGATTATTTTTATCAAAAAGCTAAAGGAATGTTGTATTTTTTCTAATTTTGACTTGAAAAGTGGATTTTGGCAAATTGTAATAGAACCTAAACATACTTATAAAATTGCATTTGTCTTTGCAGTCTTAGATAGGCATTATGAGTGGAAGGTTATGCCTTTCGGCCTGAAAAATGATACCTCTAAATTTCAAAAAAGGATGGATGGAATAGTTGGCCATGCTAAGCAATTTTTTGTCTATATTGATGATATATTAGTTCTTTCAAAAGATTTAAATAGTCATCTTATACATTTGAAATAATTTGTTGATCTTTGTAACTAGAATGGGTTGGTTTTAAGTGATAAGAAAATGGAGATAGGCAAGATAGAGATTGAATTTCTTGGGTTAAATATATGTAAAAATAATATTGAATTACAACCTCATATTTTTTAGTCTTTAGAAATATTCCTAGATGAAATAAAGGATAAAACCTAATTACAGAGACTCCTTAGATCTCTGAACTACTACTCTCTATTCTATAAAGATCAGGGCAAAGAAAGGAAAATATTACAGAAAATGTTAAGAAAGGACTCAAGACCATGGACTACTGAAATGACATAGGCAATCAAAATAATCAAGGAAAAGGTTAAAGGACTACCAAATCTCAAACTGTCAGGTAAAGGTTTAATGATTTTGGAAACATATGCTTTAGATGAAGCATATGGTGAAATAACTCTAGAGAAAACTAAAGATGACAAAGAAGTTTGCTATTACTACAGTGGAACATGGAACCCAGCTGAAAAGAATTAACATTCCACTAAAAAAGAACTATTAGTAGCCAAGCTATACATTTTCAAACTAAGGATCTTTTTTCTCCTAAATAAATTCCTCTTGAGGACAGATCTATTATAGTTTGAATCTATCATTAGAAAACCTCACACCTAGTAAGTTGGGAACTAGATAATGACTCAATGGGAAATCTGGTTTTCTAACTTTGAGTTTGATGTTCAATACAAGAAAGGAAATACTAATTGTTTAGTTGATTTGATGTTTAGAGAAGGATTGAAATGTTATTCTCATAGGTTTTGTACTAATCATGTTTTGATGTTTCAAGGTAATGAAGGACTTGATAATTTTGATTACGATACTATTCTAAAAGATCTTACTTAACAAGAAAAAGAATTAATGGCCTCTTATCCTTGTATAAACTTAAAATAAAGAACTTATTGGGCCTGCTATTGAAAATATTTTATCAAAATATTTCTTAGTTAATGCCTAAAAGAACTTTCTTGATGTTGATAGAAAGAGATGGACTAGATTCTAGGAGATGGATCATAGAAATATCAAGATACTCGAAGGACAATTGTCACTTGCAGAGTTTAACCTAATCAAAGAAACGGAAATTTTCTATGGAGAAGTCTATATCCTTATGAGCACCAATCTGCTTACAAGAATCTTTCATGATAGACTATTTGATATGCCATATGATCAATAGGAAAAGTTAACATGGGATCAATGGCTTGAAGAATATGCACCAATAACTTTAAGCCCCTAGTTCAAGATTTTTGCCATCATGAAGAATTAGGTGTTTATAATACTAATATGTTGTTTAAATTTATTGATGATCACATGTATGATGAAATAGAATTTAAGTTTTGTTTAAAAGAATGTATATATAACCATGAGAATAAAAAAGTCAGATATACATTTCAAAGAAAGTTTTGTGAACTTCTAGAAGATGATGATACCATATTAGGCAATGAATTTCTTATGGCAAATCCCAGACACCCTGATAAAATTGAGAGATTGATCCCTAACCTTCATGAATCACATGCATACTCATGGGATGACTATGTCTATGACACTTATCATAGGTATGAAGATTCAGATGACATAAGCATTGACATGTCTATTGAAAGCCCTTAAGGGAGTCCTTAGTAGGAAGCATGGATGGGCCCTTTCAAGTTTTTTTTCATTTTACCTTTAATATGGTGATGCAAATGAATTAACTGTAAAAGTAAATCCTAGAGTGTGATCTAGCTAATCACACCATGTGACCCATGGAAAGGTCTTGTCTTGTCTAATAGAGTGGGCTTATCCTCTATCATTTAAAACTGTGAGATGCTTTTTGATTTTTATAAAAAAATTGATCTGATAGGAGCAAGTACTTGTATTACTCCATGGTTCAAGTAGGGAATCCCAATAAAGTAGAAAGTAGCACATGTGGTGGAGGTGGCCTGTCAACCCCTTAACTTTTATTATATGCTCCCTAGGTAGTATGCTTTTTGGCATGACCTGACCAAAGCATCTTTGCTTTTGTCTCTTTGCCTAGTTGGATGGGGTTGTCATCCAACAAACCCATGGTTTTGGTTATTTATAACTAGTTACTCCTTGAATCTGTGTAAGATAGTTTGGGGTTCATTCACTACCATCGAATGCTCAAAGTAATAGGAAAGATCTCTCCAAGTCCTTGATCTCTTCAAGTCTTAGGATATGTCTATTAAGTATTGGTTTAGATAGCTGCTTGGCTTAGGGTTGAATAGTTTCAAAACTATTTGGCCTTCTATGTTGTGCATAGTCTATAAAACCTATATTTGATAGTTTCTAATTGTTAGTCCTGAAGAGTCACCTGTATTAAGACTATGTATGGTTAGAATCTTGTTGGACTTCATTGATTATGTAATATTATTCTATGTTATATAAATATATATTTTATTTAATCAATCTTTCTAGTATCAGAGCCTAGTTTGACTATTCAATATATATGTGGGTCATCTTGTCATCTTTAATTCTTTGTTCTAGCCTATAGGGAAATCATACCGCTCTTTTGATAATTTGTTTAAAGTTGATTTGAATACTAGCTTTCTTTGTTAATAAGCTCAGGGAACCTACTATGTCTGAAGTTCCTCGAGACTTATTTGGCCCAATAATCTATCAAATCTAGTTCTTGAATGTATGTGGGATACCTAGAGTTGAGGCGGTTAGGCAAGGTGTCATTTAAGCCATTTTCCCTAATAACCCTTGTTTAAATAATTATCTATTAGAGGAGGCCCTAGAAGTTACCAATCGAATGAGCACTAAGTGGTAACAAAGATAAGTTATCCTGAGAAGATTTACATCTTTTAAGCGTTATAGACCAAGTATGTGAAAGTTTTGTTCCTTTTTCAGATTTGATGGAGAAAACAAAAGTTAGAAATAGAAAAGAAGATGAACATGACCTAAGCCAATATATTTCTCCAAGTCTCTTTTAAACAATTTACTCTTAAAGGTTTGATGTTAGGAAATCTTGAGGGTAATTGGTTTAATATACTAGCTAAGGAACATTTTAAGATATTTTATAAAAAAGGCTATCATTTTGTACACATTAGCCAATTAGAATGGGAAATAGTACCTCTTTTTAGGCAAGGCCTAGATGTTCCCATTTTATCTATTCTTGTTTATAGTAGGCTACAAAACATTTCTCAAGTGATGCTTATTGTAATCAATAATAAATTCCATGATGGCAAAGTTACTTGTTGAGTTTATCCTAATTTTATGGCTGACATAGAGGATCCTATTGTTCCCAAAATGCATAAATGTAATTTATAATTTAAGAACCTTGAAATGGATCCTAGATATATTCCCTTTAGCATAGTTACCTAATGGGTCTTTTGATACTATAAGTATCCTTTGTTACCCTCCAATTATACTCAAAAATCTATAGCCAGTGTGGTGATGATACCTAGAAAAAAAACCACAGGAGACGAGGTCAATATCAATCAGATAAAATTTGAGATAATCTCCTTACCCAAAGAATGGGTGACTAGCTATAACAAGTGTATCTATAGGCCACCTAAGAAAAAAACCAAGTACACTCCTAGGCTAACTTCTCTTCCTACATAAGGAAATTTTGGAACATATAAAATCTCCCTCATAGAAGAAGAAAAATAAGAAACCCAACAAGGAGAATTCCCTAAAGGGAGAAAACTCAAAAGGTCTCAGTCCTTGAAGAAACCCTCTATAACTAATTTAGAGACCCTCAAAACCATAAGATTCCCAAGCCAAAAATCTAATGCTTTTAAATTAGATTGGTCAGGATACCATAGTTTGCCTGATGAACATAACTCTTATGTAAACCTAACTAAAAATGATTTTGGAAACCATCCTAATTGTGATGCCTATATAACTTATACCCAAAGAATGTACATTGCTCTGCATATTAATATGTTTAGAGGAGAGCCAACTGAAGAATGAAAATATCTTCCAAGAGAAGATGAGTTGAAAATATCAACTACTTTAGAAAAAGAATCAAATGGGGTAGATGTCAAATACAATGTTATAGAAAATATGGGAAGATTTCTCGTAAGGCAATTCTATGTAAAATTCGCCTTTGATGGCCAATTTATTATGCAACATGACCCAATAGAAGCAGTAGGTAGGGAAAAACATAATTCTACTATAGGAAGGCAACTAAACTAGTGTAATTTAGCTTTAACTAAGTTGGGAAAAAATATTGATGAACTTTATGTGGAAATTTCTCAAATGAGATGCTTTCTAGATCAAAATGTAGGAACATTGGTTAAGAAACCATTGGCCCAAACACAGGACCTAGCTCCACTAGTCAATATTAGTGATAGGATTCAAGGTGAGATAAATGTAACCAAAGATGGCCTGGTTGAGTTAAATAAAGGTCAAAATAAACAAATAGTAATATTAGATGAAGATACTCACATAGTAAAACATCTGGAAGAAGTATTTTCAGAGTAAAAGTAAGACCTCTCTCTTGAGACTACAAAGCTTGAAGAAATAAAGGAAGATTTGAAGAATTTAATTATGACAAATAAACATGGCTATGATATGCTTAAAGTTAGTCACACATGAATGGTGGACCTTTTATGTGTTAATACTAGTAAAAATTTTCCAACCAAAAAAATGGACATTAGCTTTGAACAAATAGAAAAAGTTGTCATAAAAATAAATGATCAGCAGAATGTTAGAGCAGAAAAAACTCAAAAGAAAATTCAAGAACGCGAAGAAAACATTGATACTTTAGTAGGATCATCCTCACTTATTTTGAATTAAATACATGAATTCTATGAAAACATGAAAAGGTCTTAAAAAATAAACCCTTTGAGTATGGTAAAAATAGGAGAAGGCACCCCTTCTAAGATCATCCCATTAAGACAACCTACTACAGAGCAAGTGTTTGATCATGCTAAACAAATCAGATAATTAAGATCCTTCATAAACATTGAGTCATTAAGCATAAGTGATTTTATAAAAAAAATTCATGACACATATAAAAGGCTTGAAAGGCTTAATAAAAATACTAAAATTTTAAATTAATTGGTTAAGCTATCTAAAGATATAAACCATAAAATGAACATTGAAGAAAATCTCACTGCCACCTACCTATATTTCAATGAATTTAGTGAACTAGATTGGAACACTGATAATCTAGAAGTCTTACATCCCTTGGATACTTCAGAGGATTGGATTGAGTCCCTACTCACCAGCCCTAAAGGTGTACAAGAGGAAAAGGTTGTACTTACTGGAACACCTAGATGGTTGGGAGAAGTATACTCCTCCAAGACTGAGTTATCCAACTTTTCTATAGTCACACCTAGGATTAGAGTAACCTTTCCCTAAGGAAATTTTGGTAGTGTTGAAGCCCTTGATCAAGATATCTAATGAAATCAAGGAATATAGCTAGATGATCTAACTCAAGTTCCTATACTTCCAGATTTACTCAATATTGATGGTTGGTGTGGAATAGGTAATGATATTAGATATAGAATCTAGAGTCTATTAAGCATAGGATATACTGAGAGGGGGGGGTGAATTAGTATATCATATATATTATAAAACTTTCCCTTAACCAAATTCCACTTAATCAAACATTAAAGATATGCAATAAAACTCAAAAAATAAACACCACAAAAGATAGAGAGAGACACCAGATATAACATGGAAACCCAATGTGGGAAAAACCATGGAGAATAATCTCAAGTATATGAATGAGCACCAACCCAAACAATATTTGAAAGCACCAACTTGTAGGAGCACCAACCCAAACAAATATTCATGAGCATCAACCCACAGGAGCACCAACCCCTTTGTCGAACACCAACCAAACAACAATTCATGAGCACCAACCCATAAGAGCACCAACCCCTTTGCCAAGCACCAACCCAACAAATATTCATGAGCACTAACCCACAGGAGCACCAACCCCTTTGTCGAGCACCAATCCAGTAACAATTCATGAGCACCAACCCACAGGAGTACCAACCCCTTTGCCAAGCACCAACCCAACAAATATTTATTTGCACCAACCCACAGGAGCACCAACCCCTTTGTGTATACCACACAACTATCTCTCAATGTTGCTATCTCAACAAATGGTAGTTCATTACAACATCTCTTTCCTCTCTCACCTTTGCTCTTCTAAGCTAGATATAACAAATACAAATCATATTCATCTCTCACAATTGCTCTTCTTTGCTTGATATTACAATATCAAATCAACCTCTTTCTCTCATCATAGAAATGGCTTCTTAAGCCTTTATTTATAGCTTTCCAAATGACCTTTGGCCTTCCCCCTTTATGACCCTTCAATCCTCATGGAAAATGGTGCCAAACTTGTATGACCCTTCATATCCTTGCCTTTGAAAAGTCATGTGGTGACCCTTCATGAGCAAGTCCTTCCCTCTTTTGTCCTTATCGTGTTGACTTTTTGTATTCCTCAAAGTGTCCCTTCATGAAAAATTGTGCCCTTCCTCTTTTGTCTTCACTTGGTGACTCTTCGAATTCCCCAAGACAACTCTTCATGGGAAAATGCATCCCATCCTTCTTTTGTCTTTACCCCATGGCTCTTTGACTTCTCCATGGGCCCTTCCTTTGTCTCATATGCAACCAAAAATATATTCATTAATATTAAATAAATATTAACTCACATTAGCCAAGATATATCTATTACAAACATTATTAAATGCAATGGGGCCTTTATCACCAATAATGCTAGACCTTTGACATCAATGACAATATTTACAACAATCTCCCCCTTTGTCATTGATGGAAACCCCAATATTGAAACTACCACATCCTATCACCTACACATACTATCATTTGAAAACATACAGTAACTCCCCCTTACTATAACAACCTATACCTATTCCCTGTACCTATTTCTATACCTATACCTGTTATTCTCCCCCTTTGACATCAAGGGCAAGGGGCCTACCTGGAGCTAACACTTAGCTCACCCTCAATCGATGATGAACATCAATGGCATGAAGTAATATAAATTACTCCCAACTCCTCTTGTAGATCTTTGAATGTATCCTTTGATCATGCCTTTGAGAAGATATCTGATAATACATACACATTATTCCCTATCCTTTGAGCATCTGCAATCAACTCATTTGAATCTTTTCTTCTAATCTCACAACCTTCTTTATGAAACTTTAATGTGTATCTTTGATCACATATTTGACTAACACTCAATAGATTATGCTTAAGACCTTTTACATATAAAACATTCTTAGTCTTAGTTCTACCATAATCCAAACTCAAAGTACCTTTTCCAGCTATCCTAGCAGTGGTTTAATCTCTGAATCTCACTGTACCACCATTGATCTTCTTTAGAGTTATGAACTTACTTTTATCTCCTATCATATGCCTCAAACATCTGCTATCAATGAGCCATGGCTGATCTTTATTTCTTACATGCAAAGTTGTCTAAACCATCATAGAATCTTCAGGTTGTTTCTTTTGCCATGAACATGTTTAAACCTTCTTCTTGATGAATGAAGCTTTGAAACTCTGATCCTTCTTGTTGATGAATGGAGATTTAAAACTCTGATCCTTCTTGACTAACTCGAACATGCTTCTACAATATCTAGATATGTGTCTAAAGTTTTTGCACTTGTAGCATACTATGGTCTCTTCATCAAAGCTTGATAGAGGAGCAAAAGAGTTGTGGCTTCTGCTTGACTCTACTTGACTTTCCTTCTCCTTATTTCTGAAATTGTTAGCTCTTTTTCTAAATTCTAATTTATTGTGACCATATCCATTATAATAAAAATAATAGCCATAAAAGTAAGACCTATCTATATATCTCTACCTGATTGCCTTTTGTAGCTTTGTTCCCTCTAGCCTTCTCTATTTCAAATGTCCTCTATATTCTTCACTTTTTTGTTTTCTCTTTTGTAAGAGCTTCAGCATAGCTCTTTTTCTCAAATCTGATACCTGTCTTATCTGAATTCACCTTTTAGTTTTCTAATATCTTATTCATTATAATAGTGCTATCCTGAAATTTTTATTCACTAACTAATTTATCATTGATTGCTTTCTTAATATCTTCTTTTAAAGAGGCAATTTCAATAACATACCTTTCACATTCTTTTCTTGCTATTTCTAACTGTGCTGTTAGATATTATTCATTCTTCTTAGCTTCTTACAAGTGTGTTTCTAGATCATCAATAATTTACTTTGACTCCTTTTCAGTTTTCTCGATTCAGCGCATCAATCTTTGATTCTTCTTCTCAATAGCTTCTAACTCTTCTAAGGCACAAATGATTTCTCCTTCTATATTCACTTCAGCTTCCTCCTCTTCTTCTTCTTGATTACCTTCATGTATGACCATGAATAGAATCTCTTCTTCTTCTGAATCACTGACTCTACTATCTTCAACTGAGCTAGGATCCTTAGAATACAGGCTCTTCTTCTCAAATCCCTTCTTAGATTTGCCTTTGAAATTCTTCTTGTATGTAGGTTTTTCTTCTTCATCATCATTACCCTTATTTGGGCATCTAGCTAAAAAATGTCCAATCTTTCTATAATTAAAACATTTAAAATGTAATTTTCCTTGATATTTACCTATTCCCCTTTTCGTCTTGCGAATGAAAAGTGCTCAATTGTCATCTTCATCATCACTGAAACTATCACTTGATTCTTGAATTTTAGGTTCTCTCTTTCTTTGATGTCTTGAAAGCTACTTCTCTCTTTGAAGGTTTCTCTTGTTCTGTTTGCATCTCATATGTTTTGAGTATACCATGAATCTCATCCATCTTTAGCTTGGCTAAATTCTTCATCTCCTCGATTGATGAAACCTTTGCATCATATCTCATTGGTAGAGATCTCAAAACCTTTTGTACCACCATTAACTCTTCTAACATTTCTCCAAGACCTTGAATCTGATTTACAATTTGATTAACTCATAAAAGATAACTTGCTATGTCTTCTTCTTCTTCCATCTTCAAACTTTCAAACTATCTTCTAAAAGTCTAAAGCTTAGCTTGTTGAACCTTTCCATCACCTTTGTAAATATTCTCAAGTTTTACCCAAGTTTCATGAGTAGATTTACATTGCATAACTTTAACAAAATTAGATTCACATAAACCACATAAAATAGCATTTAAAGATTTAGCATTACATTCACTTGCCTTCTTTTTTGTTGGAGTAATTGCAGATGTCTATGGCTCTTCATATTCCTCCACCACTACTTTCCATATGTTGAATCCAAGGGCCATCAAATAAGTCCTCATTATTATGTTCCAAAATTCATAATTTATCCCATCAAAAAAAGGTGCCTTATTTGTAGAAAATCCTTCTTGTGACCTAGCCATCATGCTTTCTCAATCTACCTTCAAGCTATAAAACTTTTCAAAAAGGAACTTGCTCTGATACCAATTTTTAAGCATGGGATATACTGAGAGGGAGGTGAATTAGTATATCATATATCTTATAAAAATTTCACTTAACCAAATTCCACTTAATCAAACATTCAAGATATACAATAAAACTCAAATAATAAACACCACACAAGATAGAGAGACACCAGATATAACGTGGAAACCCAATGTAGAAAAAACCATAGAGAACAATTTCAAGTATATGAATAAGCACCAACCTAAGCAATATTCACAAGTGCCAACTTGCAGGAGCACTAACCCCTTTGCTAAGCACCAACCCAAATACTATTCATGAGCACCAACCCACAGGAGCACCAACCCTTTATCGAGCACCAACCCAACAATAATTCATGAGCACCAACCCATAGGAGTACCAACCCCTTTGCTAAGCACCAACCCAATAACTATTCATGAGCACCAACCCACAGGAGCACCAACCCAAAAACAATTCATGAGCACCAACCCACAAGAGTACCAACCCCTTTGCTGAGCACTAACCTAGCAACTATTCATGAGCACCAACCCATAGGAGCACCAACCCCTTTGTGTATACCACACAACTATCTCTCAATGTTTCTATCTCAACAAATGATAGTTCATTACAAAATATCTTTCCTCTCTCACCTTTGCTATTCTAAGCTAGATATAACAAATACAAATCATATTCATCTCTCACAATTGCTCTTTTAAGATAGATATTACAATATCAAATCAACCTCTTTCTCTCATCTTACAAATGGATTATTAAGCCTTTATTTATAGCTTTCCAAATGACCTTTGGCCTTCCCCCTTTATGACCTTTCAATCCTCATGGAAAATGGTGCCAAAATTGTATGACCCTTTATATCTTTGCCTTTGAAAAGTCATGTGGTGACCCTTCATGAGCAAAAACATCCTTCCCTCTTTTGTCCTTATCTTGGTGACTTTTCATATTCCTCAAAGTTTCCCTTCATGAGAAATTGTGCCCTTCCTCTTTTGTCTTCACTTGGTGACTCTTGGAATTCCCCAAGATGACTCTTCATGGGAAAATGCATCCCATCTTTCTTTTGTCTTTACCCCGTGGCTCTTTGACTTCTCCATGGGCACTTTTTTTGTCTCATATGCAACCAAAAATATATTCATTAATATTAAATAAATATTAACTCACATTAGCTAGGATATATCTATTACAAACATCATTAAATACAATGGGGACTTTATCACCAATAATGCTAGACCTTTGACATCAATGACAATATTTCCAACAGAGTCTAACTGAGAAACTCCACAAATGGGTAGAAACTCAAAAACATGTATTTGGGAAGACTGAGGAAGAATGCATGGACCTTATAATTGCTAACTTGGATGATAGCATAAAATGATGGTGGTTATCCCTTACAGAAGACCAAAGGGTTGTGGCTAGATCCATGGTAGTTAAATTTGTTGAAGTAGTTATCCATGAGTATGTTGGAGACATGGTAAATGCTGATGCTATTGAGTACAATAAATTATTTAAGATGAAGCTTTATAACATGAAATACTAGGATGGATTCAAGTGTGATTTTTCTCTTTTGACAAGAAAATCAAAATAGAGCCAAAAGATTGAAACTAAACACATGTTTATTAACGCACTTCCTAGAAAAATATCAGATGGAGTATTGGCCTACATAGAACCTAAAAAGGAATCCATGACTGGAGAAAAAGCCACAGTTACAAAAATGACCTTAGGTCAAATTATCTAGTATATAGAATAATATCTTTAAAATCAATGTAAGGATAAATTTACAGGCAAATGGCTTAAAAAATAAATGAAAACCATTGATAATAATATCTGCAAACATAGTAGATATAGTACACCAAGATATTATGGTTCTGAGAATTTTCACTATAAATTCCAAAAAGAAAGGAATAGATCCCAAAAATGGAAAACTGGAGACAAGCCCAAGTACAAGAGGAGGTTCTCTAAAAGAAAAACTTATGTTAAGCTGAAAAGAACCATCTCAAGAAAACAACCTATAAAATGTTATATCTATGGTCAAGAAGGTCATTTACCTCCTAAGTGACAAAATAAGAAAAGGTTTCCTAAAAAGATGAAAAATATTAGAGCTATACTTCCTAATGAATAAATTCAAGTTATTTTTGAATTGAGCTTAGATGATGATGTCTAATCAATATCCACTAAAAATAATATTTCTTCTAGTGAAAATGAAAATCAAGTAAATTAATTTGAAGAACTATCTTCTTCTGATAACTCTGAGATTGAACTCTACTATTGTAATATGATTTCTAGATTTGATCCCAAAGCTTGGATGCAACATCTAGAATATCTCCTACAAAACCATAAGGTCCCTCTTCATCTCATCCCTATCTATCAAGATGAGCTTACCCAATTATGCAGCATGCATGGTGACTCTAAGGGCATAACAATACAATAGGTTGACTTCCATGACAACCCAATGTTATATGCACAATAAGAATGGAATAGAAAACAAAAATCTTAGCCTAAGAAACCAAGCACAAAGAGCTTGATAAGATACCAAAAGCACGGATACTAGAGAAAATAAGATTATTTCAAAGCACGGAGCTATCCTAGACTACTTGTTGTAAGATGCTTCATTAGATTTTATCATTGTCAATGGGTCAAGGACTACTATAAATAAAGTTGTTCCTAGGGTACTACTTGAAGCAAATGGCATTAAGGCATAGGTAAAATTATGGATGTTCGATAAGATGTCAACATATATTATTTTAGGCATGAACTTCTTGAATCAATTTATACCTTATACTATTCATAGCAAATACTTATCTTTAAGCTTCATTGGTAATGAACACCAAATTCCTAGAAAAACCCATGCAATTATAAGAATTGCCACAAGACCCCATGAAGAAGAAGATAAGAAACTAAAGATGAAGATTTACAAGATAATAAAAAAATTTGAAAAGAGAAGAGATATCCTAAATACTATCATAACAAAGCTGAAAGGATTTTGTGATAATGATCCCAAAAGGTTTTGGGATAAGTGTAAACATAATATTTCTCTTGATCTAAAACTTGGCATTGATCATACCCAAGGTATCAAATCTAACACTATCCCTTTCTCCCCTTCTCAAGTGAAAATAGGAGAAGAAGAGATAAAAAAAATTGGTTAAGAAGGATTTGATATAGAAAAGCCATAGTGAATGGACTTCTCCTACATTCTATGTGAATAAACACTCAAAAATAAAATGAGGGAAAATCAGACTAGAAATAAATTATAAAAATCTCAATGATTGGCTTATACCTATCAGGAATCCAATTCCTAACAAGACTATTCTTATCAACAAGATGAAGGAATGTTGCATTCTTTCTAGGTTTGACTTGAAAATTGGATTTTGGCAAATTGCAATAGAACCTAAAGATACTTATAAAATGGCATTTGTCTTGCTAGTCTTAGATAGGCATTATGAGTGGAATGTTATGCCTTTCAGCCTAAAAAATGCTCCCTTTAAATTTAAAAAAAGTATGGATGGAATATTTGGCCATGCTAAGCATCTTACTATTTATATTGATGATATATTAGTTCTTTCAAAATGGAGATAGGCAAGATAGAGGTTGAATTTGTTGATCTTTATAACCAGAATAGGTTAGTTTTAAGTGATAAGAAAATGGAGATAGAAAAGATAGAGATTGAATTTCTTGGGTTAATCATATATCAAAATAAGATTGTATTACAACCTCATATTTTTAAATCTTTAGAAATATTTCTAGATGAAATAAAAGACAAAACCCAATTATAGAGACTCCTTGAATCTCTGAATTACTACCCTCCATTCTATAAAGATCAGGCCAAAGATAGGAAAATATTACATAAAAGGTTAAGAAAGGACTCAAGCCCATGGACTACTAAAATGACATAGGCAATCAAAATAATCAAGGAAAAGGTTAAAGGACTACCAAATCTCAAACTACCAGGAGAAGATTTAATGATTTCGGAAATAGATGCTTCAGATGAAGCATATGGTGGAATACTTGTAAAGAAAACTAAAGATGACAGAGAAAAATTCTACTATTACTATAGTGGAACATGAAACCTAGCTCAAAATAATTACCATTCCACTAAAAAAGAACTATTAGCATCCAAGTTATGCATGTTCAAACTAAAGATCTTTTTACTCCCAAATAAATTCCTCTTGAGGATAGATCTGTTATAGTTTAAATCTATCATTAGAAAACCCCACACTAGGTAAGTTAGGAACCATATAATGACTAGATGGGTAATATGGTTTTCTAACATTGAGTTTGATGTTCAATACAAGAAAGGAACTACTAATTATTTAGCTAATTTGATGTCTAGAAAAGGATCAAAATGGTATTTTCATAGATTTTGTACTAATCATGTTTTGATGTTTCAAGATAATGAAGGCCCTAATAATTTTGATTATGATATTGTTTCAGAATATCTTACTCAACAAGAAAAAGAAAGAATGAAATAATGGCTTCATATCCCTGTAGAAAACAAAATCAAAGAACTTCTTGTGCTTGCTATTGAAAATATTTTGTCAAAATATTTCTTAGTTAATGCCTACAGGAACTTTCTTGATGCTAACGGAAGGAGATGGACTAGATTCTATGATGTGGATCATAGAAATATCAAGATTCTTGGGGGATAATTGTCACTTATAGAGTTTATGTTGATCAAATCAAAGGCAATTTTTGATGGAGAAGTCTATATTCGTATGAGCACCAATCTGATTACAAGAAACTTTCATGATAGAGAAGTTGATATGCCATATGATCAATGGGAAAAGTTAACATGGGATTAATGGCTTGAAGAATATGCACCAACAAATTTAAGCCCCTGGTTCAAGATTCTTGCATTCCATGAATAGTTAGGTGTTTATGATACTAATATGTTGTTCAAATTTACCGGTGATCACCTATATGATGAAATAGAATTTAATTTTTGTTTCAAAGATTATATATATAACCATGAGAACAAAAAATTTAGATATACATTTCAAAGAAAGTTTTTTGAGCTTCCAAAAGATGTAGATACCATATTAAGCAATGAATTTCTAGGCACCCTGATAAAATTGAAGGATTGATCCCTGACCTTCATAAATCACATGCATACTCATGGGATGACTATGTCCATGACACTTATCATAGGTATGAAGATTTAGATGACATAAGCATTGACATGTCTATTGAAAGCCCTTATGGGAGTCCCTAGCAGGAAGCATGGATGGGCCCTTTCAAGGTTTGTTCACTGTCCCTTTAATACGGTGATGTAGATGATTTAACTGTGAATGAAAATCCTAGAGTGTGATCCAACTAATCACACCATGTGACCCATGGAAAGGTCTTGTATTGGCTAGTAGACTAGTCCAATCCTCTACCGTTTACATCTGTGAGATGATGTTTTATTTTTATAAAAGTTTTGATCTGATAGGAGCATGTACTTGTATTACTCCATGGTTCAAGTAGGGAATCCCAATAAAGTGGGAATTAGCACATGTGGTAGGAGTGGCCTGTCAGCCTCTTAGATTTTATTATATGTTCCCTAGGTAGTATGCCTTTTGGCATGACACGCCCAAAGCATCTTTGCTTTTGTCACTTTGTCTAGTTAGATGGGGTTGTCATCCAACAAACCTAAGTTTCTGGTTATTTATAATCGGTTACTCCTTAAACTGATGGAAAATCTCTCCCAATTCTTTATTTAAGAAGAGTTTGGGGTTTATTCACTACCATCGAATGCTCAAAGTAAAAGGAGAGAGATTTGCAAGTCCTTGAGCTCTTCAAGTCTTAGGATATGTTTGTTAGGTATTGGTTAAGATAGCTACCTAGATCAGGGTTGAATAGTTTCAAAAATCTTTGGCCTTTTGTGTTGTGCATAGCCTCTGAAAATTGTATTTGATAGTTTCTAATTGTTAGTCCTAAAGAATTAGTAGGATTAAGACTATGTATGGTTATAATCTTGTTGGAATTCACTGATTATGTAATGTTGTTCTATGTTATATAAATATATATTTTGTTCAATTGGTCTTTTTGGTATCAGAGCCTAGTTTGCTTATTCAATATATATTGTGAGTCATCTTTTCATCTTTAATTCTTTATTCTAGCATGTAGGGAAATCATACTTCTCTTTTGATAATATGTTTAAAGTTTATTTGAATACTAGCTTTGCTTATTCATAAGCTCAGGGAACCTACTATGTCTAAAGTTCCTTGAGACTTCTTTGGCCCAACAATCTATCAGATATAGTTCTTGAATGTATATGGGATACGTGGAGTTGAGGTGTTGAGGCAAGGTGCTATTTATGTCATTTTTCCTAAAAACCCATGTTCGAAGAATTGTCTATTGGAGGAGGCCCTGGAAGTTACCAACCGAACGAGCACTAGGTGGCAACAAGGATAAGTTATCCCAAGAAGAGTTGTATCTTCTAAGTGTTATAGACCAAGTAAGTTAAATTTTTGTTCCTTTTTCATTTTCGATGGAGAAATCAAAAGTTATAATAATAGAAAAGAAGATGAACATGACTTAAGCCAATATATTTCTCTGAAATTATAAATTTAAACTGGGAACTCCCTAGATTAGATTTGTCTGAAGTCTATAAGATGAATTTCTTCAAACTAAAGTTTCAAACTAAAGTCTCTTTCAAACAATTTACTCTTAAAGGTTTTATGTTAGGAAATCTTGAGGGTAATTGGTTCAATATACTAGCTAAGGAACATTTTAAGATATTTTAATAAAAAAGGCTATAATTTTGTACACATTAGCCAATTAGAATGGGCAATAGTACCTATTTTTATTCATGGCCTAAATGTCCCCATTTTATCTATTCTTGTTGATAGCAAGCTTCAAAACATTTCCCAAGTGATGCTTGGTGTAATCAATGATAATTTCCATGATGGAAAAGTTACTTGTTGAGTTTATCCTAATTTTATGCTTGACTTAGATGATACTACTATTCCCAAAATGCTTAAATATAATTTACAATTTAAGAACCTTTAAATGGATCCTAGATCTATTACCTTTAGTATAGTTACTTGATGGGTCTTTTAATAATGTAAGTATCCTTTGGTACCCTCCAGTTATACTCAAAAATCCTCAACCAAAATGGTGATGATACCTGCAATAAAAACCATAGGAGACCAAGTCAATATCAGTCAAATAAACTTTGAGACAATCTCCTTACCCATCATTATTAGAAGAAGATAGTTATTCAAATTGATTTACTTGATTTTCATTTTCAATAGAAGAAATATCATTTTTAATGGGTTTTGAATAGACATAATCATCTAAGCTGAATTCAGAAATAACTTGCATTTCTTCATTAGGAAGTATAACTCTAATCTTTTTCATCTTTTTAGGATACCATTTCTTATTTGGGCACTTAGGAGCTATATGACCTTCTTGACCACAGATATAAAATTTTATAGGTCATTTTCTCGAGATGGTTCTTTTCAGCTTAACATAAGTTTTTATTTTAGAGAACCTCCTCTTATACTTGGGCTTGTCTCTAGTTTTCCATTTTTGGGATCTTCTCCTTTCTTTGTGGATTTACAGTGAAAATTCTCAGAACCATAATAGCCTAGTACACTATATCCACTAAGTTTGCAAATATTATTATCAATGGTTTTCATTTTTTTAAGCAATTTGGCCACAACTTTATCCTTACATTGATTGTAAAGATATTCTTCTATAGACTGGATAATTTGATAAAATATTCTTTTCTATTTCTAACTTCTAATTTATCCATAAAATTTGAAAAATAAATAGAAATTTCACTTACTTGGTCCATAACACTTAGAAGACATAACTCTTCTAGAGAGAACTTATCCTTGTTGCTGCCTAGTGCTCATTCAGTTGGTAACTTCCAGGGCCTCCTATGACAGGTAATTCTTTGAACAAGGGTTATTAGGAAAAATGGATTAAATGTCACCTTACCTCAATGCCTCAACTCCAAGTATCCCATGTACATTTAAGAACTAGATCTGATAGATTTTTGGGCCAAAGAAGTCTCAATTAAAGCTAGTATTCAAATCAACTTTAAATATATTATCAAAAGAGTGGTATGATTTCCCTACAGGCTAGAACAAATAATTAAAGATGAAAAGATGAGCCACAATATATATTAAATAGGCAAACTAGGCTCTGATACTAGAAAGACTGATTGAATACAATATATATTTATATAACATAGAACAACATTACATAATTGGTGAAGTCCAACAAGATTCTAACCATATATAGTCTTAATCCTACCGACTCTTCAGGACTAACAATCAGAAACTATCAAATATATGTTTCATAGGCTATGCATAGCAAGAAGGCTAACTATTTTTTAAACTATTCGACCCTAATCCAAGTAGCTGTCTAAATGAATACCTAACAGACCTATCCTAAGACTTGTAGAGCTCAAGGACTTGTAGATCTCTCTCTTTTTACTTCAAGCATTCGATGGTAGCGAATAAATCCCAAACTCTTCTTAAATAAAAAATTGGGAGAGATTTTCCATCAGTTCAAGTAGTAACCAATTATAAATAACCAAAAACCTAGGTTTGTTGGATGGCAACCCCATCCAACTAAGCAAAGTGATAAAAGCAAAGATGCTTTGGTCATGTGATGCCAAAAGGTGTACTACCCAAGGAGTATCTAGTAAAAGCTAAGAGGCCAATAGGCCACCCCCACCACATGTGTTGCTTCCCACTTTATTGGGATTCCCTACTTGAACCATGGAGTAATATGAGCACATGCTCCTATCAAATCAAAACTTTTATAAAAATCAAATAGTATCTCATAGTTGTAAATGGTAGAGGATAGGCCTAGAAGTATGTGATGACATGATAGATGATGAGTGGAATCATATGAAGGATGTTGGCCTAGAGGCCATGAGGCAATACTAATATTTGTCTCAGGATGTAATGATGATCATGTCTCTCATCGAGAGATAGGATTTAGCCATGAACACTTTTGTATTGCCCACTAGAAATATGAACATCCTACTAGAGGATGTGCATCACATTACACAACTTTCAATTCATGGGTATTTGATCTACCACATAGAGAGTGATTAGGGAGACTACTACATGGAGTGGATTTATAATAAGGATAGGGAGTAGGTGATATTCCATATGGGTGGCATGTAGTATAGGCCACTATACCAGAGGGAACTAGAGGATAGGTGTCTACTAACTATGATGGTGATGGGGATATCTTGATGTTCCTTCCTTGATTTGAGTAATGGATACTTCCCATATCTAATATTAGGGGTGTTAGGAGAGATGATGTATGGGAGGATCATGTTTGTGTAAGATCCCATTTTATTGGTGAAGATTTATAAAGAGATATGGGTTTTTCATTCACATAAGAGGTATGGGATTAGTGTCAATTTCATACTCCACTACTAGATGTATGATCATACCATAGTGCTTAGACCACTGGGGATCCCTTGGGATGGTTTTGTGCCTATAGAATACAAGGTAAGATTTATGCAATAGAGAGGTGATTTATCACTGATAAGGGCTGGTAGAGGTGCTTGAGATATAGAGTGGTTCATAAATACCCTATATGGCTTGGTGGTTAGTGATGTGGTATGGATATCTTACTTGGGTTGGCCGATCTATGTAGGATACATGCATCACACTTTATCACTATAGAGCTAATAGTGGATTTATGGGAGATGAGAGGGTGATACTGAGCTCATCCTAGTTGATAAGATGTGGAGGCAGTTTGGATTACTATAGGGGATCCCTCTATATTTCCTTCGATACAGGAAGGAGGATGTTGAGTTCTTACTCTGAGAGCTAAAACTAGAGGACATTGACTTGGACTATGAGGAGTTACCTATGAGAAATCATATTAATGATGCTAGAGTGGTAGATGGATATGCAACCTGGTACTAGGCTATATATGCAACTACCAATTTTGGATGGGGGGATGGGGGCCAATAGCCTATGGATGTGGACCCAACATAGGCATAAGATGCATAGGCAATAATGACACTAGCAATAGTAGAGGCCCATATTACAATGTTACAAGGATAGGTAGCCATTTTTTAGGCATAGGTGGTGACTCTGACTAGTGAGCAAGATTAGGCATAGGTATCCCTTAAAGTAGTCACACAAGAGAGAGATGATCTTAGACAGAGGGTAGCAGTAGGAAGAGGACTAACACCAACAATAGGAAAACCACTAGACATAGTTTAGAGGCTACGATAATTAGCCATAATTGAGGAGCTCAAGTATTCTGAGGTGATGGTGATGAATTAGTTGCCCTAGGTGATGAGATATAGGGAGTATAGGTATAGTTTGTCTAGTGGGCCATTGATAGCTACTCTGGGATAGTGGGCCTCCATAGTGGGCTAGACAGGGATACCAGGGGGCCTCCACTAGTTGGGAGTGTAGGGGCAGGTGGCAATGGTGTAGGTGGTAGTGGTGTAGGTGGCCCAGGGGCATGATGTACATATGTTCTGAGAAGTTGGTAGAGATAGGTGTATATTATTGTAATATCAACCTATGTGTCAATGCACTAAGATATACATGTGTTAAGAGAGAGTTTATACATTATTACAAATATTATTTATGATGACACACCATATACGATGATGACATATGGTTTATAATTTTATATATGATGTATGTTTATGGTTCATAGTTTATATGCTAATGTGGTTATTCATGTTCATGCTTATGGTTGATGGTCTATGGTTTCCTGCATATGCTTTATGAGGTGTTGACTTAGTAGCTTAGGCATGTGATGTTTGAAATATGGTTATGATATGGTTCATGATGTTTTGATCATTGATTTTTTTTATGTTCATGATAATGAATGGCATAATTAGGATATGATATGTGTTCACATGATGTTTATGTCATGATGTGGTATGATACGCTTTTGATGTTTTGATTATATATAGGTAGATGATGTGGTTCATGGGTATAGTTCATAATTTTATTCTTTTGATTTGATGTTTGTTGTTTATGATCACAGAGATAAAATGTGAATATAGATAAGGAAGTAATGAGAATACATAAAGTAAGTAGATAAAAAACTAAATGTTTAGGAAGTGATAAGAATCATGAGATGTACATTTACATGAACCAATAAAAGATAAAATAAGAAACATGATGCCTTTTCATTGGTAAGGACTAAAATAAAACCTAAATATGGATCAACTTAGTGAAAATAAAACTTTCAAATACTTTGCATTAGCGTTCTTAGGTAGATAAAAATGTATCTTGATCACATTCTGTCAAGTAGGCTCATAATCCTATGCATATGATTTATAGAGGGAGGGTGGGTAAAACTGGAACCTTTTTGTGCAACTAGCATGCTTCTTCTCTAGGCTTCCAAGATGATAGTATATGCAAATCTATGCTTATATATAAAATATAGACTGATCGATGTAGGAAGACTACTAAGGAGAGATAATTGTGGCTTTCCAAGATTATTGATTTTATGAGATCCAATTGTGGTGTTTCTTATTAATTTTTCTCATGGGTCTTTCACTACTTTTGATTTTGCTTTAGGGTTAGGGAAGTTGATCGATGCGAGAAGCTTCCAAGAAATTGCTAGCTTTGACAAGTGCTTTACTCAGCCTTCCTTCAAAGGAGTGCTTTACGTTTATATGATTAGTTCAAATGATTTTGATAGTTATCCTTCAAGGGAGAAATCCATCTTATGTTTGCAATTTCTAATAAGTTTTCAACAACCGTTCTTCAAGGAAGCTGTTTACAAATGCTAAGGATGCCCCATGAGTTATTTTTGACTTTGACATTGCTTTTGATTTTGTTTGATTTTTATTGATATATAATTGCTTATACATGGTCAAGGGGTTACCTTTATGAAGGCAAGACTAAGATCACAATAAATTTGCATAGGTGAAAATAAGATTAGGTAACAATGATCATGGTAGCCAATCCTAAAGAGGGACGGGAATTACCATGAGAATCATGCCATTGGTAGAGTTGGGGTCCCCATAGTTCAAGGTTACATTATGATTGTGATTGATAATCACATGATTCAGTTGTAGTCAATTGTCTCTAAGAAGAGGGAAATGAATGTGGTTACGGGGGATGAGTTTAAGTTAGGCAGATTATGGCTATGACCCCTCTTTAACAAAAGAAAGGATGTAGATGTGAAGCATTGAGAGGCTCAAGTTTTAGTTTACCTTCAAGAGAGGACAAATGATAAGCTCCTAATCTATACTTATGGGTTACGATATAGGGTCCAAGCCAATTGAAGTCAAATTTTCCCCTTTTGCTTTTCTCCATATTAGTTACATGTTGATTTTCCTTGAGAACAAGATCTCTAATATTGAATTCTCACGCTTTCAGATGTTTTTTATAAGCATGCTTGATTCATTCCTAATAAACACAGAGATGGGAAAGAACAACCAAATGACACTCATCAAGTAACTTAAGTTGAGCTAAACATTCTTGATGGTAATCATTTTTTGAAATAAGGTCATGCAAAAATATGCGAAGAGAAGGTATTTGGACTTCGAGAGGAAATAAATCCTTAACTCCAAACATGAGAGAAAAAGTTGTAGCACCTATAGGGGTTTAGATGCTAGTGAAATATACCAATAAGGCAAAAGGGATGTGAAAGTGCCAATCCCAACCTGAGGCATTGACCATTTTGGTAAGCATGTTGTTAAGGGCTTTGTTAGAGGCTTGTGCTTGTCCATTTACTTACAAGTGATAAGGTGATGAAAAACTTGGTTTAATTCCAAATATGTCATAGAGAACTTAAACTTGTTTGTTTTTAAAGGATTTACCATTATCAGTGATTATATTATGGGGAACACCAAAGCGACATATGATTTGATAGGTGATAAATTTGAAATGTTTTTAGATTTTATTGAGACAAGAGGAATAGCCTCCACCCATTTAGTGAAATATTTGATTTCAGTGATGATAAAGTGATGTCATTGTGAAGAGTGGGGATTAATTTCACCAATAAGGTCTAGAGCCCACTGTGAAAAAGGCTAGAAGTTAGTGAAAATTTGAAGGCTATGACTAGGTACATGGTGAAAATTAGCATGTTATTAACACTTGACACACTTTTTCACATAATCATAGTAGTCTTGATTAAGGGTAAGCCAGTAATAAGCCAAGTGGAAGATGTGCTTAGCCATAATGAGTCCACTAAAGTGGCCTCCATAGATACCATCATGCATCTCCTTAATAGCATGAGAGCTTTAGGATAATAGAGGCAATGAAAAAGGAGACCACCAATGCTATGTTTATAGAGGATGCCTCCCATAATGGTATAACGAGAGTTGTTATAAATAAATGCTTGATGGGAATTCCTAAATATTCTAGAGGGAATGATGCATAGGTTAAGCTAATCAAAGGTTTACTAATACCAAAGGTTAGGCTGGATCTTTTACACATTAAAAATGGTTGGGGTGTCTGACTTGATGTAGGAGGGTTTGATGAGGTGATAGACAATGACTAACAACTTAGAGTCTGAGGGTGCTAACAGGATTTGTGAGTCAAGAGAAGCCATGGTGTTGGAAAACTAGTTGGTAGATCATGGGGTGGTTTGAATATGGTAGTGTTTGAATAATATCAAGTTTTTTTGACTAACTATTCATATAGTTACAAAATCTCATTCTTACATTGGTAGATGCCATTGACTTGATTGACAACAAGTTAGGAGTCACCAAAGATGTTGATTATTTTGACTCCTAAGGCTAATATGGTTTGGAGACCTATTTCTATGGCTTCATATTCAACCACATTATTAGTACATTCAAAGTTGAGTTTAAAATTTAAAGGAAGTGGGTCATTGATAAGGGGGATAAGGATGATATTGGCTCCCCCACAATGCTAACATTTAAAACCATCAAATAACATGGTTATGGGATTGGTGAAATTTGCTTGAGATAGGCTTGTAATAGACTCATTTAGAAATTGAAGAGGAGGAGGTTAGTTGTCTGTTAGGGGTGCATTGGCCAATTGGTCATAAATGACTTGCCATTTATTGACTTTTAATGGAGGAACTCAAGGTCAAACTCAGCTAAAATCATGATCCACTTGGCCATATGCTAGTTTTGGTATAGCTTGGAGTGCATAGACTTGATTGGGTTGGTGTTAGTGATGATAAAAGTTTTGTGGTTAAGAAGGTAGTGGAAAATTTTGGTGGCCATGAATACTATGGCTAAGACATGTTTATCAGTATGAGTATATCAAGTTTCTTAGTCTGTAAAGGTGCAACTTATGTAATAGATAGCTTGCTCTTTGTGTTGTTTTTCCTAATGGGCAAGCATTTCCCCTAAGTAATGGTCAATGGAAAAGATATAAAGGTATAAAGGTTGGTCATCCTTAGGGGTGTGAGGAAAGGTGGAGATAGAAGGTACTCTTTGAGTGAATCAAAGGCCTTTTGATAATCATCATTCCACTTGAAAGAGATATCATTTTTAAAGAGGTGATGGAAGGGTTAACACCAATTGGAGAGCTGAGATATGAAGTGGCAAATAGATTGGAGCTTCCCCTATAGATTGCAGAGTTGCTTAAGATTGGTTAGAGGTAACATCTCAAGGATGGATTTAATTTTGACTGGATCTACTTTAATTCCCTAAAGGAAATGATGAAGTCAAGGATTTTACCTAAAAAGACCCCAAAAATACATTTTTAAAAATTGAGAAGACATGGTAATGAATCATTCTCTCAAAGATAATCTTGAGAATGGATAAGTGGTCCTTGCAATACTTAGACTTTCCAAGGAGGTCATCTATATAGTCCTTGATAATTTTTTGGATAAGGTCATGGAATATGTAGGCCATAACACGTTAGTAGGTTACACCAACATTCTTAAAACTAAAGGGCATGACTCTATAATATAAATTCCCCCATGAGTTGATAAAGGTAGTTTTGTGCCGATGTTCAGGGTTAATCAAAATTTGATTATAACCCAAGAATCCATTTATGAGAGACACCATCTCATGGTCTACTGTGAGATCAACAATTTGGTTAATGATAGGTAGAGAAAATTCATCCTTTGGGAGAGTGAGGTTGAGGCCATAAAAGTGTACATAGATACATAGTCCCTCTATGTATTTAGTGATAGGAACGATGTTGGAAACCCACTTGGGATAATCAATGGGTTTAATGAAGTCAATAGAGAGGAGGCATTAAAGCTATTTTTTGACAAGGAGGGATACATGAGGATGTATTCATCAATGTTTTTATCTAAAATCTTGGCTTCATAATTGGTTATGATGTTTTGGGTGTTAAAGATTAGGTCAATACTAGGCATGTAGGCATATGACTAGGTGAATGCAATGCTATGATCCTGGAAAAAGGTAGAGAAGTCCTAAAGCTCCTCAATGGTAAGAGATTAGCCAAATTTGACAATGTGAGGTTTTTTCAAAGTACCTATGCCAATATCCATAGTGGATTAATTTAACATGGTGGATATTTTGGGAGGTAAGGATTTTTGGATGGAGGAATTAGGAACACCAAGGTAGGAAAGAATATAATCATCATCCTGGCACTGAGGAATGTTAATGGTAGGAGAGTCTTCTCCCACTAGTACTAGATGGGATAAAAGTATGGATATGGGTGCCCCTTATTTTTATTAAGTAAAGGGGTTGAGGATAATCATGTTGATAAAAAAATCTATGTGTGATAATGTCCTCATCCTCACACTCAGATAGAGGGGATGTTGGTGAGGAAGGGGTCTCTTTTTCAACAATGGTAGTGGTAGGTTGTGTGGATTTACTATTATTTTGTAGAATGAAGATAATGTCATGCTTATCATGAGGTTTTTGGGTCTCAATCGAGGTCAATGTGTGTGGGCCATGCTCATATCATCCTAAACCAAACCCTTTCCAAGCACACCTATGGAGGTATATTTTGGTGAAGTATGTGTTGTCTAAGTAAGAGAATGTAGATGTGAATGGTTGTGGTGAAGAGGGGGTGGTATAATCATCAAGTGGCATGTCTATTCCCCCATAGATAAAATGGGTTTGATATCTTGGAGTTCCCAAAGGAATAATGGTTCCAATATTGGGATCATAACCTAGTTGTTGGTTGAGTTTTCCATATTTTTGGGGAGTTTAGAAGGCATCAAGGGTGAAGATATGGTATTATTAAAGGGTAAGGCATTAGAAGGTAGGTTTTAAGGGATTAGTGATGGGTATCTGGGCTGCAAGAATAAATGAACTAGTAGATGCCTCTAGGGAAGAGAAAGCAATGGCTTCATTTTTCATGGTTTAAGACTTGATGGTAGATTCTTGTGGTGATTTTGATGGAGGTATGAGGATGTCATTAGGTCAGTGGGTCATGTTTCATGATACAAAAGGGCTTATTTCATCTTATATGGTAATAACCTGACCCTCATACTTAAATTTTACATAATGGTGAAGGGTATAAGGTACACAACCCATAGCATGCATCCAAGGTCTCCCTAGTAGAACATTATAATAGAATTCACCTTCAACCACATAGAAGAGTTCAAGGAGCATACATGGTCCTAACCAAATGTGGAGGACACTAGTTCTTAAGGTAGTGGTCATAGTGTCGTTAAAGGATCTAAGGATAACTAAAATTTAGGACATGACATTGTTTGATATTTTAAGTTGGTCATAGGCATAAGAAGAGATGATGTTGATACTAGCTCCACCATTGATCATAACATGTGTGATGTAGGTTTTTTTGATATGGGTGGTAATAAAGAGAGGAGGATTTGGTTCCTCAAGGTGAATAGAAGGTATCTCTAAATCCTTAAAAGTAAAAAGGGTAGAGAGTTGCAGAGCACCTACAAATGCCTCTATAGGTTGTGAGTCTCTTAGCCCAACCTCAATGGCCTACATAACCTTTATCATGGTTTTATGATGGTGAGGTGAGGTTGAAATGAGATCATAGAGTTTAATATTAGCTGGAGTCTGATGTAGTTGCTTAAGAATGACCCTCCTAATGAATTTAGAGGGGTTAGCCTTAGAGGTGCCTAAGATGGTAACCTTGGTTTAGGGTGAGAATATGGGTATGTCCATGGAATGGAAACCTTTATTTTTCCTTTATCCTTTTTGTGTGATTGTGTGCCCACATTAATGGTATGGATAGAAGGGAAGGATAGGGCATGAGGTAGGGTAGGCTCTAGTTCACTCTGTGGTGAGAGTGGAGAATCAGGTTGGCTTTAGCCAATGGTTTCTAGGTGTATTATTAGAGGGGTTGGGGGGAGTTCATATAATAAAAGATCATATTCATCATAGATTTGATGGTTAATGGCTTAGAGAGCTTTGCAGTTCTTTGTGTCATGTTTGGGTGTCTTATGGTAGGAATATATTTCATGGTCATTATACCAAGCTAGTTTCAAACCAAGAGGATATAAAGGTATGATAAGAGGTAAGGTGAGACAAGAGGCTTGAAATAACCTTTGAAAAATGGTTATATAGGATTTAGCCAGAGGTGGGAAAGGTCTAGAGGTTATGGTTTTGGTTGGTAAGTTGGGTTTTTGGGTGATAATAGGTTTGGTGAGAGGGGTTTTAGGTAAGGTGATGTTTCTAGGTAATGGCCTTGGTTTGGGCATGCTAGTGGTTGGGGTATTTAAAGTTGATAGTTTGGATATTGGTAATTTGGAAAAGATAAGTGCATCAGAAAGTAAGTGGGCTAGTGTAACCAATAGTGGTGGATGACATATGTTGAATGGAGCCTATTTCTTAAGCAAGGTTGATAGATGAGGCCCCAAGATAGAGGGTAAAGTAGAGGGAGGTAAAATCCTAGCCATGTGGCATTTTAATGGTATTTCTCCTTTGGCTGGTTTGGTAGGCTTAGGTATGGATCTAGATGGGAATAGATCCACTTTTAGAGATGGGTAGGTTAAATTATTTGTAGGGAAGGCACTTAGAGTTTTAAAAGGTTTGGTTGGTAGTTTAGTTGTTTGAGATAGGATTGTCTTGATTGGTTGAGAGGGTATTGGGTTGTTAGAGGGTTTTATTGGTTTAATAGGAGGTGGAAGGATGATGGATTAGTTGGTTAAAGGGGTGTTGGAAGGTTTAGGTTTATTAGCATAAGGGAACCCTAACTATTGCCATAAAGTGGCTCATTTTATATATGGTTTTGTGACCAAATCTAATTTTTGAACAAGTTTAGAAAAAGTTCTATATATTGGTTTGGCCCCTCAGGTAGTGGGTGTCAAGGATAAACATATGGGTTGAGGAGGAGGGTTGGTGGCTTCATTTGTTTCCTTAAGCAAGGGATGTCAGTTTAGGATGGGTGGATGATCCATGAGGGGTGCTTGTGAAAAATTTCCTCCCCTAGGCATGATTTTTATAGTTGTGGTTTAGTCTACAGTTAGGGGAAATGGTGAATTAGGAATGGTTATTTTCTCAAATATGCTAGTCAAAGGGGTACTTGATGATTCCAAAGATTCCATGAGTAAAGTCATAGAAAAAGGAACCTCCTTAGTTTGGGCCTTTGAACTAAGGGAAGGTGACTCCACCACCTTAATAGGTGAAGTGGGGGAGAAATAGGGAGGTTGGATGGTAGGTTCTCCATTGATAAGCTGATGCAGGGTTGTCTACTCTGATACCAAAATGATGAAACTGGCCTTGGACTGAAATTTATCTTCATCAAACATCAAAATGATGTCCCAACAAAACTCACTTTGCTAACAGTTGTCTCATTCTCTGCTCTGATACCAAATGGTGCACAGCTCTGAACTGTAAAATAGGGACTCAAATTATGAAACTAATCCCTCTAGAATACAAACAAACTGACCTTAGACTTTATTTTGGGCTTCATATACTCAAGCCTGAATTCATTTCACCATCTAGATATTTTCCCAATGATATGCTGACTTGAACTATACTCTGGGAACTCCATTTTTGAAACCTATATCTTCACCATTATATATTTAATCAATCCTCAAAATAAATGTGACCATCTTCAGACCCATCAGTAATATTCACTTGTGTAAACATTCATTCACTATCCTCAGACTGATACCATAAATGATGAAGAGACCTTAGACTGATATTCATCTTCACTCAAAACAAAATGATGACCCAGAGTGGAAATAGGATAGACTTTCAACTATCCTCAGACTGTATTTGCATCAACACAAAATCATAAAAATGATGGGCTGTCTTGGACTGCAAATAGGGACTCAATTTTAAAAATCCTTATACTAGACGCATACGTCCCTTACATACAAAATCATATACCTCGACCCTTCAGAGTCCGTAGATTCTCCTTTCTCTTGCACAGTCAGTAGCTTCAAGCCTGCAGAGTCCGTAGCTTTTCCCTTTCAGGCATAGTTCATAAATTTCTAAACCTGTAGAGTCTGTAGATTTCTAAATAGCTTTGAGAAATGGAGAATGTGAATGTAATTGAGTTTAATTACTCGTTCTTGGATTCTCGTGGCCTAAACAATGCTAGCACTCAAACAACGATCAACACACAATGTCTTCAAACAAAAATCTTCCTCTCGATTTGCATAATCAGGACCAACACACAATGTGTCAATATCTGCACCCCGTCATTCTAAAAATAGGTGAGTTGAGGCAGGTCAACAATTGTTATGTGGTGCACTTATCCAAGAACTTGCAGCAATGGTGAATCTCCATAATGCTTCCACATTTTCTCATGTTCTTTCTAAGATAGCAGGTCTTTTGATTTTACTTCATAGTCATAGACTCCAAATGACGTGGGCCTATCTTTATTCAACACCAATGGATATTGCAAGGAACTCTGCTAAAATCAAATGGTGAGGCCATAATGGCCCTTTCTAGTTTGATTCCATCTAGAATTGAGCTCCTTTACTAGCTTTCTACCATATCAAAATGGAATCTCCTTCAATGGCTGTAGAAATCGAAGTTGAAACCCAAGAGGCTTCAGCCTTTCTAGACAACTTCATGATGCTCTGCTTCCTCCTCATTAGGCTCATCATGTTCCTCTTATCCGATCCATGCTCAACTAGCTGTGAGCTTTCAATCGGTGAGTATTTCATATTGGTGAGCTCTTCAATCTTATTTAGGCCTCTGTATACTTGGCTTCGGCTCAATTCAAATAGATTTGTGTATATGTAGAAAACACGCATTCATCCATTCTTTTTTTTATCTCAGCAGTTTCAATTCAACCGAAACCGCTTTCCTTTTCAGTCAAGGAATTAAACTCAACCCTCTGTGCTTTCAACAGGCTACAATATCTTGCATAAATGGAAGGAAAATACTCTACACTCCTTCCTTTCTTTAGTAACTCTACAGCCTGGCTGAATGGCCTTCTTGACTCCTCTCTTCTTCTAGAGGAGATCTTTCTTTGCTTCTTCTACTTCTACGTCCCTCTTCTCAGGTCCTTCCTCTTCATACATTTCTCTCTTTTCTTCTTACAACAACTTCTCTTGAAGAGAGGTCCTTACCTCTCTGTCCTTCCTCTCCTCTTTTACGTACCTCCCATTCTCCTCTATAATTAATTTTCTTTTTGCTCTTGTTAAGATTCTCCCCTCTAACTTCTACGCCCAATTTTGGGCTGAAGGTAAAATAGAAATAGTTTGTAATTTTTAACAATATACTAAGGTTGAAACATTTTCAACCACTCCTCCCTTATTTCCTCAATAGCCCCAACAAAAATTACTTTTTACTTTTATATTTTTATAATTACTCCTCAGTAACAGCATATTAGAGGGAAACTACAAATTATTGAATTTGAATTTAATCATGACTATGTCTTACCAAGACATATGTAGATGCTCTGCATCATACTCTCCCTCTAGAAAGGATTTGAACCTTAGTTCAAATGAAATGCTCCTCCATGCATTAGCCTTCATTATATGCCTAGATCCCAAGGTCTTGTTGCCAATACCAATGCTTGTCTTTGGTAGTCTTTGTCCTTCATCTTGCTTTTCTTCCTCTTTTGGTATGTTATTCTTCTCATTTCTTTCTCAGCTGCCATCTCCTGCTTCCATGTTTCATCTTCATATGTGTCTCCAAATTTTTCATCTTTCATACTTGCATTCAAAACATCAAAAGTAACCTTAGTAGAAAAACATTGAGGCCATGAAGCCTCTTGGCTACCTCCACTTTTCTTCTCTTTGGCCACAACTACCTTTGCCTCTTTACTCTTCTGCTCTTGTCTTGTTCCACTCTTCCCAATGGTGTCTTCACCATGGCTTGTACCTTCATTCATCTCTCTTGAATAACCAAATAGCTCCTCCAACATCTTCAACTCTTCCTTTAGTAAGATCTCATCTATCTCACTACTCTCTTCATCAAACTTGGGCTGATCACTCACAAGGATTACTTGCCCTTTACCTCTTATCTCATCTTTTCTTAGCTTGTCTTCACATAAACCAACTTCTTCATCAACATCAATATACTTATCAAATACAATTGAAGCACCCTTACCTTGTGTCTCCTTACTCTCTTCAATCTTTGCTTGATGCCATCTTGTTTGGCATTGCTTTGCTACATACTCTCCTCTTTCCTCATCATCCATGCATTTGCAATTCTCTTCTTGCTGCATATTAGTCCACACAGCCACTTTCCATTCCTCATTTCTCATGAAAATAGCATTGAAGGATTCAAAAACATCATCACAAACAATTTGTTTACCTTTCATCTTTGCATCCTCACGCCTTTGATTGCTTGTGTCAACCTTCACCTTCCTCCATTGATTTCTTGGTGTTGTTACCTCAGCACTCACATTTTCACTCTTAGCCTTCTTAGGCACCCACATTTGATTATTTCTCTTATAAATTGACTTCACAAGCCATTTATGCATCATGTAACCATGCTCTTGTACCAGCACTTCCTCTTGCTTGGGAGTTTGCTTCTTCCACCATTTAGGCATCACATATCCATGGTTAATTGGAAACTTTACCTTTCTCTTTGCTTCTCTAACATGCATATCAATAGTTTCATGCTTATAAGAAGAATCAATTTTTGAACTCACCTTTACCTCCTTAATGGGCTGCTCCATTAGTTCTTTGACTTGCATAGCTTCATGATTATCTGTCCTTTCTTCTTCCTTTGTGCTTGGTTGTTCTCTTGCCTCTTCTTGGCATTCAATGGCATCATGAAATTCAGCTTCATCTTCAACCTCTTCTCTTACTTGTAGGGATTCCTCAACACCTTCCTCATGCATTAACCAATACATCTCTTCTTCTTTATCAACATCAGCAAACTTTTTATTTTCTCTTACACATTCACTTCTATACTTGGTGTCTTCTCTTGCACCAATCTCTTCACTCTCCAAGGCCTTTCTTTTGACCTTCACAAGGCTGCTCATACCTGCAATTACCCATGCAAAGACAATATTAGAAATAAAAACAAGAGACCACAAGGTCCTTATGAGTGCTCTCTTCATCAACACTCTCATCGTTTCAAGTGCTCTTCCTGGCACTTCATCTTTTCTTTCTTCTCTTCTCTTGTCCTCCACAATGAGAACCTTCTTCACAAATTCTTCCTCTTGCTGCTCACTTGGCAACCTTCTTGTCTTCTTCAAGCCTCTATGGGCTTCTCTCTTCATGGCAATCTTCTTTTGCCTTCTTCTCCTTTTCACTAGGAGATCTATTGGCCACTTCAACCTCCTCCTTATTGGCCATACCCATGCTTACTTATCCATCTGCATCCAAGACTCATATTCATCTTTAATCTTATCCAACTCTCTCTTCAAATTAGCAATCTCTTTATCAATTACAAAATTGTTCATACCTTTGATGCTTGCTTTCTTCTTGTTACTCTCATGTATCTTGCTGCTCTGTAGTGCCTTTAACAATGCTTCCATTTCTGAGATCTTCACCCAAGTGTTTTCCACCTTGGTCTCTTGATCCCTTATCTCACCCAAGCCTTTTCTCCTTGACTGGTCTTTTGACAATCTTCTTGATCTCACCTAGGCCTTTTGCATCCTAGTCTTTTGATCCTTCTCTCAATCCTATAGCAATTCTTTATACAACACTTAAACAAATACAAATCACAAATCCAAGCTTACCTTGCTTTAGAAGTTTCTTCTAGGCAGTCCCTCTATCACTCTTCTCAATTCTTCAAACTCCATCCTTTACCTCACCTAAGTCTATTTCACCTTAGTCTTTTGGCAAACTATCCAAGCTTCTTCTTGGATCTTCTTCTTCTTTTTGAGCAATTCACTATGCTCTTCTTCTAGAGCTTCTCTTGGCTCTTTACTAAGCTTTCCTTGGCTTCTTCTTCTCTTAAGCCTCAATGGCTTTAAGACTTTCTCTTCACCTATTTGCTTCTCAACACAATAAACTTAAATCAAATATCAAAGGTTGTACATACCTTTTATTTAGCAGGGTCTTCTAGTGCTTAATCCCAAGAGCTTCAAGCTCTGATACCAAAATTGATGCAGGGTTGTCTGCTCTGATACCAAAATGATGAAACTGGCCTTGGACTGAAATTTATCTTCATCAAACATCAAAATGATGTCCCAGCAAAACTCACTTTGCCAAAAATTGTCTCATTCTCTGCTCTGATACCAAATGATGCACAACTCTGAACTGTAAAATAGGGACTCAAATTGTGAAACTAATCCCTCTAGAATACAAATAAACTAACCTTAGACTTTACTGTGGGATTCATATACTCAAGCCTGAATTCATTTCACCATCTGGATATTTTCCCAATGATATGCTGACTTGAACTATACTCCGGGAACTCCATTTTTAAAACATGTATCTTCACCATTATATATTTAATCAATCCTCAAAATAAATGTGACCATCTTCAGACCCATCAGTAACATTCACTTGTGTAAACATTCATTTGCTATCCTTAGACTGATACCATAAATGATGAAGAGACTTTAGAATGATATTCATCTTCACTCAAAACAAAATGATGACCCAGAGTGGAAACAAGACATACTTTCAACTATCCTCAGACTGTATTTGCATCAACACAAAATCATAAAAATGATGGGCTGTCTTAGACTGCAAACAAGGACTCAATTTTAAAAATCCTTATACTAGACGCATACGTCCCTTACATACAAAATCATATACCTCGACCCTGCAGAGTCCGTAGATTCTCCTTTCTCTTGCACAGTCAGTAGCTTCAAGCCTGCAGAGTTCATATCTTTTCCCTTTCAGGCATAGTCTGTAGATTTTTAAACCTGCAGAGTCCATAGATTTATAAACAGCTTTGAGAAATGGAGAATGTGAATGCAATTGAGTTTAATTGCTCATTCTTGGATTCTCATGGCCCAAACAATGCTAGCACTCAAACAACGATCAACACACAATGTCTTCAAACAAATATCTTCCTCTCGATTTGCATAATCAGGACCAACACACAATGTGTCAATATCTGCACCCCATCATTTTGAAAATAGGTGAGTTGAGGTAGGTCAAAAATTGTTACGTGGTGCACTTATCCAAGAACTTGTAGTAATGGTGAATCTCCATAATGCTTCCACATTTTCTCATGCTCTTTCTAAGATAGCAGGTCTTTTGATTTTACTTCATAGTCATAGACTCCAAATGATGTGGGCCTATCTTTATTTAACACCAATGGATATTGCAAGGAACTCTGCTAAAATCAAATGGTGAGCCCATAATGGCCCTTTCTAGTTTGATTCCATCCAGAATCGAGCTCCTTTACTGGCTTTCTACCATATCAAAATGGAATCTCCTTCAATGGCTATAGAAATCCAAGTCAAAACCCAAGAGGCTTTAGCCTTTCTAGACAACTTCATGATGCTCTGCTTCCTCCTCATCAGGCTCATCATGTTCCTCTTATCCGATCCATGCTCAACCAACTATGAGCTTTCAATCAATGAGTCTTTTGTATTGGTGAGCTCTTCAATCTTCTTTAGGCCTCTCTATACTTGGCTTCGGCACAATTCAAATAGATTTGTGTATATGTAGAAAACACACCTTCATCCATTCTTTTTTTATCTCAGCAGTTTCAACTCAATCGGAACCGCTTTCCTTTTTAGTCAAGGAATTAAACTCAACCCTCTGCGCTTTCAACAGGCTACAATATCTTGCATAAACAGAAGGAAAATACTCTACACTCCCTCCTTTCTTCAGTAACTCTGCAGCCTGGCCGAATGGCCTTCTTGACTCCTCTCTTCTTCTAGAGGAGATCTTTCTTCACTTCTTCTACTTCTATGTCCCTCTTCTCAGGTCCTTCCTCTTCATACATTTCTCTCTTTTCTTCTTACAACAACTTCTCTTGAAGAGAGGTCCTTACCTCTCTATCCTTCCTCTCCTCTTCTACGTACCTCCCATTCTCCTCTATAATTAATTTTCTTTTTGCTCTTGTTAAGATTCTCCCCTCTAACTTCTATGTCCAATTTTGGGTTGAAGGTAAAATAGAAACAGTTTGTAATTTTTAACAATATACTAAGGTTGAAACATTTTCAACCACTCCTCCCTTATTTCCTCAATAGCCCCAACAACAATTACTTTTTACTTTTATATTTTAACAATTATTCCTCAGTAATAGCATATTAGAGGGAAACTACAAATTATTGAATTTGAATTTAATCATGACTATGTCTTGCCAAGATGTATGTAGATGCTCCTGCATCATAAGCATATCAAGAACCATATTGATCTTGTGGGCATCATGAGAACATTTAGCCTATGTGTCCTCACTTTTGATAGGGGCATGGTTAGGAAATGTTTCTTGAATATGTCAAGAGATTGATTTTAGGGGCATTGAGGTTATTCAACATTAGTTCCCCCTTGTCAATAATCTTTGAATAACATTCTTGAAAGTATTACATCGAATGACATCATGTCTAATTACTTGATGAAAAGCACAAAGGTCATTCTCTTTGTACCAAGCAGGTGTTACATAAGAAGAATCAAACTACTGAGCAGGTTTAATGGGGGGAAGCTATATGAGATTAGCTTTTAGTAGTTTCTCTAGAACTGAGGCATAAGACTCTCTAAGTGGAATTAACTATTTTTGGTTACTTCAATTTGGGTTTCACGTATTTTTGTTAGAGGGATTGGGAGATTTTTTTTATTGAGATTAGGTGGAGCGGTGGTTTTAAGGATAATTACATATGTAGTTCCTTTACTCTTGGTTTTGATATTGGCTTGGTTACCTAGTTTAGAGGAAGATGTTTCATTGGTATTAAAGGTATATTTCTTATTTTGTAACTTTAGTTAACCCTCATCTATGGCTTTATTGTCTAGCTTATGTGACATAGTAAAAGCTTCATCAAAATTTCTAAAGCTTTGGACACGTAATGTATAATAAATATGTTTGGCACAAGATCAAGTAAAAATCTCTATAATTTCAAGTTGATGTAAGGAAAATGAAAGCTAATTAATAAAGCTTCTCCAATGGGTGATGAAACTGGTAATGGAATCATCATCGAATTGCCTGATAGAATAGAGGTTGGTGATAGAGACCTTCTTGGAAATGTTAATGAAAAATTGATCAAAGAAAACCTATGCTAGTTGGGTGAAGAAAAGGATTGAATTCCTAGTTATATCATTATACTAATCGAGTACTATGATGGATAAATACATGGGGAAGGTTTGGAGGATAAGGGCATCATTAAAGGAAATCATGTAACATGCATACATAAATTCCCTAAGGTGTTGTTGGGGGTCTTTATTACTTTTAAATTTAATAAATTTTGAAAGCTCCCATTGAGGAGGGTAAGGTATGATAGGGATATAAGGATGAATAGTTTCATTGTAAATTTGATCATAGGATAGGATGTTATGAGCCCCTCAAATGGATGACTCGAGGTTTGTCATCTTGTCCATGAACATCTTCAATAGGTCAGTTTGAGGTGGTGCACCTAAAGGATTATAAGGTGTATACTATGATTATGGTTGGGTGATATATTGATAATTGGTTGGTGATTTAGGGGCTATCACATATTATAATCTAGATGCTGGAGGTTGGGTGGGTGGTATGTAAGGGTAGGTAGATGATGATGGTTGAGTAGTGGGTACATACCCATGTGGGTTAAGGATATATCCTAGGTTGGGTGTGATGGGTACCTATTAATGGATTCATGTTGGTTGGGTATGGATGGTAGTTGGGTTGGTGACAAGACATGAGGCAATGACCTTCATAATAATGGGGGATGAAGTAGAGGGTATGGACACCACCAAGTTTGATAGGGGGTATTGACTAGTGGGTTAGGGTTGATAGGGGGAAGGTTAGTAGTGTTGGTAGTAGGTACTCTAACAGTGAGTAGGGTATAATGGGGTAATGGTTGGGTCATTCCTAAGGTGGAGGAGTTATTGGTAGGGGTGAAAGGTGTGTAAGGGTAGTGGTTGGTTGGATAGATTGGTTTTTAACTGTGGCATCAAAAATTTTAGTAGATGAAGATACCTAGGTAGTCAAAGGTTGGGTGGTGACTACAACAATAAGAACACCCCTCATAAGGCTTGATGGCATGCCATAAGGAGGATCCTAAGATGGAGTTGAAATCGGGGCATGGTGAGGGGAGGTGTTAAGGTAATCCTGAAGGGAAATTGGATTATTGTCCAAAAAAGTGGTAAAGTCCATGTCTCTTTGGGAAAATACCTAGGTAAAAGTATGGACTCTTAATAGATGAGGTGATTCTTATGCTTTAAATATTTACTCCATAGATGAGGAGGTATAAGGGGTTGATTTGAGTGATGAGATCTGCTCTACTAGGTCTCTTCACTACTATGAGTGAGAACCATGTAAGAAAGGGGGAGAGAAAACAACAATAAACTCACCACTCAAATAGGAAGAAGAAAAGAAAATGATCAATGCAATCAAGACACACACTATAAATTATGTTAAGCCTATAGGTTAGTTTTAATCTCGCTTATGGATTATGCCTTAGTTTATGAGAGTGTGTGATAGAAGTTGGCTTATAGATTAGGTACTATAGAAGTAGTCTATGGTTGTTTTTAGGTTGTTCAAGTGCTCAAAATAATCTATATTATAATCAATGTATGGCTTGGTATTGGGGTCTACCCCCTCACTTCACATACCATAGTGATAAGGGTGTCAGGTGCTTATCCAATATATGTTGATATCTAGAGTTTATAATCAACTAGAGAGCTGAGTTGGTTCTCCCCTTAGTAATGCCCTCTAAGTAAGATTTCTAGGAAAGGGTAAGGTGACCACTAGGTGATAAAATCCCAATCAGGCCTTGCCTCAATTTTTTTTGATCTTCGATTGATGAAAGTGATTTGGCTAGTGTGTGCAATAAAAAGTGGTGTTATGATAAGATTATTGTGCTTTAATTCAAAGTGAACTAATGTTAAAATCAAGTAATAGATGAAGTTAATTTTAAGCCCAAAATAAATTTTAGTTTCAATTATGAGCACAAATAAAGAGAAGAACATACAAATATAAATAAAAATATGAGTATAGATTTTGTGGTCCCTCTAGGCGTGCTAGAATGTTTCATGGAAATTTTCACTTTAAGTTATAGGGAAGAGAGAAAAGAAACTCAATACAGACATGGTTGAGAAACCTATTTGTTTATGTGCACATTGAATCATAATATTGTGAAGAGCTCCTATTTGGCTTAGGAGGAAGACCTATAGATAAGAAATCACTAAATCAAACTTATTTATTAGACATATAGTTGGGTAGATTGCCTAGCAATAGCTAGATCTAGAAAGTAAAAGCCTCCTTATGGGTTGTCGATCCACATGTTTTAAACAATTAAATTCAAAAAACTAAAAAGAATGTACTTGCATCAATAATCAAAGGTACTAAAATTGAACACAAGAATGCTTGCTTGGAAAATAAACTATAAATGATCAAATTAATGATAAATTAGTTACTACTAGTGTTTACAGGTTGGAGTATGCTTTCAAAAATTTGAAAGGGGTCTGTGAGTGATCAAAAACACAAAAAATGAGGTTTAGTTGAGGGTAAATAGTTAAAAATAGCTTTCTAGTTTTCACTACCACAATGACTGTCAGTAGTTAGGGTAACCATCAGCGGTTAAGGTAACTTTCGGTGGTCAAGATAATCATTGATGATTGAGTCAACCATTTACAATTACTATGTAAGTTCTAGGTTGTTAATTTTTAAATAATGGGATTCAAAATATGGATTCTTGGAGATGTGTAAGGGTTAGGTTATTTGAAAAATGGGAATAAAGTATATAAATATTAAAAAATAAGTACATATCTTACCAAAATTTGATTGGGAGAGTGGTTGAATTAGTTAACTTAATGGTGGAATATGGCTTGAATTTAAAAGAGTAATAGTACTTGAGAACTTAGTTGAGAGGTGACAACGAGCCAGTTCTCAATAAGATTGTTGGTGACACTTGATAATGTTGATCATGTTGATTAACCTACAAAAGACAACTCTTGAATACTAGAGCTATTGATAATTATTGTAGATGGATTTCTCTTCTAAGATCCTCTCTTTTTATAGGTACAAAAAAGAGGTGGAAGTCAAGGTACACCTAGACCATCTAAATATAATTCATCCATGCAAAGTCTCATAACAAGATTTAGATGAGATATATTTAGAAAAACTCAGTAGATGGTTTCTTGATTTTGGTTAAGGAGGTGGACCTTGACCATCAATGATTAGGGTTTTTGAAGGGTGACCATTGATAGTTACCCTGATCATTAATAGTCAAGTCCTAAAGGAAAATGGACCTAAAGGCTAGGTTGAGTCAGTTTGTGAAACTGACTACAAATGAAATTGGTTAGGCCATATTCATGTAGATTGGTCTCAAGAGGGTCTTAGGCAGTCTAGGGGCTTTTTCAACATCCAAAATCATAGTGCATAATTTTTTGGTGTCTACATTTTTCCCTGATTACATACCATATTGGACCAATCAAGTATTTGGTTCTAGATGATACATAATTGGGCCCAATCAAGGATTTCCCAAGGAATTATATCAACATAGTTTTAATTGGGGCCCTAATTACACACCTTATTCAAATAATTAAGTATTATCATGAATATGATATAAAATCATGACCAATTGAACACTTTATAAGGAATTATAGATCCAACTTTAATAACAATCAAGATTCTAATTGTGCACCAAATTCAACTAAAAAATATAATGGTTCAATATGATCTATTAAATTTAGTCCAAACAAGCCTTATGTAAGAAATTTCATCCTTTTACTGTCAATAGGAGGCTCTATTGGTCCCAAATACATAACATATTGTATCAATCAAGTAATTAGTTCAATTGAACAATAATTATGGCCAATCAAGGCTCATGTAAATAACTAAATACATATAATGTCAATTACAACTTTGTTGGCCCTGATTATAAACTATATCTAGCTAATCATGCATTTGGTTTTATTTTATATACATAATTAGAGCCAAATGAACCCCATGAAAGTAATTTTTTCTATATAATGTTCTAGTTGGGTTCCATTAGCCCTGATTGCACACCATATTGAACCAATTGAGTATTTAAGTTCAATATGATATGCAATTGGGGCCACTCAATCCCTAAGAAATGAATTACATCCATCTAATGTCATTTGGGGCTTTAATTAGACCATGTTAAATCAATTGATTTTTTTTTTTGATATTATACACAATTGAGGACAACTAAGTCCTATGTAATTAATTACTTCCACCTGGAATATCAATCGAGACATTTTTCACCCCATGCAATGAATTATTTCCATCTAATTTGTCCATTGTGAATATTTTCCCTAATTTCACATCATATTTAACCAATTGAGTATTTTATTCAGTATAATCTTAACAACTAAAAGTAATTGGTCCTTGTGCAAGTAATTCCTTCAATATAATTTCAATTAAGGATTTGATAGCACAAGTCATATTAGACAAAAAATTTAAGACTACTAGGCCTAATGGATCCTATTCAAGTTTTAGGACATTTATAATATATAACGCAATCATGTTATTAACATGATCACATTATTATATAATGCGATCATATTATTAACATGGTTAATAATGTTATCATGATATTTGAATTATAATTCAATTCCTGTGCCTTTTGGCTCAAAAATGGCTTGGATTCCTGAGCTAAAGGCTTGGACTATCAATGTATAGCCAAGTATTGAAGGGTATGAAAATAAATAACAAATTTTAACTTTGATTGCCGAATACATTAAGAAGTTCAATGTGAAAATTTAAAAAACTCGATACCGTCATGACGATGAGTACACTCTCCTCTTTCCAAAAATAATATTCTTATATTGTTTAGACTAATTTAAGGTTTTAAACTATACTTATTTATAACCATGCCTTTTTTAGGCCATTACATGCCACAAACATACGTGCCTACACATGTTCATGTAATTTGTGTTTCATTGATCCAAGTGAAAAAAAAATATGGTGATGTAGTACACTTAATTCTACACACATTCAAAAAAATTGATTTTCATTTTTTTGAGGTAGTTAGGCCTGACTCAAGGATGACTATCCATTTCTTTGTCATTTTTTAGGATCTAGTTCCTTGCAAAATTCATAAAAACAAGTATTCATTGAAAAATACAAAATAATATAGGTGATGTGATACAATTTTTTATTTAAATTTTCCATAAAGGGTTTCAAATAATGTTAAATGTTACTTTTAAAATGGTGCATGTCATGACCATCTATCTACTATATTTTCTAGAAAAGAACTAGATTTCCTCTTCAAATTTTATTTGTTTGAACTAGTTATACTTAACCATTTTTAAAAACAAATAATGTTTTGGAAACTAGACTCGAAATACTACATTTCATGTTTTTACACCATCTTCAAATTTGGAGTGTAGATATCTCAAATTATCTACAGAAGTTCAAATTTCTAAAATTTCTGAAAAATCATGTCCAAAAATAGGCCACTTTTTTGCCCCCAACTTTGTGCACTTACTTAAATCAATGAAAAGTGCATGATAGGAAGAACCATGATATGGAAAAACCATGATGACACCATGGATGCAAATAGACTGAGTCAAGGCACAATAATAAAAGTAAATTAATAAGTAGGCATACACATGTGCACACACGTGTGCATGCACGCACGCGCGCGTGCACACACACACACATGCACGCACGCACGCACACACACACACACACACACACACACACACTTACTTGAAAATAAAATGAAAAAACATATTTTTTATAATCAATTAAAAAACCCACATGTGAGATCTCAATGAGATAACTGAATAGTATCCCCATTCAAGGATACATGCAAGTTAATTAGATTTGGAGTTTCATGCTTGACGTGCCCCAAATAAGATAAAATAAATAAGCTCAAATTGAACTGACTAGCCCCAAATAGGGAGGAATTAAAAATTAAATGTCTTGAGAATGAAGTTACAAGCTTTATGTGCCCCAAATAGGGTGAAAAATGAAAGCTTGGATTGGATTAACAAGCCCCAAAGATGATAGAGTGGGGAATGAGATATCTTGACAATGGTGTGATAGCTAAATTGATGAATTTTCCCCAAGTAGGGTAGATTTTTAGAAGGACACATCCCAAAAAATTTAAATTATGTGATTAAGGAATTTGACAAGGTTTAAGACAAGACAAATGCTTTCAATTTTTGTGTTTTATATCTCTTTTTGGAGAATTGTGGCTTATTTTGATTTATAGGAATTTTTTAATGTTCTTATATTTTTGAATTTTGTGGATGTTCATTTTTTTTTGGATTTTTTGTATTTTTTTTATGTTTTGGATTTTTGGAATAAGTATATATAAAGGATCACTAGCAAAGGGGCAACCTATTTTAGCATTAGGATGTGGAAAGCAATGCAGGATGAAGGATAAATGAAAGGGATTTAATATGATGTTGGGTGATAAGGAATGATGAGGAATGGATTAGGTATCTCCAAGGACTATGTCATGTGGGAACCAAGTTTCCAATTGGCAAATCACCATTTATGGGATATGCAAAGATGTTTCTCAAAATAGGGCTCAGATACCCTTCCATTCCCTTAGCAAGATCAACATGGGAAGATGGATATGATAAGATAGACAAAGATGGATATTTAGATGAAGATTATATGGACAATATGGTTTGAAGGGAATAGATATTCATGTGGATGGGGTTGCCCTCAAGTGTTGAGGTATTTACAGATAATGAGTTATTTAATCATGACAAAAAAAAACCTATTTTTCATCATGGTACTTGTCCAAGGTGCCACAAACATGGTTGTCACCATTGGATGAATTATTTCTCTTTTGATTTTTTATTTTTGATTTTGATTTTTTTTAATTTTTTTAAAAAGTTTAGCATTTCAATTCATTGGAGGATTAAGAGATGCATAATGCTGACCCATTTTGATCTCTATCCCATACCTATTTTGGATAACTTCTCTAATAGAATCTTTTTAATGATGTGGACTCAACTAATGTCATTTTGATCTTCAATGATTATTGATTATTTTTTCTTTGAACCTCTAAATAATGTGTCCTTGTAGCTTCTATGAAAGAGAGTGTTGCCATTAAGGGTAAAAAAGGATAAGCATTGGATGAAGGATTTGATTTGTTGATGGGACATAGGATTTGGATGAAGGATATAATCATAAAGGGAGGTATAAATGCTATAAAACTAAGGTAAATTAGGGCTAACATTCACACACATCATTTTTAATTTTGGATGTTGCAGGGTTAAAGACCTCTAAAAATTCTCTTAGAAGGACCACAAGATATTTCTTCTCCTTAGGCTTGAATGTTATTGCAATCTAAATGATTTTTGGATTATCATTAGTTCTGATATTGACTTTAATGATGTCTTTATCAAGCAATGTAGAACTAGTTTGTTCATCTATTAGTTCCTCAAAGAGGTTTTCACCAACATAGTCTTCTTGATTGTCTAGATTTTTATTTTGATTATTTAATATCACCTCAAAGTGGTTTTCAATAATGGATTGGGATTTTTTTATTTTTATTTACCCATAGTGACTCAAACAAAGTTTCACTATAAGATTCTGATTTTTCATTTTGATTGTCCCATAGCACCTCAACCAAGGTTTCATTAGGATATTTTAATTTTTATTCTAATTGAATGATGTCTTGAATGCCCATAAATTTTGAGATTGATATGTTACTATGGAATAAGTCCAACGATGTGTGATTTGATCAATCCTAATTAATGGGTGTAGGATACTGGATGTCATGATAGGGATAAAATGGTTGATTGGAAAATGATGAGCTATATTTATGGAATGATTAAATATTTCACAATCCTCATAGAGGATACTAAGATAAATTGATTTAATGTTGAAGGAAACTTCCTCAAATCACTAATATCTTCATACTAATATTAAATAGGTGTGTAGTTGATGCCACAAGATCCTAATTTAGATAGTGATACCATTGTTGGTACTGATGTTGATGTTGTTAGAGTGTTCACATTATTAATAGTTATTAGTTTGTTAATAGTCAATAGTCAAACATAAATATTATTAGCTTAAAACTATTATGTATATAGCCTTATATTATTTAGAAGTTTTTTAGTGAGAATTTATGGGGATATTAGGATCCCCATATATAGCCTATGCACTTATTATGTAAGTGTTATGTAATGTCTTGTATGATTCAAGTAAAGAGTGAATAATATTACATTGTGGATTTAAATTACTCTATATTTGGCTGTATTACATTGTATTGTATGAGATAGATTAGTACAAAAGATCCACTAATCTCTCTATGTGGTATCAGAGTAGTTTGATCTAATTCCTATAATGGAGAGTTAATGATATTTTAAGGGCATGTTTTTAATATAATTTGCCCCTATGAATGAAACAAAGTAGTCTGAGAGGAGTTTGTAGAGTAATTTAGAGTTTGTTTTTATGTATTTGTGTATTATGATTGATACACGTACTATTTGGCATGTCAAATTTACTAGAAAATAATATTCTATAGACATGTGAATATCAAATACAAGAGTGTTTAGAGTAGACTATCTGACACATCTATCACGGATTTGGAATTTTACTATAGAAATTGATAAGGAAGGATGAGTTATCTATCTTTTCTATATAGATTAGACCTATTGAATATAATGCCTACATCATTAATATAATTTGTATTATTGGATAACATTTGTGGCATTTGTAATTATTTGGACTATGTATTGCTTTGACTCCACTTGACTGGGTGTTTGATGATCTCAGACCCTTTTTTTTGGTGTTGTATTGTTCAAACTCAATGTTTGACATTGACCAAACTTAGGTGTTTTTTGCATTGATCAAATATTGAGAACTATCTTCTCACTCTGATTTTTGTGCACTATCTTCTCACTCTAATTTCTCATATTTGAGCCTATTTTTAGTAACCAACTCAGCTCATCTTAGACTCATCACTCTCACTTTATATCCTATGTTTTTGAAGCTGTAAATGGAGATACCATACCTATTTTCTAAGGTTTTGAAGAATATTTATCATGTCTATCATTTTTTCTTAGTTAAATTTATGTTCCACACATTCCACCAACATTCCATGCCTCAAGATCCAACAAACTCAAAAGTGGTATTAGTGGTCTTTAAGTATTTTATGATTTGTTATGTATTTTTGGTAGTTTTATCAAATCATAGTGTAAAAGATATTTATAGTTTAGTCATTAAGTTTTTTATTTTTGAGAGTGTAGAGTTAAGGTTTATGGTCAATCTTTTATTTGCATCAGAGTCAAATCATCAAAAGTCTCAATTTTTTATTTATTGGATCATTGACAAATATCTCAACAAAGTGTGTCAAAGTAATTTTTAAAAGGACACATTATAATTTGAAACTGATCTCCAATAAAAATATGTATTTCTAATTTATGAATATCAATATAGAACCTATTAGAACCATTGAGCACATCATGACTATTTTGGCTAAGTAAGACAAGTGAAGGAGGTTGGAGGATAGAGGTAATGGGGGTAGGAGGCTTTCTATGCATCTCATCAGTCACCAATGATGAGTCCATAGATATGATTTGTTGGTGCATTTTATTTTTGTTGTGCTTTTGATTTCAATTATGTGTCAATAAGAATGGATGATGTATTCCTATTCACATTTGTAATAAGTGAGATGAAAATTATATTATATCTTTTTTAAATGTATGATAGTGAAGAGAGCTAATAATAGTACTACACATCATGAAGTGGTTAATGGTAAACATCTTACAAAACCATCTTTTTGTGGTTCTTGGTGCACCACTTGAAAACCATCCCATTTTAGTTGTTGGTAAGCCATATGAAAAACTATCATTAAGGTTTGTGGTTGTCCTGAGAAAATCACCAAATCATGAGCATAGGTGAAATATGGGATTGATGTTTTCTCCATGTTCACATTAAGGGGTTGTATACTAAGAATTAATAATGTTCACAAGGGGGTGAATATTAGAGTATTCACATTATTAATAGTTATTATTTTGTTAGTAGTTATTAGTCAAACATATCTATTGTTATCTTAACAATATAACATATATAGTCTTATATTATTTATAGGTTATTTAGTGAGAATTTATAGGGATCTCGATATCCCCATATATAGCCTATGAACTTCCTAAGTAAGTGTTATGTAATGTCTCATATGATTCAAATGAAGAGTGAATAATATTACATTGTGGATTTAAATTAATCTATGATTGGATCTATTACATTGTATTGTATGAGATAGATTATTGAAAAATACCACTAATCTCTATATATGTTGAATCTAATGTTGATGTTGATGTTAATTCTAATATTGATGTTGAATTTGATTTTATTGCTAATGTTGATGTGGAATTCGATTCTAATAATGATGTTTAACATTATAGTTATTTGGCCACATGGAAGACTTGTTTGATTACATTGTCCATAACTATCTTTTTCACTTTTTATTGGAAATGAAGGCATTATGATGAAGGGATTCCTAAAAATGGGGGATTTTGGGTGAGGTACATAAGATGGACTACTGATAAATAAAGTATTTTTCAAATCTTGGCTCATCAAGGAAGGGTTCATAGAATACAAATGGATAGACAAAAATAAGCTCATCGAAGTGAGACTCATCAAATATGGTTGATTCAATGAAAATGGGCTCATCAAATATGGGTGGGTCTTGGCCTTAATTTAAAATTAGAGGAATTTGATTATGATCTAGAAATGAATCTTGGTATATCCTAGTTTGTTGATCCTCAAACATGGATGTATTTGATTCCATTTTGATGTCACCATGATCAATTAAACCTTGGATAGAAATTTGTAATCTAGCACATAGATTAATAGAATGGCCTTGAATCTTGTGATAATCATATTCTTGATCTTCTTAATACCATTTATGTTTTGGGTTACTTTCATCAAAGTACTTGGTGTATGGATATACAATCATGTTTACAATGACTAATTGTTAAAATATTTCTTCCAAGGGTTCATTAATGTTGGTGTGAAACTAGTTCTCACCCAAATTGGTTTTACCTTTGGTTTCCTTCCACACTTATTCACTTTAAGATTAATTAGGGATTAAAAGTGTGCACATATGTTTATTTCATAATTATTTTTTAATTATATGCATATCTGTTTAGTGCAAAATCTAGTCATTCTCTACCATGAGTGGCTTACAAATGGATTGCTCTATGGATTCTCTAACCTTGAGTTGGTGTGCATAGATAGTGTTGACATACCTACAACTGACTATCTATTGTACTTTCTCTTTCTTATATATTGATCACTCTAATAATTCATTTATAATGTGGAATTGGTAAGGTGAAATGTGAACTAATGGATTCAATAAAATCAAATAAATTTAAGCATTTGCACATGTCTTGTGCACAAATTTTACATCCTCAATAATAATACAATTTATTCTTATCAAACTCAATCTCTACCATAAGAGTGTTTCTTTAAGGTCTTAAAATCATTTGTAGGCTATATAAGCTAAATCTGACATGGTATCAAAATAAGTTGAGTACCTTGGGTATCCTATTAGGAGTTTTGAGGTTTTTTATTTTTCCTTGCACACCAAGTATGTTCTTCTCTTGCATCCTTTTGAGGATGGTCCTAAACGTTGTAAAGGTTTAAAAGGAAGAACCAGATTTAGGGAGGGTTCCTTATTGAGTGTTTCTTATGTAAGTCTAATTTTGGAGATGTCAAGAACAAATACAAGCTCACCAACATGTGCAAATTTTCAAAAAAATGTAGATTTGCCTCATGTTTCATCCCAATTGAACATCTAAGTGCATGATTTTTTTTTTAAATTGCATTTTTTATCAAAAACATTTGTTATTTTTTAAACAATTTTAAAACTATAACTACTCACTCAGATCAAATTATTGGTTTTTTGTGCCTCATTTTTAGCTTGTCCAAACACTTTAAAATTATACATTTCATTAAGAAACAAAAAAATTATCACAATTTTATTGACTATTGTAAATACAAAAAAATAAAAATACAACTTGACCAACATGATTTGGTCAAATTCAAGCCTTCAAATTTTTATCATATTTTATCAATAATAAAAAAATATACATTTCACATGCCAAATCAATTAGTCAAAGTGATTCATCCAAAATGACCAATTTGAGCTTTTTTAGAAATTTGTTCTCACATAAAAAATAAATTACACATGTGACCAACTCACTTAGTCAAAGTAGGCTGGTTCTCCCACATGTAGACAAAACTATCACTTGATCAAATATTCTAGCACTCTTGGTAGACCTCTACACTTGGCCATTTTGTTCATCTTGGTGATAGCTCACTAACCCATGGTGGCAAGTAATAAAACACTATGACTCATTATTTAATTTGACAAATACCAGAGGGTGGGACTTGGTTTGAAAGGTTTTCAGACCCTCCCACCTATTTTTTTCCACATCAATGTTTCTGCTTAGTCTTCATGCCCATTTGGTATTATACAAATTTCATCCAGCATGATCACATTTTATTGGACCCTCTTTATATTAATGCATCTTTTTAGAGCCTAATTTATCACACTTTAGTTTATTTCATGTATCCGTCAAGTCCCCTTAATGTCTTGCATTATTTTTTTGAGACACTATTCAAGGCCCCTTTATTAATTCCTTGATTTTTTTCATAATTTTTCTCACAAAAAACATTATTCCTCCATTGTAAATGGGTATCTTATTGGGCACAGTATTTGTCAGACCCTATCTAAGGACTATTACATCTCATTTTTATTGGCATATATTTTAGTTGCATAGAAATAGTGCCATAGCATGTGTTTATGTGTTTGTGCTTTCATGGTTGTGCACTTTTTCACTATTTTCAACACTTCACTCCTTGATTATATTTCCAACATCTCTATCACCTTATGAAAGTATCCAATATTTTTAGATATATTCTAGTGTGTTTTAGTATTTTTAGGGTGATATTTGAGTAGCGGATTCATCCAATTGTATAGTTCTTAGACTCATATACTTATTAGAACTCACATGTTTTCTTGATTGAGTTTGTGGCTATCTTCTCTAGACACATTATCGATCCATTGCTTCTTAGAATACTCATTCGTATCTTGGTGACCTTTTTTTAATGACACCAATATTTGTGTTCACTAGTCACTATTTTTGCTAGCTTCTTCAATAAAGACATACATTTTTAAATTATCCCATTTCAACATTGAGGGAGGGTGTTCAGGTAATGATTCCTTGGATTTATTATACTACCCAATACTTTTATTATCAATGTTTATTTTGAATGATCCTCATATTTAACAACAATTCCTACTTCAACTTGGTAGTTATAATGACTCAACTTCCATGTATTCTGGTAATATGGATTGATATCTGTAGGGACACTCAACTTTAACACTAGTTTATGGAAATTCACATGACCATCTTTCTTCATCATCTCATAATGGGTATTTTTTTCCTATGAGTTTTCTCCTTCTCTCTTATCCTCGAGGGGATCATTTTTTACATGGTTACCTCATCATGCCTTGTTAGAGGACCCATTATTTTTTTGTATGTTTGTATTTTACTTTCATCATAAGTTTCACTTAACGGGGGTGTTAGTGTTAAAAGGGTTATCACCCAAAGTGGTATTACCTTTGGGTTCCTTTCACACTTCTTCACATTAAGACTATTTAGGGATTAATAATATACACATGTTTAATCCATAATTATGGGCTTAATTATGTGCACATGTGATTAGTGCAAAAACTTATCATTCTTCACCATGAGGGGCTTATACATGGATTGAACTATGGGTTGTTCAACCCCACTTTTGTGTGTGCACATAGTGTTGACATACCCATTATGGATTGTTTACCCTACTTTCTCTTTCTTATATATTGAGCATTTTAGTATTACATTTGTAATTTATAATGTGTAAGGTGGAATGTGTAATAATGGAATGAATGAAATTAATGAATTCATGCATTTTCACTTTTCTTAGACATGAATTTTTCAACCTTGATGAGAATACAATTTATTTTTATCGAGCTTAATCTCTAGCATAAGAGTGTTTCCTTAATGTCTTAAAATATAATTTAGGCTATATTGGCCAAATCTAACAATTGAATACCAGTTCATAACTCTATTTTAATGTGTATGGACTTTATTTTTTATGTGTTTTTATAGCTTTAAGGATAGATGGATGCTAAATAAGGGTGCCAAAATAATTTTCCCTTTGATTGTGTGATGAGGGATGTGATGAATAAGATTATAATAATTTGATGGTATATATGATTGATGTTGACATGAAAAGGTTTTAATTTTATTTATTAGGATGGAGCCTTGGTTTATGACATATAAATATATAGGTATTTGAGCACCTATTTCCAAGAATCATAAGAATATATCATCATTTTTATTAGACATGCATCATTTAATCTGGGCTATATCTATATTTGTTTTGAATGTGATAGTCCTAGATGGGATTTGATTTGAGATTTGAATTGGTTAATGTTATTTGATTTGATTTTACATCATATTGGATTTTGAATTTGATTTAAAAAGAAGTAAATATGGATGTTGTGAATATGTTATTCCCAACGGATAGGTGTAGGAGATTGAATGGAAAGATGAGGATATGATTTGAATTTGGAAGTTAGATTTGGAATTTGGATTAATAAAATTTGAATTTAATTTTTAATTTGAATTTGAGAATTAAAAATTGGACTTGGAATGTTTGATTTGAAAATGGGATTTAGAATTTTTTGATTTCAAAATTAAACTTGGAATGTTTTTATTTAAAAATTAGACATGGTTTGTGTTGGAAAAGTTAAATTTGTTTAACTTAGGTCAAAGTAGACCCAACTTGAATTGAATGGGCTTATAAAGCTAATTTTGTGTAACTTAGGTAAAATAAAAGTTAACTTGAAGGTTGATGTAAAAATATTTAAATTGAAATGTTTGAATTGGAAGTTCAACATGACTTTGGACTTGGAATGATTTAAATTTGAATATTTGACTTGAATTTAAAAATTGTATTTGAATGTTTAAATTGAATTTGGAAGTTATATTTAAATTGGATTTGTATTTGGAGGTTTGATTTGAATTTAGATTTATAAATTGGACTTGAAATTGGATTTGAAGTTGGATTTGAAGTTGGTCTTGAATTAGATCAAAATAAACCAAATTTGGAAAATTAGATTGACATCATAATTAGGTTAAAATAGACTATATTAAAAAAATTGGATGCAATTTTAAATGGACAAAGTTAAAATATAATGTGGGAAGTGTAAAATTACAACAGAATGAGATAAACATTGATTTTGGTAGATAACACCTTACTGTATAAGTTTACAATGGGATGGGAATTGATTTTGAACTTAGGATAATTTTGAATTAATTTTTACATCAAAAGATAAAACTTGGTCCTTAATAAATAAAAACTTCAATTATGTGGTGTCCACAAGGAGATAAAAAAAAACACACAAGTAAGATCTACTTTAAACACGAAGCATGTAAGTCACATAAAAGGATAAATCTAGGCAAAAGACTTGAATGACCTATGGGATTTCATTCATACTTACTTGTCTATTGGATAATGCCAACCCAATATTTTAGAGAATTAACTAAGAAGGTAAAACCATACCCATATCCCACTAAATCTATTTTCAAGAGTACATGAAAAGTAACTTCCCTAGGTGATGTGTTCCTCTTAGGTGGACCACAAGTCAAACGAAAAAATGGTTATCTTAATGCTTACAATTTATAAAATCTCAACTAGGGGATTCCTCTATATGCATTTTGGTATGACGAGGCCCAAAACTATAGAAGAAGTTTATTAATAAATATACATAAAAGGGTTTATTCCCTATGTGCCCATTCTAGCTATAAAAGTGATCTTAGTGGAGTGACATCAAAAAATTAGACTTTGAGGTTGTTGTTGAAACCTTGAGTATTGAAGGATAAAACCCCCTCATGTTAGGGTGTGCTTAAAACATAAAACTACATAGGAAATTAAAATAATGGATTATCAATTTATATATCTTGTCAGTACATAGGGTTTGGCCTACCATGTGGTGATGCCATCCGTGGTTGATAGAGCCCCTAGAAAAAAAGAGAGAGAGACTAGACTCATTTCTTATTTCCAAGAAATTGTCACCAATGTGATGCAAGGAAAGAGCATACATTAGTATATCCTAAGTAACACAAAATCACAAAATTTAATTTTTATTTTCAATAAATCGTTACCAATGTGATGCAAGTAAAGAGAATACACAACCTTTATGAAACAAACAAATTTGAAATGAAATAAAAATGACTTAATTAATTAATAAAATAAAGAGTAACTTATGTGATTTTGGTCACCCAAGATCCCACATGTGGGCAAGGGGAGATAATACACATAATAAGACACACACAAATACATAAGAAATAACATAAACACTCAAATAAGAGAACACATGGGTATTTTAAAACACCAAATTCAAATCTTTTTTTTTGTTAACTAAAGTGAAATTTGTTTGTTTTTAAGATAAACCATTTCTTTCAAACTCAAAACCTGTGAAAAAAATATTAGTGTTTAAAATGCGGTCTTTGAAAATCAAGAGTATGTTTAAATTTTGATGTTTAAGTTTTCTGACATGAATTCACATATCCACAGTGGCAAATTTGAGACTTGTAGCCACTAGTTTTGTAGAAATTATATCAAATCTATGTTTCTCAGAATGAAGATACAAATCTATAGTCACTACTTTTAAAACATGTATAGGATGTTTGATATAAAATACAAAATCACATAAATTTAAACATAGCCACATTCATGGTGAATGAATTTACAGATCTAGAGTGACGACTTTGTAAACCTACATAGGAGAAACATACAGAAAATACAAAATCATGTAAATTTAAACAAAGACATGTTTCTCGTTAATGAATTTAGGGATCTAAAATCATGAATGTGAAAACCTACAAATGGGAAACAAATAGAAACTTAAAAAATTATGTAAACATAAATAAATCCATGTTTCTCGTGAACAAATTTGTGGATATAAATTCACAACTTTGTAAACCCGTATAGGAGAAACACATAAAAAATTAAAAATTACATAATTTTAAACAAAACCACGTTTATCATGAATGAAGTCATACACACACACACACACACACACACACACACACACACACACACACACACACACACACACACACACACACACACATGTATACATATACATATATATATATATATATATATATATATATATATATATATATATATGTATGTATATGTATATATATATATATATATATATATATATATATATATATATATATATATATATATATATATATATATATATATATATATACATATACATACATATATATATATATATATATATATATATATATATATATATATATATATATATATATATATATATATACATATATATATATATATATATACATATATATATATATATATACATATATATATATATATACATATATATATATATATACATATATATATATATATACATATATATATATATATACATATATATATATATATACATATATATATATATATACATATATATATATATATACATATATATATATATATACATATATATATATATATATATATATATATATACATATACATATATACACACACACACACATATATATATATATATATACACACACACATATATATATACATATATATATATATATACATATATATATATATATATATACATATATACATATATATATATATATATATATATATATATATATATACATATATACATATATATATATATACATATATACATATATATATATATATATACATATATATATATATATATATATATATATATATATATATATATATACATACATATATATATATACATACATATATATATACATACATATATATATATATATACATACATATATATATATATATATCACTCTCTCTCTCTCTCTCTCTCTTTCTCTCTCTCTCTCTCATACATACACACACACACACACACACACACACACACACACACACACACACACACACACACACACACACACACACATATATACATAGTAGTTAAGTATTTTGGCCTAGAATAATGTTGTAGCTATCAAGAGTGAACCCACATTTCTGGAAAGCAAAGTTACAGTTACACAGTGAAAACTTGTGTCGAATCTAAGCATGGCTTATGAACAATTTTGAGGTAAATTTTGATGGATTTTAGCTTGAAACAACTAAGGAGTATTTTCCAAAAAGGCTTGGATGACTTTAAAAGAGTTTTTATGGGATGTGGGTCCTATAGGGAATGCTAAATGAAACACACAAGTATAATAATTTAATATAGTTAGTATAAAATATAAAAAGAATGAAATCCTATAAATAACCTAAGCATGTGCCCTCTGATTGAGGAAGATCAAGAAAGAGATAAGCAAAGTAATGGAAAGAAAATGAAACATAATTGTGCCTTCCCTTTAGATTCTCCTTCTTGTTGGAATTCAAGTGTGCATATGCTTGAATTGAAGTTACAATCCTTTGATGGATGCATGTGGAGGAACCAATAGCATAACCCCTTACAAATGGATGATTTTGGGCTTGATGTGATGATTTTGATGCATGATAAGTTCTCCAAATTGGAAAAAATTCATTATACTATCAATACTTGCTAAGAATGGAGGGAGAGGACTTTATTTATAGATTTTCTAAATAAATGAGGACCATTGATCTTGATGCAAGATCTATGGTTGAGGATGAGTCCTCATGAAAATGCTACTTTAATTAGTAGTGGGAATCTTGGATAGAGGAAGACATGTGGGGGAATTTAGGATTAAAAAAATTGTTCATGGGAATTTAGGATTATAAAAATTGATAATGGGAATTTGAGGATTATAAAATTAGATAATGGGAATATAAGGATTATAAAATTAGACAGTGGAAAACATGTGGAGCCATATGGTGGGGTGTGAGGATAATAATATTTAATGAATTTATAAAAATAGGGATATTCTAAATTTCATGTATTTTCCCATTAATAAGAGATTAGTTAATTAATTGAGATTAATTAACTAATATAATGTGAAGTGATTTCTATGGGAAATGCATGTGGTCATAGAAGAAATAATTAATTGATGGGGGTTGGGGGGCTAGTGATGTCAGAGAATATAGAAGACTAATTAGAGTTTCAGGGATGATGTTTTTGATAAATTAAGGCAGCAAACTAGGGGCTGAACCCTATATAGTCAAAAAAGACAAGAAGGCAAACAAACAAAAAATGTCTTCAGAGAGACAACAACATAGCCAAGAACAATAGATAGATATAAAACACAAGCCATGGGAAGACTAGAGTCAGAGAGGTCTCCCCTTACATAACTATTGATTTGATAAGATCATTGAGTTTCTCATTCTTTGCATTGTCAGCATACCCAGTATTACCCACCACTTCCAGCATAGACATGTTCAACAGATTTGTATTATGAAGCCCTTTGGTGAAGACCTTCTCCAACTTTTGAATGTGGTCCTTCAGGGCCCCAATTTTAGTTTTCCAATCAGTCTCCTTATCAGTGCCCTCACTAGCTTCCTTGACATACATTTTCACCTTATTGTCAGCAGTTCCCATAGTGTCAGCACCCTGCTCCTCAGTAACCTCAAAATCCCTAGTAGCCTACTTCCCTCTAGTGTCCTCCAAAATTTCTTGGATTTATAGCTCCTCAGACTCTTCCTCTTGGGTTGCTTCTTTCAAAACACTTTTTGAATAATCAATTAGTCTGGCCTTTGGGGTTGGTTTACCAGCAATCTGCCCTGACCTTCACACTCTAGAGGGGAATCCTTCCTTATTAATTTTGGAAGGCTTGTGAGATTTGACACCTTTGCCCCCATGGCCCTATCCAAATTCTTATGGGTCCCTTCTGTAGTCTCTTTAATATTTTCTTTCTCTTCATCAACCTTTCTCTTCTTGCCCTTCTTGCTCATAAAAGAGCCAAGGGCATCAACAAGGGTCTTTTCAGGGTCATCAATACACCTCATTCCTAACAAGTCATCTCCTTTTGAATGATCTCCCTAATGTTAAGGGAATATGAAAACCTTGTCACCACACCCTCCAACCTAAAAATTGTTTCCCAAGGTTGGCACAAGCATCAACGACCCTGTCGCCTTCTTTGTAGGTATGGGAAATCTCAACTTCAAAAAACTTTTGTAAAAGAAATTGGATATCAGTAATGATGTCTTTTATCTTGATTCCCACATTTGAAGCTTTATTAATGGCATCTATGACCATCTTAGAGTCTCATTGTATATTCAAGTTCCTTATTCCTAGGGATATAGCTAACTTTAATCCCCATAGTAAAGCCATTGCTTCAACATAGTTGTTGCTCTGGCATCCAACTCCACCAGCATAGATAGAAGACATCCATCCTTTATCATTCCTTATAATTCCTCCTCCACTAGCTTTACCATCCAACTTGGATGCCCCATCAAAGTTGAGTTTCATCCAATTAGGTTTATGGGGGATCCATTTAGTATTAAGTCTCTGTAGTATTTTGGAGTTATTATACCCAGGGATTTGATTTAAAACCTTCTATTTGGATACAATTTGGATTTCAATTTGAGATAGGAGTTTCTCTAAAACATGAATATGAGCTGTTGTAACATTTTCCATAATGGTCTTAGCAAAGGAGTTAAACACCTGAGAAGCATTTCTAGCAGTGTCCCTGAAAAATCTGTGATTGTACTCTTTCCATAAAGTCCAACTCAGGGATGATGTTGACATAGATTAGTGAAAGGATTAAAATCAACATGAAATGTCTTATTTTAAGTGTCTAAAAATCCAATGGTAAAGATCAAAAGTCCCTATTTCCATCCATTTTTTAATTTTAGGTTGATGGTTTGATTGATGTGATTGTTTTTAATTAAAAAATGATTATTTAATTATCATGAGAATGTTTTTGTTATAGGTTGTCTTTTTAAATATTATGTGGGGTAATTTTTTATAAGTCAACTTATTAAAGGGATTATATAATGTGTTTAATTATGGTGAATAATTATATAATCTAGCCTTCCAAATTATAAGCATGATTAAATATTAAAAAAATAATTTGTAGAGCGCTCTTGCCAATATTAATTGAGGAAGTTTGAGATGGGATGGGAAGTTTTTATTTATCCAGGATTTATATTATAAATCCATGTTAGACCTAGAATGTTCTCATCTCCAATGTCATGGTATTGTGGCATCTTGCTTCCCATCCTAATTAAGTGAAATTAAAAATCCATCAGTGTTTTCCTAAAGTATGTAAATAAGATTTCCTATGGTGTTAGTTATTTTGATATTACTAGTATTATAAAAAAATTATGCACTTTAGATGGTTTAGACTTATGTGTTGAGTTTTTGTTGTTTGAACATTACAAATCTAGAGTTTAAACCACCTCATAATGGTTACATTTCCAATATTTGGTTTATGTGTGTTAGAACTAGCATACACGATCTAATAAATCTAATAGAAAGCATAAACAAGAGATAAAATATTAATAGTAATAAACAATAAATGTATATTAGAGACAATAATTGAAATGAATAAATAGCTCAAATATGATGAATTTCTCTGATAACTCAATATTGATCAGATATAGATTACATAAATAGTCATTGGTTATATAGAGAAAGATGTGCCTGATAAAGATCAAGAAACTCACAAAACACATGTAGTTAAATTGATATTTGACTACATGAATAGTGGAGTGCAAATCCATAATACCAAGATAGGTGTCAAACTTGTGTAAATGATCAACACAAGTTGAATACTAGTTAAGCAATCTTATCTTATCTTGCCTTGAATAATGGATTGCAACTCCACAGTAACAAGATAAGTATCCAAGTTGACTGCTATCTAATCAAGCTTATCTTATTTAGTGAAACTTATTAATCAACATAATAAACTAATTACAATAAGTAATTATTGCATCAATCTAAATAATAAGTACAAGTAAATGAAATAAAGCAAATAAATACACTAACACCCCCCATAAATGAAGCTTAGGTGGGGCTATGTAGATAAGAGTCTTGACAATGTGTAGCCATATTAGGTACTTTGTAAAAATATATGATGAAAGGAAAAATCTAAAGGAAAAAAATCCTCAAAATGAAGGTCTAAGACACCCCTTGAAGAACTGATGTCCCCTAAAGAGATGATGTCTCGCACCCTGAAAAGAGATCACAAGTGAAGATACTTGCTCTTAATGAAAAGTTTGGTGAAAATATCCATAATTTGTTCCTTCATAGGATAATATTGAAGATCAATGATCTTTGCCTGAATCAACTCCTTAATAAGGTACATATAGATCTTTGTGTGTTTAGTTATCTGATGATGAACTAGATTCTTCGAGATCTAGATAGTGCTCTAGTTATCATAAAAGATGATTGATGGCTTCCAAAATAGAACACCAAGCTTAATGAGAATATTTTGAAGCTAAATAGCCTTAGTAGTATCATTAATAATACCATGATAATCAACCTTTATAAATGAAAGAACAATAGCATGTTGCTTCTTGCTCTACCAATAAATGGGGTTGGATATAAAGTGAAATTTGTAACCAAAAGTAGACTTACAATCATCATAATCTCTAATCCAATAAGAATCTATGTATCCCACCAAGTATAAACCTAACCTGAATATAGCTCAAAATATGCTTGGTGGCTCTCTAATAAAGCTCATGTGGTGTCTACATAAATCATGAAACCATGCCAACTACATATGAAATGTTAGGCCATGTATAAATCATATAGATAAGTGATAGGACCGAAACACCCCAAAGCTCTGACACAACTTGTCAGATTTAAGAGAACACATGATTACCATTGTATAAGCAATTAAACATGCGGAATAACCAGAAGAACAAATAACTATCAATGAGAAAACACACAGAATATGAGAGGCAACACACAATTGTATTCAACTCATTACAAGGGAAATTACAATAAAGAGATCACACTCTTCTTCCACCTCTGTGAGGCTTCCTCCTCAAGGGCTCCAAGTAATCTTCCCACCTGAGTAATCTTCTCTCATAGGTCACAACACACAGCTAACACAAGCTGTTGTTCACCTCATTGCACATCTGTACAATCGAGTACACAACCATACTCCAAGTAGATCTCTCCATGATCTTGTTGATGTATTGCTGTCACCTTGGACCCTGGCCAACCACCGATCTCTGTCTGACCCTCGCATACACACATCCCTGCATATCAAACCTGATCTTACTTAAACATACATGGGGAATCCTACTTGATTCCACCATGGGAAGAACTCTCCAAGCTTCACATAGCTCTTATGCAAATTCTCCACATAACAATATAGCCCATGAGTCTATTATATAGATCTCATGCATACACAAATTAGACTTGCCGCTCAAGGCTTTGAACAAGCCCTTAACATGCAAACTCTGAATTCACTTAACTGGATATTTGTCAACAGCAGTTCAGATTGCCACAAGTGACCGACGTCGGTCCCTGCCTTCTTGGAGGTGACCGACGCCGGCCGATAGCTGCCGATGCTAGTTTCCCTTCTGCGTCCCCTGACCGTCGTCAGTGTGGCCTACCGACGCCGATGACTGCATACGCTGGAAACCCTCCTGTTTGCCTTAAGGTGTAGCTTTTAGCTCCACACCCTAACAATCTCCCACTTGGAGATAAAGAGCTACACCTGTACCCAAAAAACCAGTACTCTATCCAATCTGCATCCTGGCTTGTATTCCTCTTCAAGCTCCCACTTGAAGACAACCCACCACACTCTTTGTGGTGTTAAACTTGTGCCTAATTTTCTTCATTCTCATTGTACCATCTTCTGCCTTGCTATACTCCCACTCAAACAACAACCCCTGTGAGTAACCTGTAATCAACAAAGACTTAACAGATCTGGGCCATCTGTTAGTCAAACTCGCTCTGAGAACGTCTAACCTCGCTCTAATACCAATTGATAGGACCGAAACACCCCAAAGCTCTGACACAACTTGTCAGATTTAAGAGAACACATGATTACCATTGTATAAGCAATTAAACATGCGGAATAACCAGAAGAACAAATAACTATCAATGAGAAAACACACAGAATATGAGAGGCAACACACAATTGTATTCAACTCATTACAAGGGAAATTACAATAAAGAGATCACACTCTTCTTCCACCTCTGTGAGGCTTCCTCCTCAAGGGCTCCAAGTAATCTTCCCACCTGAGTAATCTTCTCTCATAGGTCACAACACACAGCTAACACAAGCTGTTGTTCACCTCATTGCACATCTGTACAATCGAGTACACAACCGTACTCCAAGTAGATCTCTCCATGATCCTACTGATGTATTGCTATCACCTTGGACCCTGGCCAACCGCCGATCTCTGTCTGACCCTCGCATACACACATCCCTGCATATCAAACCTGATCTTACTTAAACATACATGGGGAATCCTACTTGATTCCACCATGGGAAGAACTCTCCAAGCTTCACATAGCTCTTCTGCAAATTCTCCACATAACAATACAGCCCATGAGTCAATTATATAGATCTCATGCATACACAAATTAGACTTGCCACTCAAGGCTTCGAACAAGCCCTTAACATGCAAACTCTGAATTCACTTAACTGACTGTTCATCAACAGCAGTTCAGACTACTACAGGCGACTGACATTGGTCCCTGCCTTCTTGGAGGTGACTGACACTGGCCGATAGCTGCCGATGCCGGTTTCCCTTCTGCATCCCCTGACCGTCGTCGATGTGGCCTACCGACGCCGGTGACTGCATACACTGGAAACCCTCCTGTTTGCCTTAAGGTGTAGCTTTTAGCTCCACACCCTAACAATAAGGCTACTTATAAGCTAGTGATATAATGTGGCATTAACCAAGGGAGTGTAATAATGAATCTCAAGTCTAACTCTAGATAAGAAAGGATTTAGTGCAGTCCTACAATCAGCCATGTGAAATTGAGATAACAAGTCCATGACATACTTGGCCTATGAATGTGTAATCCTAAAATAAGAATGTGTTATCTGAATCTTAAAAAATAGTGTAATAGGCCCATGCCTATCATAAAAAACCTATCATAAAGTGTATTCTTAACACTACTGATGATGGATGTTGTGCTTCCTATAATAATGAGATCATCAACATAGAGCAACAAGTACAATAGTGAATCCTCTTACCATAGAATATAGACATTCAGATCTAAGTGACATCTCAAGAACCAAACTAAGAAAATAAATATGTCCATCTTGGAATACCAAGCCCTAAGGGCTTGTTTTAAACCATAAAGAGACTTCTACAAACAACATACCAATGAAGAATCCTAAATGAACCATTATGGTCATTCCATATGTATCTCCTCATGAATATCCCCATGAATAAATGTGCCCTTCACATCCATTTGATGTACAAACCAACCATGAGATGTACTAATAACCATTATCAATTGAATGGAATTCATCTTAGCAATAGGTGCAAAGGTTTTTGAATAGCCAATGCCTTCCACTTAAGAAAAGCCTTTGGCCACTAAGCGTGCTTTATACTTATCAATATTTCCATCTACTCCAAAATTAGTTTGATATATCCACTTACATCATAGTAATTTTCTTCCCTTAGGAAGAGGAATAAGATCCCAAGTGTTGATCCTAATATATGATTCATACTTTTCTTGCATCACTGAATCCCACTCAACTATCCCTGTGGCTTTCTAAAAATAATGCGGACTAGAATTTATGGTAATGTAAGAATGTGGAAGATCATGTTGTGAATGTGTTCTCCTTATATCTAATGGATCCCTAATAAGAGGTTTTTCATCCACCAGAGTCTATCTAGCCTATAAAGGCATCGATGGGTGAGGATATAAAGGAGGAGGAGAAGGAAAATGACCTACTAAACCCTATTGGGGAGGTATTACCTCATCATCCCTATGAGTAGATGAAGTAGGAGTATCATCATCACTACTATTTATTCTTCTAAGGAAGAAAAATGAGAAATTTTAGAAGACAAGTCTGAAGGACTTTCTATAAAGTAAACACTTCTCACTATAATAAGCTCATGTGAATCTGGATCAATGAGTTGATATCCTTTAACACCATCAGGATATCCCATAAATATGTACATTTAGTTTTGGTGTTCTAAAGCATGACACTTTTCTAAAGGTATGTAAGCCCATGTTGGACTGCTAAAGACTCTAAAATGATTAATTGATGGCTTCCTATTACACCAAGCTTTAAGAGGTGTTATGCCTTTTAAAGCTTTGTGAGGAACCCTATTATATATATATGCAACACAATTAATTAATTATACTTAGTGCTTAGGTACTAATAATTTAGCATGAATCATACAAGTTTCCATCTCTTTTAATAATCTATTCTTCCTCTCTACTACACCATTCTGTTGAGGTGTGTATGCAACTAAATGCTAAAGATCAATTCCTTCAAGAACACAAAATTGTTTAAACTTATTATTCACATATTCCCTCCCATTATTTGTGCATAATATCTTAACTAAAATTTCAAATTATTTCTCTGCTAGATCTTTGAACTCTATAAATCTATCAAACACTTCACTCTTGAGTTTCAAAAATTAAACCCAAATATATCTGGAATAGTCATCAATGAATGTGAGAACATAGTGGGTTTTACTAAAAGACAAAGTAGGTAATGGACCCACTAAGTCACTGTAAACAAGTTCAAAGACTTGTGTATCCCTCTAATACTTCCCTTTTTCAAATGTATCCTCTGTATGTCTGCCTAAGGCAAAACCATGACATACACCCCTTGAAAACTAAATTTGTGGAAGTCTTGTAACCATCTCCTATTGACTAAGTTGTTGTAATTAGTGGTAATTCAAATGACCAAACCGCTCATGCCATAGCTTTCTCATTGAATTCATGTGTGAGAGAAAAGCTTTAGAGGATGATTGAGGCATAAAATGGGAGAATGACAATCTAACTAAGGCATTATCCTCCAATTTTCTAATTGATATAAAACTGAGTGTGAACTCAACTTTCCTACCAATATCAAAGTGAATGATTTGGTAGATAGAGAGAAAGTTAATTGATAACTCTATCACATAGAGAAAATGCTCAAATACACCACTATAAACATCAACTTTACCTTTTGTAGATACCTAAATTTGGCCACCGATAACCTCCAATCAGGCTTTTGACTAATTCTTACTAAAATGCACAATTTGGCCTAAAAACACTAAAACACATTAAAAACATTGAATTTGATATATTAAATTTATTATTTTGGCTAAATCATCACTAAATTGGGTAGTGCAATTTATGGGATAAATAACTTTGATCAGATCATTTTAAGTCAAAATGCAAATTTTGCACCTAGGTGCTCTAGATTACTCTTTTCTGTCAAATCTCTTGCATGAGACATGTTCCTTTGTTATTTAGTTCTAACAACATCCTAAATGGGATAAAAGATCTAATGCATCTAACATTGACTTCCAATTTCAATCTAGTCAAATTTTGGATGAATAACAAGGCATTGTGATCAAATTGAGTAATTTGTGCACAAAGTGCTTAATCATGCTTAAGAGATAATTAAACCAAATTAGAGCATAATTAAGAATTACATATAAATTTTTGAATAATTTCTATTTGGAAATGAGTATTGAATATCTTCATCATTAGGTGACATCATTTCTTGGGAAGACATCCCTAGGCCATAAATACCATAAATATCTGAATTAAGCCACCTCATGCCTCATCCATATCTCCCATGCCTCTTAAATGCCTCTCTATCCCAAATATTGATGAGATTATTTATGTATTTTAATTACATAATTTAATTAATCCTTAGCCATACATATCAATCTTGAGATGGATGGTTTAGGTTGATTCTAGCCATTTTCTAAAATTATAAATAGGATGCCTTGCCTATTGATTTTTAAGCTTGGATAATGCAAAGTTACCATGCCAAATTGAGTTTAGAGTCTCATGCCATTTAGTTTTATTATTCCCAAATGTTTAAAGAAGATTCACACAAGCCAACCCAAAGCCAAACATGGTTCCAAGAGGAGGTGAAGGATAGTCAAGCTCTATTTCAACAGACCTTTTAAAGCACAAACTGAGCAAGCCAATCGAAGAACACTCTTGGAGCATCAAGGAAGGTAAGGAATGTGTGTTTCTTTCATTTTAATTGTGATTTGTTCATTTTTTTATTCACTAAGCTCCCCCTTTGAGATAGGCTTAAGGTGTCAGCATTAGTGTGTTTTATTTGATTTTTATTTTATTCACTAACACAATACTAATATCCCCTTATTGCAATCATATGTTCAAAATTGGCATGCCTGGTGGGACAAGATGCATCCCACACATGAATAAGATCATTATGAAACTTTAAAATCTTCATTTGGAACATTAAAACTCTTGTAATTTTCTTTTCTAACTTTATTTTTCCATTTTTCTTTGTCATGGGTTTACATAGTAACTGTCATTGATTAATATAGCCATCATTAGTTATTAAAGGCATCATCGGTTAGCATAATTGTCACTAGTTAGTGTAACCATCACTGATTAGTAGAACCATTGATGGTCACTATGTTTTTTTTACACAAACCTAAGAACTCATTTTTCTAAGTTGGTTGTTTCACCTTCAAAAATGCTTCTAAGCTAAATGTCTTGCTAACAATTTTTTTATATGTTTCACTTGAAAAATTATCAAAGCATGTTTAATAGATACTTTAAATCTTTTTTTAGGGTGTTTTAAAAAGAATCAAACCTTTCATTTTGGTGCTTAAAGTAAAATCATTTAGGGTTCTATTTCTTGAATCTTATAGTTAGCTTTCAAAGTTACAAAGTAAGACCAAGGGGTCAAAAGAACACCACCTACTTTTTTAAATTGGTTCTTAAAATTAAACTCACTTCTCTGATTTTTTGTCTTCAATAGTTTTTTAGTTGTTTTTTTAATTGGAAAAGAGAAGTATGTCATGCGAATGCTCTTCCATTTGTCCCCTTTACGGAACCCTTGGAATCAAAAGCATCATCCTTACTGCAAAAAGCCTAGTCCAAGGCTTAGAAATAATGTCATCTAAATCACTCCCCAAAAACTCATCAAAGTTTGGGTGACCTTGAAAATGACCCTAAAGTCTTTCTATTAGTCTTTTATTTAATGAAAACTCGGCTTATGAGGGGGATGTCATTACTCCTATGAGTTATTTAGGGAAGCTTTAACCTAGGGTTTCATCTCCTAGCATTAGCTTCACCCACTCCTTTTGAGTTGCACATGGGATGTATTTACATTTGGACATCGCACTACACTAAGTGAATAATAGTATGTAGTGGTTGTAAAAAGGATAAGACCTTTTTACAATAAGCCAAAGCTATGGACCCAAAATCCATAATTTTCTTTTGCATTATTTGACATGAAAGTCATTATGTAATTGATTCCCCTAGAAACATTCAAAAGCTTGCTAGTTTAGTCAACCCCACATTGCCATACCCTTACTAGGATTTGGATGATTATACTTAGAGTATTTTGGTCATTTTTGCTTGGTTTGTTTTGAGACTAAAATGTGATTTTTTATTTGTAAACTATGCTAAAATCAATTTGTTTATACATCACGTTTTTGTCTAAAGAGGTGTTATGCTAGCCATTTTACACCACACTTGTGCCTTGAATTTTTTTATAAACTTGTTTGTGTCTATGTCATTTGAGTTGAAAAGGGTAGTGTTATGTTTCCCAAATCATGTCAAACCATTTTTCTTTTGATTTTTTGAAACATAACATGGATCACATCATTTGAGCATGTTTATGTCATTAGGCTACTCAATTTGTTTCACGACTAGTTTACCTTGTATCAAAAATCATTTGTTTTAAATCATGTCATGTATACCATTTGGACCTTTGTCTTGTGTTGTCATGTTGTCCAACCTTGTCTATCTTATTTAGTCAAATCTTAATTTTCAACATTAGGTTTTCAATTAACCTTGTCAAGTTTGGATCCAAACATTGATTGATTTGTGTTTAGGCCTTAATTCATGGTTTTGATACATAGATCTTTCTCTTTTAGGTTGCATAACTTTAGTCAACCGATTAACCAAATTTGAAAACTATTTATGGTTTTTTTGTTCAAATTTATATCCTCATCATTGTTTGTGCCTTTATTTGGGAGAACATAGCCTTTCTTCAAAGAGCCTTTTATCTTATGCCTTATTCCAACTGCTCATGTTTATGTTTGATTTCATCTACTGGGTCTATGTCAAATTTGTTATCATGCCTTTGTTTCAAAGTCTATATTTTGACATAATTTTCCAAAAGTATTAGCATATGCATATTTGTTTGAGCCTAGCTTTTGACTCTACATTTAGACAAAAGACATAGTAACTCAACTATTCCCTTACCTAGTTTAGACCATGTTTGGAACACTTAGACTTAGACTTTTGACATGCTAATTTTTATTTAGATGCTTTATATTTTATGTGTATGACATTTAAAGTTAGACATTTGATGTTAGACTATTTTATGTCAAGTTTTATCATAAACCATTTTGGAGATACAACTCTATTTTCAAACCATTTTTAGAGATACAGCTCCACACTTTTGACCAAGTTAGACCAAGTTTGAACCATTTTTCCTTTGGACATAGTTTCTTAGAGTTTATATAACTCTAAGCCTTTTTATTTTAGATATTTCATCATTTATGCAGATTTGTCTAGGTGCACTTATGGTAGAGTCACGTAAAATCCAACTTATGATAGATTGGCCACACAAAATCCCACTAGGAACCCCTATAAATAAAGATTTTCTAAGGAGTTTTATTATTCTCCATACAATAATCCATATGTAGAACATAGTCAAAATCTACAAAATCCAAATCACATTATTGATTGGTATGAAGAGGCTTATGAGGAGGACTTTGAAGACCCAACTACAGATAATGTTGTTTGGGATACAAATCCATACCCTCTTTACAATAATCACTACATGGAACACAATCAACAACTAGCTTATGAGCCAAATCATGATTGGGATGATATGGTTTATGAGGAAGACTTGGATGCTTGGGCTTGTATAAGTAATTAGGTTCCACCATGTCATAATGTTTCTATTCTAGGACCACAATGTCATACCATTTCTATAGCAAGACCTAGTCTTTTGGATTGTGTGATCAACCAGGCTCCAAAACACCCTTTCATCATTCTAAGACCTAGTTATTTGACTTTTGTGAGTAATAATGCTCCAAACTTCCCTATCATTACCATTTCAAGACTTTGTCCTTTGGCTTGTGTGAGAAATCATGCTCCCCAATACCCTACCATTATCCAATCATAGATCATTCCTCATCTAGTACCAATCCCATCCAAACCTCAACCAATCCAATCATTCAAAGACCAAGCTATGTTCCAAAATGGTATTTTCTATTAGAAACCAAGGCCAAGAGAACAAACCAATCTAACAGGTTTTTGTTGAACCAACCATTTATGATAAGTCAACTTGTGATGAATTACCTATTGATCCTATACCAATTATTGAGGAGTCTCAATCTGATAAGCCAATCTTTGATGACTCACTTATTAATGATTATAAATACCTTTGGGAAAATAATTACCTTGACCATATGTTTTTTCAAGAGCCTCCTATTGACAATCTAGTCTTTAAAGAGTTGTCTCTTGACCTTTTTCTCATTGTAGAGGATTCTCACTTTGATAAACTAGTCTTTGTGGAACCCATCATGACATTATAGCTTGTTACTTATCCAATACCAAGAATTCAATAAGACATCATTAAAATAGAGTACCCATCAGATGAAGAATCAGAGTTAGATTTAGATTCTACTCTTGGACTAACATCAGATTTAGCATCAAAATCTGAATCAACATCATTCTTAACATCTAATTTATAGTCCCTTGAGTTAGTATTAGATTCAAAAGAATAATATGTTCATGGTTGTTACAACATTAGCTATGCATGCCTTGCAGATCAATTTGAATACATTTGTGATCCTTTTACAGTTTTTGAGGATGAGCACTTTAGCATTGACACAAGTTTTCCTAGTATCTTCTATGAGGATTGTGTAGCCTCCCCTCATTCCATTACTATTCCACAGGCCATTACCATAAACCAACATAGCCATATTATTAACTTTTATTCCTGATTATAACTACCTATGGGCAAATCAGCATCCTTTTTAAATCAATGCATGTAATAATTTTCTCATTTGGATTAATCTCAACTATGGGTTAATTCCACCTTTCTTCTTGCTTCTTTTTTGAGAGACCATCCATCAACAAATGTGATGACCACTCCCTTGAGGGGGTATCATCCTAGGCTTCCCGAACACCATTTGGAGCTTTATTCTTCAAGTGTCATCTAATTTTTGGCATATAAGCCATATCTCATTATTTTAGAATACATTGCTTTGCCTATGGTTTGTACCATCTTCTCAAATAGGGGAAAACTATAGACACCTAAATCTGACCATCGATAACCTCCAATCAGGATTTAGACCAATTCTTACTAAAATGCACAATTTGGCCTAAAACACATCAAAAACATTGAAATTGATATATTCAAGTGATGATTTTGGCTAGAGTATCACTAAATGGGGTAATGTAATTTATGGTCCTACTAACTTTGACCAGATCATTCCTAGTCAAAATGCCAATTTTGCACCTAGGTGCTTTGGATTGCTCTTTCTATCAAATCTCTTACACGATACACATGCCTTTGTTATTTAGTGTTGGCAACATCCTAAATGAGATAACAGATTTAATGCATCTAAAATTAACTTCCAATTCCAATCTAGTTAAATTTTGGACCAATAACAAGGCATTCTAATCAATTTGAGTAATTTGTGCACAAAGTGCTTAATCATGCTTAAGAGCTAATTAAACCAAATTAGAGCCTAATTAAGAATTACACATAATTTATTGAATAATTTATTTTTGGAAATGAATATTGAATATTTTCATCATCAGGTGACATCATTTTTTGGGAGGACATCCCTAGGCCATAAATGCCATAAATATCTAAATTAAGCCACCTCATACCTCATCCATGTCTCCCATGCCTCTTAAATGCCCCTCTATCCCAAATATTTATGAGCCTATTTATTGATTTTAATTACATAATTGGATTAATCCTTAGCCACACATCTCAATCTTAAGATGGATGATTCAGGTTGATTCTAGCCATTTTCTAAAATCTATAAATAAGAGGCCTTGCTTATTAATTTTTAAGCTTGGATAATGCAGAATTACCATGCCAAATTGACTTTAGAGCCTCAAGAAATTTAGTTTTATTATTCCCAAATGTTGAGAGAATCTTCACACAAGCCAAGCCAAATCCAAACATGGTGTCAAGAGGAGGTGGAGGATAGTTAAGCTCCATTACAATAGACCTATTGAAGTACAAACTGAGCAAGCCAATCTAAGAACACTCTTGGAACATCAAGGAAGGTAAGGAATGTGTGTTTCTTTTATTTTAGTTGTGCTTTATTCATTTTTTCTTCTTCACTAAGCTCCCTCTTTGAGATAGGCTTAAGGTGTTAGCATTAGTGTGTTTTGTTTGATTTTAATTTCATTCACTAACACAATACTAATCTCCCCTTATTGAAATCCTATGTTCACACCTTTTCCTATGACATCTAACTTAGAATCATCACCTATGAGAATATGAGGCAAAAAACTTGGTTCTAATCCAAAAAATTGTTCTTGATTAGAACCCATATGGTGCAATGCACCTGAGTCAAGTATCCATGATTTGAGAGAATTTGTTAGTGAAAATAGTGTCATATCTTTCCATTTACCTAAATTTTAAGGAGTGGAATAATCCTTTGAAGATGATTGATTGATATTATTATTCTTGAGAAGTCCTTTAAGGTCATCGATCTCTTTCTTCCAATAATATTGTTCACTATGAAACCACTTTTTGTAATAAGGGCAAGGAGTGTTAGTCCTTTTTTGTGAATCCCCTTTATTATTAGAGGATTTATAATATCCTTATGAGGAAGATTTCTTCACTTTATTCTTATATTTATGTGACTTATTATAATTATTCTACTTCTTTTTACTTGAATCTTGTATTTGATGCTGATGTTAAAACTATCTTATGTTGAGGTTGACTTGCAACTAGAGCTTGAGATTTGGATGACTTTATTAGACCCATAGCTATTAAATTTTCTTCTTCAACCATTAGAATCTCAAATAATACCTCAAAGGTGGGCATTTGATATGATGTTCCCAATGTGAGCCTATGATTCTAAAAGCTAGAGATAAAAGATGAATATTCAGGACCTAATTTGTGTAAGGCATTGAATATCATTTTTATCAATTTTACATTCAAAAAGTTGTGCTCTAAGATATATGACTTTAGTGATGTAGTCTTGTATTATAGCATAATTTTTAGGATCCAAACTAATGAGTTCATTGTCAATTTGGTAACCATGAACCCCATCTATTTTTTTAGTAAATGATGCTAATTTATTCTAAACATCTTTTGATGTAAATTTGTCAAGATGAAAATTCAAATCTAAAGACATGTAAGACTAAATTCATCTAATAACCTTAGTAGTTTCAATGAGACAGTATTTTATCTCTTTTTCATCAGTAAGTGGAGTAAAAAGAGTTGTTATGTAAGGCGTATATTCTAGCATCATTAATGCATTCCAAACATTTTATTTCCATGTATTATAGTTGTATGTTGTTATTAGTGAGAATGCAGGATTCCCCATGATGCAATTGGAAATAAAACATCATAAAGGAAAAATCAAAGTACAAAACACACCATAAAACCCCCCTGAATTACTTAATTTTATCCCACCCAACAAGAATTTATTGGCACTTTATAATTGAGTAAAGTTACAAGGTTGAATTATAATCCAATTTATTAAAAGCTTAATTTGGCCCTCTTGGCTAAAAGTAAAAAAAATTATGCATTTTATTACAAAAATTTCTACACCAATGTGTTTTTCTCAAAAAAATATTAACTTTTAAAAAAACCAAGACCTCAATGCAAGGTTGTTTGTGAAATTTATGAGCCTCTGAAGTTGTAGAAATGAGGATAGACAAGAGCTACTATTGAAACACCTAAATTTTTTTAAAATATGGATAAATCTAAAAAAATAAATTACATCAATGAATAACATGAAATTTTAAGATATTTCAAAAAAACATTCACTCAAAAATACCTCCTGGTGTTCAAATGATGGGCTCATAAATTTTTATGAGCCATTTTAGTGTAGGACAGTGCTATGGTAGTCCATAGGTTTTTTTATAATTTTTTTTCTAAAAATAATTACCCCCTTACAATCCGTACAATCGTACCTAGGAGGCAAAAAAACAATTTTTCCCTTTGTGCTCTTGTGTCCAAATTAGACAAATTTTATATAGATCTATAGTTTTTGATGCCTTTCAAATGTAACTATGAGGTTTTTTTTTACTTAGAAACACTTCTATTTTTAGGTACTTGTCAGATTTGGGAGTGGTGCTTCTAGATCAAATCCTTACCACTTTTTCCTCTTATGCCCAGTCTAGAAAAATTGTAGATGATTTTGACTATCCTGGGCACTCTAAACTCAATGATGAGGTCAATTTTTTTCCAAAAAGCTCCAATTTATGCCTGTATATAAAATCAATGACCACTATGATATCTAGATATTTTTATCTTGAATATTTAATAATCTATAGATTCAAGATATCTCTAGTACCATGTTAGAATTAGCATACAGGGTCTAATGAATCTAATAAAAAGCATGAACAAGAGATAAAATAGTAATAATGATAAACAAAAACTATATATCCAAGACAATAACTAAAATGAATAAATAAATAAAATATTATGAATTATTTTGATAACTCAATATTGATTTGATGTAGAATACACAAATAGCCATTGCTTATATACATCAAGGTGTGCAAGATAAATGTTAGGGAACTCACACAACACGTGTAGTTCAACTGATATCTGACTACATGATTAGTGGAGTGCAACTCCACAATAACAAGATAGGTTTCAAACTTGTGTAAATGATCAACACAAATTGACTACTAGTTAAGCAATCTTATCTTATTTTACCTTGAATAGTGGAGTGCAACTCCATGGTAACAAGATAGGTGTCCAAGTTCACTACTAGCTAAGCAAGCTTATCCTATCTAGTGCAAATTAATAATCAATATAATAAAATAATTACAATTAGTAAATAGTGTACTAATATAAATAATAAATACAAATAAATGCAATAAAGCAAATAAATGTACCAACAATGTGCATAGAGCTATCAAAAAATCTACGTCTTCATTGTCCCATTGAACAAGAAAAACCATTTTTTTGTTATACATAAATTGAAAAAAAATAAAAATTACACAACCTTACCATCGACAAGAAAACAAAATAAATGTCAATTTTAATAACACCTTTACTTCCAATGGAAAAAACATAATAAATTTCATTAATTAAATTTATTGATCCATCAACCTTCCATAATTGCCATCTAATCACTGACATACAAAAAAATATCTAAAACCCCTTTTCAATCTTCATTATCACCCTTATAAATTGAGCCTTTTCACCATAATGCTAGAGACAACCATACATAGATATTTTATATTGTAAACTTTATTATAAAAAAAAACTAACAATAAATAATACCCAAACTATGGTCTATACATGTTGAACTATCAAAACTATATGGCATTTCAAACCCACAATGGCATGAAAAAATTATCTAAAACTCATTTTCAATCTCCATTGTCATCTTAATAAATAAAAATTAAATCATTACCAACAACTGACAAACCAAATCATAACCATAAAAAATATATATAAATTTCCCCACTTTTAAATTCTTAATCAACTTTTCTCTCTATGTATTATTAAATTTGCTCTCATACATGATGTGCTCTCGTGTGTGTGTGTGTGTGTGTGTGTGTGTGTGTGTGTGTGTGTATTAACGAGTCTTGTATTTTTTACTTAATCAGTGGTTCACATTATATGTTAGATAATTATTAGGATTTTATTTCCCTAGTTCTAGTGTGTGGATTATATTTATGTATATACTTCAAATTGCTTAAGGGTGGTGACGTTGATGCATTGGATCCCCAATGACTAGGTGGCAAATACATAAGGTGAGGAGTCAATAAATTGAAATAAGGCATGGATAAATTTTGCCACAATGGATATTCTATTATGTGAATATTTGTTTCATTAAATAACATTAACCTTATTTTGATAGATTTTAAAATGAATGCAATAAATCAAAGGTTCACTTGATGTGTTATTAACCCAAACTAATTATCTATTGTTTTAACAAATTTTTAATTAAAAAACAAAATAAATATGGGAAAAAAGTTTGATAACACATTTCACAAGGATTAACGCTTGTCACTTATTGGAGGCTCTCTTACTCAATGATTATTGGTGACATAACTAACAATCTTTCTGTGCAAATAAATCAAATTTTACATATATGCTTTTTTTAAATGTCTTAAAATTGTATTGTTTGATTCAAAATTGACCAAGAAACATTTTTTCCTAAAGATACATAAGTTGTATAATCTATTGTATTTTTTTAATAATTCATTCCATTTTAATCCTCGTTTCCTTTTCTATTATTTATTAATCTTCATCATGTAATTTAGAATGCAATTTTTTTTTCAATATTTGAATACTATTAGAGTGCGTAAGATATTTTTTGTTGATTATGTTGCATAGAATACGATTAAAATGTCAGATAAATTTTTAGAAATTATTGTTCATATTTGGTCTCCTTTCTCTTGTGAACAATTTCAAACAACAAAATAAATATGAGGAAAAAAATAATAATAACACACTTCATAAGCAATTAATCCTTCTCACTTATTGCAGGCTCTCTTATTGAATGAATATTGTTGACATAACTGGAAAACTTACCACACAAATAAGGAAAGTTTTAAATAGTGTTATTATCCTTCATTAAAATATTTAAAATTGGCATACTTTCTTAACATGTTTTTTATTTTCATTACAGGCTTGACTAACAAACAATTTTTCCAAAAAAGACATATATGAGTTATAGAATGTCTTATAGTATACTAAGATTTCATTAAATTTTAGTTCATATTTTCTTTGTTATTATTTTTTTATCTTTATCTTTTAATTTATAACGCAATAATTTTTTTTAAATATTTGAACATTATTAAGATGTGTCACATGTTGTTTGTTGATTTACATATGTAGAATTGATTACAATATCAGACAACTTCTTAAAAATGCTTGTTCATATTTGTTTTCCTTGTTATGTTAAACAATTACCACCATTAAATTTAAATGAACCATTGGTTTTTAGTATTTGAACACTATCAAGATGCATAAGTTACAATTTATTAATTGCATTATGTAAAAAAATGCGGTTAATATGTCGAACGACTTTCTAGAAATTCTTGTTTGTATTTTAATTTCCTTTCTCTTTTGAATAATTATCATCACACTTATTATCATCTATATAAGTTTCCATTGGACCTCGTTCATGCAATTTTTATTTGTTTATATTAGCTACACGTATTAATTTATTAGTTTAGTATGATTTTTTTAGTGAGTGCCCTTTTATCCCACTTTTAATCTATAAAAAAAAGGTTAAATTTTGACTATGGCTCAAAACCAAATGTTATACCTAGAAGAAAAACCAAGGCATTGTGGTAAAATAGAATTTTACACCAATGCACATAGTTGGTGAGTCATGTAGAAAAATAAAAATGTTAGTTTTTAACACCACCACCACCCATGAAAAAAAATTGAACACACCATACTCTCAACTAAATTTCTAGATACCACCACCCAAAATATTATAACTAGAAATTTCACCCAAATTTGCAATGGACATGCCGATAGGTAAACAAAGGGAATGGTTGGTAATCAATTTATAAAATACAAACTTTTGAAATTGGAATATTTAAGTGAACATAATTCTACTAGTATATGAAAAGGTTTATGTAAGAAGTATGGAAAAAATCTAATTAAATAGAGGAGTGAATGAATGCACACACTAAGGATACCTATAATGGTGGTTGCATAGCATGACACCTCACATAAGTGGAAGCTAAAAGGATTGAAACAATGGGAAACTCCATTAAAATGAATTTTAGTGACCTGGATTAGGAGATGACAATAAATAAATTTGTTTTGTCAATAAAATGTTTTAATAAGTATTTTTATTACTAAAATAATATTTAAACTTAAAAGTAACATGAATCGTAAATGACATTGTAAAAAGGAGGGGCATGTTTATAGGCATGAATTTACCCAAAAACTATAAAAGAATTAGAAGATATACAAAAAATGAGTTTATAAAATAGAATGATGTTCTCCATACTCTTTAATTGTGCCAACCTTGCTTAACAAAAATGAAACAAACAATCACTAAACTCTCAATTAAAATTATAGATACCACCATCCAAGATATTATAACTAGTGATTTCTCCAAATTTGCAATGGGTGCATCGATAGGGAAATAAATTGAATGGTTGGTGATCAATGCATAGAATTCAAACTTTTTAAACTATAATATTGTAGTGAACATTATTCTAGAATTATGTGAGAAGGTTTGTGCAAGAAGAACAGAAAAGAAAATCCATCTAAATCAAGGAGTGAATGAAAACACATACTAAGGATGCATATAATGGTGGTTGATTTTCATGAGGACTCACATAAGTAGAATATAAACAAAGTGAAATAATGGGAAACACCATTAGAATGTATTTTAGTGACCTGAATTAGGAAATGGCATTAAATAAATTTAATTTCTCAAAAAAAATGTCGTAAGAGGTATTTTCATTACCAAAATATTATTTAAACCTATAAGTAACATGAATCTTAAGTGACATTGTAAATAGGAAGGGCATGTTTATAGGCTTGGATTTTTCAAAAAAAATGTTAAAGTAGAAGATATACAAAAAAATGAGTTTGTTGAGTAAACCGATGTTCACCATACTCCTGAATTGTGCTAACCTTGTTAAAATGAAATGAAACAAATAAGAAGGAATAATATTTAAATTATTTTCCTTGTGTGTGATTTCATACCACCTAATAGTTTATTGTGCATGTATCTATGTTTTTTATCTTAATAAACGTATATGCATTCTTTTAATAAGAAAAAATAATGTATAATGATGAAATAACCAAGTATTGGTTCAAATGGGTTTCACGATCTCATAAATTAAAAAATATAATAAAAATTATCTTATCATTTTACCAAAAAAACATGAAAATAGTATTAGTGTAATGACAACTCACAAAGGGCATTTTGAGATGACTTAAACACACAACTGAAATGGCACAAAAAAATATTATGTAACTACACATAAAAATATCTACTAATAACATAAATTATTGGCATTTAATGCCATAGTCACCAAGAGATGTAATAGATTAATTTTCTAAAAGTAATTTATTCAAACCACTAAATATGAAACCAAAAATAATTTAAGTATTTTAAGAAATATTGTACTAAAGGAAAAAAATACAAAAATAAAAAATTGAAGCTATACATAATGCAAATTGCTAGCCTAAACTCTATTTGAACATGATTTGAAAGAAATCCTTTATTGGTCCATATATATATATATAGCTTTACAATATATTTTTGGTAGAGGCTCACCCTCATTGTCAAAAGCTCTATAGCTCATTGATGTACACCATTTTCTTGTCATCAATATTTTAGGCTTTTCCTTGCAATCATATATGTGCCCATCTACTTCATAATGACATGCTCTACAAGATAAATATTCTCAAACTTTACTCAAAGCCATAGAGAATTAATGACAAGTAGATAAGGAACATGAAATCTTGATATGATTGTTAAGACACAAGATTTTGAAATACATTAAACACTTATTAAACCAAACAATACATACATCACATAATTCATAAAGATTAAGTTCACAAAGTTGGGGGACAAAAAGGGGCTTACCCATAGACATGTTTTTCCTAAAAATTGAGAAATATGAACTTTTGTAGGTAATTTGAGAAGGCTACACTCATAATTTGAGGATGGTGTAAGAACATGAATTGTAGTATTTTAGTCTAGTTTTCAAAACACTATTTTAAAAATAAATGGTTAAGTATAACTAGGTCAAATATCTAAATTTTGATTAAAAACTCCTTTTTTTAGGAAAATAGAATAGATAATCGGTTGCATGACCCCTCATTTTTTAACCATTATTAAATATTGTTTAAAACCATTTGGTGAAACTTTAGATAGGATCATCTAGTTTTTAGCCTAAATAAAATTTTAATGTTTTTTAATTAATTTTACAACTAAATAGATTTTAAAAACTAACCAAAAAATGGATACCCAACCATGCGTTGCCCCCTTCCCCGCTTCCCCTAACTACCTCAAAAAAATGAAAACTAATTTTTTTTGAATGCATGTAGAATTAGGCCTAGTATGTAACCATATATATATATATATATATATATATATATATATATATATATATATATATATATATATATATATATATATATATATATATATATATATATATATATATATATATATATATATATATATATATATATTGCATTTGAATAAATGAAAAAATATACTTAAATATATATAGGTATGTATATTTATGGCATGTAGTGGCCTAAAAAATCTATAGTTAGAAATCAACATAGATTAAAAATTTCATTGAAATTCGTAGTGTATTTGGTGATTGAAGTTGAATTTTGATATTTTTTGTCAAAAATCTCAAATTCAACAATTGTTGATAGGTCCAAGCCTTTGGATCTAGAATCAAATCCATTTTTGAGCTAAAAGTCATTGTAGTTTTAATTCAAATAGAACATATCATGTACACATTATAATGTGTATGTGTTATGTTGCCACAGAATCAAAAAAATAAATTTTGTATACTCATACTTGTTTATACTTATCTATGTATCATGATATGCACTTATTTAGTTCACATTTATCATGTTTATACTTATTTAGTTCACATTTATAAATTTTATATTTTAATTTTAAAGTGGAGTGTGTCATGATATACATTACCACAAAAAAGACATCGTGGATAAAGTGATGAAATTTTGGTGAGTTTGCACCCACTAGTATAATTTTGACTATATAGAACATGATTTAGGGTTCAACCAGGCCCAATTTCATCATAAAATGAATGAATGAGTCAATTATTTTAATGGTGGAGGAAATTACAATAAATTTAAACTCATTGAACATAACTACATGTATATGATGTGATTTAAGGCTAAATTAGCTTAGATTGAGTGAATTGGTGCAATTAATGATATAATTTGATCAAAAATCAACCTTGTGAACCTAATTTTGACTATCAAGGATTTAATTTGGACCTCTCAACCCCAATGTCATAACTAAATAAGCAAAAATTCCAATGGTTGAGTCTAAAGGAAATTGGAGCTAATTTGAGCCCCTTCAACCTAAGTGTATGAATATAAGATGTGATTTGAGGCTTGATTGGCTCAAAATCAATCAGATAATGAAGTAAATAATCATTTAGTTTAATGACATATATAAGTTTAACATGCATAGGATGTGGTTTTGGGCTCAATAAATTTGAATGTCATCATATAATGAATGAAATAGTTGATTGATTCAATTATAGAGGTAATTAAGGTGAATATGAGGCCCTCAAACGTAATTAAAACTATACAACATGATTTGAGGTTAAATTATCTTTGATTTCATCATAGATTGAGCCAATTAATCAAATAGTACAACTAGTGACATAAGTTTTAAACATTTGAGCCACATGAACCTATTTTCAATTGTATATGAGGTGATTTAGAGTGAAATTGACATTAATGTCATCATATAAAGAACCCAATAGTTGATTCATTCAATCAAAAAGGAATTTGAGGCCAATTTAAGTATCTTTATCCTCAATTCAATAAAACTAAAGGAATGCATTATATTGCTTATTTTCCTTTAGGCATATCAATTTGAATGGATCTTAGTTGATAAGGATGAAAATGAAAAGAATTTAAAATGTGTTTTTGGAGTGATCAACTAATAAATCATATTATAAATCCATAAGGTAAAAAGGAGAAAATATGATTATTCATTTTCCATTTCATTAGATTTAATATTACACAATTTGTTTAGGTAAACCTGTAAGTGCAATGAATAGTTGTTATGCAAAATAACCTTGTTAGGTATTTTGGCTTGATGATTTATCTAATTTGAGTGTCTATAATGAGTTTGAAATTAAAAAAAAAGATTTATGGGATGAATAATTATCTTTTCCATGTTTAGGGATAGATTAGAAATGCATATTATATTACAAAATGTTCATAGATTGAAAATGAGTGATGGATTACACAAACATGTTTCATCATCTTAAATTTAGTTACAATGAAGCATTATCATTTTAAATGTTTTGTATGTGGGAAAGGGATAATAAACATGATTTAATGGAAACCTATAGTATTACAATGATGAGGGATGAATTAGTTTAATTTTTTGACTTCACAAGTGGTCATTTGGATGATATTCAGGCAACACGTTCTTTATTAATTAGTTGTTTTAAAACAAAGTGTTATATTTGTTATGATATAAGATATTGATTCATATATAACATCTTGGGTTTTATTTGAAAGGTATTACATATATCCTAGAAGCAATACTCAGGCCATATTAGTCTATTGTTACAACCCTAAACCCTAATTTTATCATAAATGCAAACATGAAGGTAATCGAGGCCAATATAAAACCATTTAACCAAACTAAAAGTCTAAGATGTGATTTAGGGATAAATTAGGCCAATTTTCTTGCCATATTGAGCTAATTAATTGATTATTAGAATTATTGATACAAGTTGGATAAAATTGAACCCTATGAACCTAATTTTGCCTATACAAGATGTAATTTGGGGGTCAATCAACCCTAATATCATAACAAAATAAATCAAATAGTCTACCAATTCAATCATGAAGTAAATTGGGGCCAATTTGAGCCCCTTTAACTTAAATAATGTATTAGGACATGATTTAGGGCTAAATTAGGTTTGATTTCATCATAAATTGATATAATTAGTCAATTAGTGGAATTAAAAATGTGATTTGGGAAAAATTAAGCCATGTGAACCTAATTTATGGGTCAAATAATTATATAAGATGTAACATATGGATTAATCAACCCTAATTTTATTAAAAATGAAAACATGAAGGTAATCGGGGCCAACCTGAACCCCTTGAACCTAATTACAAGTCTATGATGTGATTCAAGAGGATAAATAAGCTCTTATTTCTTGACATATTTACCCAATTATTCCATTGTTATAATTATTGATGCAATTTGGATGATATTTAAACCCATGATCCTAATTTTGACTATATGAAAGTAATTTTGGGTTTAGCTAACCCCACTATCATAAAAAAATAAAGCATAAAGTCCACCAATTCAATCAATAAGGAAATTAGGGCCAATTTAAACCCATTCAACCTAATCAAAAAAGAACATGATGTGATTTTGGGTTAAATTAGTCATGATTTGATCTAATTAATCTTTTAATGTAATTAGAGACATGATTTGGTCCAAAATTAGTCATGAATTAATCTAATTTGTCAGTTGATGTAATTAAACATGTGATTTAGGCCAAACTTAGCCTCATAAACCTATATTATGGCTTAATTGATTGTATAGGATGCAACAAATGGGTAAACTAACCCTAAAATTTTAGATCACAAATGCAAATATGAAGGTGATTGTAAATTATTTTTTGACATAATAATATTGCATAGTTTGTATTTCATCACATAATCATATAACATAATAATATAACTTAGGTTTGCATCATGTAATATATTCATATATCATAACAATATGATATATGATCACATAGGTATAATATATATAATGCATAATGTTATAATGTGTGCATGTTATAATGTGTACGTGCTATAACGTGTACACATTATAACATGTACATGTTATTATCTCAATAGATAAAAAGTCATTGTCCAACATTTATTTTTAAGGCACTTTGATAATTATGACCCCATAGACATTATTTGCATCATTCTATGTTTTCCATAATGAAGAAAAGAGTAATAAAATTATTCTTTGGGTTCCCACCATCAAAAGGAATCAATTATTTGTTATCTAGTCATGGGTGATGAAGATCTTTTAAATAAGAGGAATAAGTTAAATAAAAAAACACCAGATCAATTAGAAGAGTTGAGAGAAAACAAAAGGTACAAATACAATCATTTCACTTGAGACAAGGTAAAAACACTATCCCTAATGAGCCAAATGTCATATATAATGATGAAACTCACAATAAAAAATTGAAAAATGATGATGAATATTTACCTAGAAGACCAAATTATGTTGTAAGTCCACATTCTACATATAAAGTTTTTGATTTTATTGATGACAATCTATGCATGATGATTTACCCTCTATCAAATAAAAAATTATCATGGAACATAATGATGAAAGTAAAAATCAATAAAATGTCATCCCAAAACTAAATGATGAAATTAAAAATGAAGAAACTAGGAATGAACATAGTGATTTTGAAACACCCTCTCAACAAATTCCACCATTAACATCAAGTATTGTATATAGAAAAGACAAATATTTAATTGAAGTTAATGAAAACATTTTGAAACCAATGCATAAAAAAATATCTAACCACCATTCAAGAATACTATCTAAATTTTTTTGGGATAATTTCCTTGTTAAATTAGATTTTGATAGTCACAAATGTCAATTATTTATTTCATTAATGAAATTTATTAAGAGGAGATCTAAAATGTGCACCTTAGTACTGAGAAGATATAATATGGATGATGAAAAGAATGAAATCATCAAAAATATATATCATGCATATCATACCGTAGGCCAAAAATCATGCAAAAAATATTGTAATGATGTCCATCATATAATTATGACTTGTGCAGTAACTAGTCAAAAAAGAAAAAACTAATTGATTTCAAAAATTAGTTGAACACTAGACATAAATAGAAAAACATTAATGAAAGGAATTGAAAGATGCCAAATAATTAATGATGCAAATAACACTAATATTTTTAAATTCTCTATTAGACTTCCATATTAGTATAAGGCTATAGCCTATGCTCTCAAATATTTTCTTACAAAATTTTAAAAAGACAATACAAGAGTTTCATCCACTATAAGAGATGTAGTTAAAATAAGAGTTAGTTCTCTAACCATGAACCACATCTAAAAGATTTCTTGGATTGACCCAAACACAATTTTACTCTAAGTTTTTGGAAAAATATACAAAATTTATATTAGTCAAAGATATTTTAAGATGGCCAAACCATCTTATGTAAAAATAAATCACACATGCACCACTTATTGTTGTAGGTAACATGTTGAATTTTTAATGCACTATGACGTTTTTTACCATATACATTGTAATTTTCGTACTAAAAATATTTTTTAGGAGTAAGGCATAAAAGTTCTACCAAAATTAGTTAGGTAAGTTATTCCAACTATTTTTTGTAAAACACTAGATGGATAATTATTTTATAACAAATCAGGCTTGAATGGAATTACAACATTTGTGATGGATTGCTAAAATTAAAAAATTGTATCCATGAGGAGAGTACAAGTGAAATTGGACATGAATTAGTTGGTTTGAACAAATACAAATCTATGACTTATAAATTAAAAGATGGAAACAAATCTAAGATGTGTGAGCTTGTGACAAAACAAATACCTATCTCAGAATTTATGGTAAAATTCAGGGAAGAAATTTTTAATGAGTATGCAAGGCACACACTCGGGTCTAGATGGTTAGATGAACATCTCAAACTAAGCAAGGAAAAATTCCCACTGATTTATATTATTTTAGTAGTAAAATTTGATTAGAATTACACATTCAAACCACAAATGGAAGTTTAATCACAATATTACAAGTCAATACATGTCACCATATTTATGCATATAGATAGAAAAATATTAAGGGAGTACCATTTCTATGTTAGTGATAACCAATCACATTATACATAGTATGTTAAAAGTTGTTCTTATATCTTCTATGGATAATTAACTGAGAGTAACATCACTTTCAATCATTATTACATTTGGTCGGATAATTACACATTACAATTCAAGAATGCACATATGTTTAATTGGTTGAGTAGGATACATGTTACCATTGGATTAGAACATATTTGGAATTTCACTAAGGATGGACATGGAAAAGGGGAGAATTATGGTGTTGGAGCATGTATAAAAATAATTGTTACAAGAGAGGAGTTAAATTTTGAAAAATAACAACAATCATTATTGAATGTTGTAATTATAAAATGGGCCATGGTGTTCAAGAAAATTATACTATTCTTAGATATTTGTATTTTATGGATGAAGAAAACTTAGAAACATATGAGGATTATATTAATATAATAGGATCAAGATATTTCCACTCATTTGGAATTTCAAATGCAGGTTCTTATATTATTTGTATGAGACACTTGGCATGTTTTTATTCTACATGCATGGACTCTATTTGGAATGAGTTTGAGTCAAAAGAGTGGTATACTAATGGAAATACAAACCTCTAATTATAATCGACACATATCAGGGTCTACCAATATTACAACTGATATATGTGACATCATTACATGATTTTGACCATGTATATGATCTAGTGCAATCATGTAGAAAATTAATCATTATGTACTAGTTATTCTCATTATCTATCTTGATAGTGTCATTAAAATTTGTTTTTAGTGATAAAGGGCATGTTTTTTCACTTATTTTTTATGAGGATAATAAAGAGGGAACAAATTAATACTTATGTCAGTGTGTAGAGGAAAAGAAAAAAATGACTTCCCTAGTCATAGATGGAGAAAACATTCATTATCCCACTAGGTCTGTGGTAGTCATTGAAACTTGGCTTCATCGATATCCTATAAAAACATTTAGATGTATGGTTTTTTAAAGAATTTAAAACACATAAGAAGATATGACACTATTCAAATTTGGTTCTTTTAATACATATCCAATTGGTCAAATATCATGTGAGGCCATTAAACATGAATCTATGGAAATTTTGTGAGTCACACCATGAAATAATTGTTACTAATATCAAGATTAGAGTAGATGCTAGTGGTTTGTTGTATTTAAATTGCAAGGTGTGTTGACTTTTTAAATATAGATGTATTTAATTTTACAAAATTTTATTGATTTTATAGGTAGTACATATAAATTTCATTTTTAATTACTTATTAACAATCTTTTTGTAGGTTATTGGTGCCAAATAAGCTTCCACATTCATTTGATTGGCACTATTAGTAAAGAATTTTATATTTTTGAAGCTAAAAGAAGCTTAATATAAGTACTTAGTTATTATAAAATGGGCATTTTTGAGGCTAGAATGGGTAGTGGGTCTCTTGATCAGACATGATGGGAGGCCAAGAACCTAATTCTAGATGTTATCCACCACCCTGGACCTATTATCAATAACATTTTGGATCCAAAAAGCATCGAAGGTGGAGTTCTCCAATTGTCGCTTCAATTTTAACAACATTTGTTATTAGTGTTTTCATACTCTTAAATAGTAGTGAAAATATGCATTTGGGTGGATTTAGATGTCTTGGTCATGGGAGAACATGTAATTTTATTATCTAGATGTGTTTAAAGCAATGAAATTACACTTAGAGGTCCCAAAGATTGAAATGTTAGTTAGAGGACAAGAACTTGTCTCTTCACTATAAAAATGTTATATTTCAGGACTCGTTATTACTGTGTGTTCCATGGATTGGTATTGAAATTACCATTAATGTGATCTATATTAAAATCAGAGGGATTAGACACACATGTGAGGGTTATTTTAGTTTCTGTAAATGACTTATGTTTTCTATTTTATGCACATTTGAAGTTAGGCCAAAAAACTATAATTTTCTTATATTGGGAAAGACATTATTGAGGTTGAAATGGGTAGTGAGTCTCTCAAATGGGCATCATGGGGGGATAATAACCTAGTATTTTACATTATTAACTATCCCAAATGTGTTAGCATCACCATTTTTAATCCATGAAGCACTGGAGTTGGGTTTCTATAACTGACACTTCAACTTTGATAACATTTGTTGTTAGTGTTCCACACTCCTAAATAATAGTGAAAACACTCTTTCTGGTGGATTTTGATGTTGAGGTCATGGAAGCACATTAAATTTTCCTATCTAGACATGATTTAAGTGATGTATTTGTAGCTAGATGTCCTGGAGGCATAAATCCCATTTAGAGCTCAAGAACTTGTCTCTTCTCTATCAAAAAGTTGTATTTTAGGACCTATTATTGAAAATTGTGCCATGGATTAGTATTGAAGTTTATATAAACATGATACAGGTATAAATTAGATGGATTCAACAGACATATGATGGTTCTTTTGGTTTATCTAAATACTAGACAATTTCTATTTTATATATGCTTTAATTTAGGCTTAAAAATAATATTTGTATTGAATAGGGAAGGGCATGATTGAGGCCAAAATGGATGGTGGTTCTCTTAACCAGGCATGATGGGAGGCTAAGAACATATTTCTAGACATTATCTATCACCCTGAACATGTTGGTAATCCCATTTTTGAGCCATAAAGTATTAGATGTGGAGTTCTCCAAATACCACTTTAACTTTGATAATATTTGTTATCAGTGTTTTCATGCTCCAAGTAGTAATGAAAATATGATTGCAGGTGTATTTGGACAAAGATGTCATGGGAACATGTGTAATTTTCATATCTAGATGTTTTTAAAGTGATGGATTTTCATGTGGAGGTCCCTAAGGCATAGATTCTAGTTGGAGCTCAAGAACTTATCTATTCACTAAAAAAATATGCATTTTAGGACCCATTACCATAACTTGTGCCATGGATTTGTCTTGAAGGTTACATCAATGTGTTCCAAGTAAAAAAAAATATATATTTAACATGAACATGAGAGTTATTTTTTTTCATAAGAATGACATATAGTTTTTGTATTATGTTTGCTTGAAGTTAGGCTTAAAAAATACATTTTTCTTGTACTGGGAAGGGCATTCTTGAGTTTAGAATGGGTAATTTTTCTCTCGACCGGGCATGATGGGACACTAATATCATGGTCCTGTATGTTATCCTCTACCCCAAATGTGTTAGAATCACTAGTTTTGAGATGCAAAGCATCGAAGGTGGATTTATCTAATTTATACTACAACTTTAATAACATTCATTGTCATTATTTATACTCTCTTTAACATCTTCAAAGTTATCCAACTGTTGCTTTAAATTTGATAAAATTTATTTTTATTTTTTATGTGCTTGTTATCACATAGATTTTGCACTCATTTTTGTAATGTAGCATGTTGTGTAGAAATCTAATGATACAATGGGTTCACCTAAAAGTTTTAGGACCCTAGCGAATTGAGGTGAACCTATAGAGAAGGTTGACTTCCTTTTCCTAAGTTCAGTGCAATTGATAAATTACTAGTTCATGTGGAAATTATGCTTCTTAGTGATCTTACTTATTTTTTATGCCTAGATTTTCACCCTTAAGGAAATGCTTAGCTCTGCTCATCTAAGAAAAAAAATGGAATCATCTCTCTTTTTATGGGTAACAATTTCTTTGAGATGAATCTATAGATTAGGGTTTAACTCCCCTTAATGCACCTTTAAATCTCTTTCTAATCTATCAACTATGTATGAAAAGGGGAAGAAAAAATGACTATAAAAACAAGCAATGATGTACCAATATATGATATCCTTCCAATTGATTAAAACCACTACTTTAAAGACAAAATAAAGTGTTTTATTGCATAGGACTCATAACTCAGGAACCATTTCTACATCAATATTTCATATGTTAGATCCAAGAAGGTATGCAAATTTCAGGAATGGAATGAATGATTCAAAAAGGAAACAATCAAGAACAACTTCTATGATATCTCAACACTTAAGAAATAATACTAGAAAAGACTTCTAACAATATATTTTATATGTGTGTGTGTATATATATACATATATACACACACACATGTATATATATGTATACATGTGTATATATATATATATATATATATATATACACATGTATACATGTACATATATGTACATGTATACATATATACATGTATATATAATTTACATGTATACATATATACATGTATATGTATATATGTATATATATATGTATACATATATAAATGTATATATATATATATATATATATATATATATATATATATATATATATATATATATATATATATGTACAAGCTAGAAAAGACAATCTTTCACTAGGCTAGACCAATAATAATTCAATCATTACTCAATGTTACAACATGTGAATGGTAACAACACTTGTATATTTATTCAAGAGTTATTTGAGTATAATACTTGCTAGAGTTTCCCCAATAACCTATGGAGGATATTGAATGAGCCAAAAGAATGCATATATATAGACTTTGAGAGGTGAATAAATCAAAGGGAGTTCAAGGGTCACTTTGGACATCTATCATATTGAGATAAATAGTTACATTTGCATGCAGGAGAGAGGTGAGTGAGCTATACCATATCACAAATAAACAGATGCACTAGTTACAATTTGTTATAACTAAACAAAAGCATTAGTTATGTTCCAAAAATGAACCACAACCTCAATTACAATTACCACTTATTACCTTTATCTTGGGCTTCAACTTCCCACCGAGCCTTTATTTTTGAACTCCAATGACTAATCTCTACCGTCTAAAATTGATGTTTTATGGGTCGTTACTCCTTGAGCATTTGTCTCCTATATATTTCATTAGACTTAACTCTTTTGGATTTTTATTTGAAGGAAATCCTTTGACATGTTCTCCCATGAAAACTTCATTCAGACTTTCTATCTCTAGCTTATTTTTCTTGGTCCTTTCCTTATTTCAAGCTTTCTCTTCGAACAAATTATCCATGGTAATTTGTCTCTATTTATTTCCTTGAACTTTTATCTTCATTCTTTTCTTTCAATATTTCTGTCAATTTTTCTCCTTTGGGCATGTTGTTTATTCATTTCCTTCAGATAAAAAGTATGAAGGAATTCTTCCTATTTATTTCCTTTGGACAAAATTTTGAAGGAATTCTTTCAGTGTTTCCTCTTTATATTTCATTCAGACAAAAAGTCTAAAGGAATTATTGTACTCAAAACTTTTTCAAATTACCCTTCGAAAGATTTGGAATGGTCCTCAAAATTTTTGAGAAGAACCTTTTAGAATAATGAAATGATCCTTTGAAAATTCAAGTGCCCTTTCAGAAGAAATGAAAGTGTCCACTTAGCCTAAAAAGATCCTTTAGAAAAGTTACAACATACCCTTTGAAAAGATGAAAATGGACAATTTTCCTAACAAAAGATACCCTTCAAAAGAAATAAAATGCCCTTCAATAAAAATGAAACATACCCTTTAAAAAAGTTGCAAGGGTATTTTTTGGCTTGAAATATATCTTTCAAATAAATTTTAAGATTCCTTTGGAAAAATCATGCAGACAATTTATCTGAAAGAATTTAGCATTTTTACTTTAGGAGATTTGTCTTGAACAAATTGTTTGAAGAAATTCATTACTTGGCCAGATGAAAAAAGTCTGAAAGAAATACTCTTATGGGAAAAGCTTTAGACAAAAAGTTTGAAAGATTTTGGCAAAGGCTTAAGATAAAAAACCTAAAATAAATAACACTTAGTAAAAAATAATACAAAATCTCCAAAAGGATTAGGCTTGCATATTGTTGTAGGATTTGTCAAAGAACACTTCTTCTGAAGAAAAAACTAAGTACTAGACTTAGCCAAGGACATAGGCTTAGATGATGTTTTGTAAATAGGGGTGCCTAATTTTGGCCTGAAGAGCCAAAATTTTAGTCAACAAATTGGTGACTCGTAGAGGTAGTATGTCTACTATACAGACCAAACCAGTAGCCTTATCTAACTAAGGGTCAATGGAGTTAATGGATTCTTGAAGATAAATAACAAGGATTATGCCAAAAAAACACAAGGAAGTTACACCAAACAACAACAACAAGACCAAGAAAAGACAACACAAACCCAAACAAGGATAAACTCACACATGTGCATAAGCACTTAGGGATCACAAAAAAATAATAAACTATGTATAATAGAAAAGAGAACTTCAGTAACAATGATTTAGATATATCCTATTGATTGGGATATGTAGCTCCTCTCCATCCAAATTTGAGAGTAGGAAAGCATTATGTTGTTTGCATTATATGATCACATATGGGCCACTCCAGAAAACATAAAACTTTGTATGTCTTCCAGTATTGGCCCTAATTCATCCCTTTTTAGGACAATGTCTCCTTCTTTGAAACTTCTTGGCATGGACTTATTCTCAGAATATTTCTTTGTTTACTAATGGTGAGTAGTCATGGTGTGCATAGCTTGATCTCTTATCTCCTTAAGCTCCATCAACTCACATAATCTAAACTCCATGCTATCATTATCCATCAATCATAGTTGATAGGTAAGATTTAAAGCTAGTAACTCAAGTGAGATATGAAGTCTCGCTTCCCTTCCATACACAAGTGTGTATGGTGAGTTCCCAATTAATCTCTTCAGAGTGATTTTATCAGTGCAAAGGGTTGTCTTCAGATTGGTATGCCAAGTCCTTTGATTCTCTTCTACTTTATCTTAATGATCCTAATCAGGTTCTTATTTTTGGACTTATCTAGTCCATTCCCTTGGGGATAGTAGTTGGAGGAGGTGCTAAGATAGATACTATGCTTCAAAGTCCATTCACTTTTACTTATTCTTAAGAAAGCCAAGGCATTGTCTAAGATAATTGTTGAAGGAGATCCAAACTTGGTTTCTATAGCTTCATAGAAGTCTAGGACTGAGTTTTCATTTTCCTCCTTAAAGGATACAACCTCCACCCATCTTGTAAAATAATTAGTGGCTATCAACACCCACTTGTGACCAACACTAGAAGGAGGATTGATCAGACCTATGAAATCTAAACCCCATTGTATAAAGGGTTTCTCAACCTGGATTGGATGAAGAGGCAAGGCAACTAGATTTTAATTTCCATCAAAGAGACACACTTTTGGCATTTCCTTACGCAAGCATTTGTGTCTTTGAACAAGCTAGGCCAAAAGTATCCTACCCTCATTATCTTGGTAGCTATGGTTCTAAGAGCAAAGTGAGCACCAATTGGTCCATCATTGAACTCATGTAACACTTTGTCAATATGATCTAAATCAATACATCTTAACAACACACTTGATAATTCCTTCCTAAGTAGTACGCCATCAACAAGTACATAAGGAATGCATTGTAGCCTAAAGTACCTTTTCTTGGCCCTATCAAGACCTTGTTGATACGCACCAGTTTGAAGGAAATAAATAATGTCTTATGTCCAAATCCTCATGGATGAAGGTATATCTATTTTAGGGTCATCATGGAGTGTGAAAAAAACCTCCCTTTGCTCTTTTAAGTCTAAAGCAAGATGCTCACATAGTCTTTTTCCCTTCACTATCTTGGTTGTTTTGATCTCCACATCATATTCCATCACCCTTGTGATCTATCCTACAATTTTTTCATTTAAATATTTTCTTAACAGAAAGTATTTTATGATAAGATGAGGCACAAAAATGTGAATCTTGTTATTAGACAACATATGCATGAACTTATTTAAAATTCTTATGACTAAAAGTAGTTGTTTCTCAAATACGTGTATCTTACCTCATAGCCTTCCAAACATTGATTAAAGAAGGTAATATGTTGTTCAAAACTTTCATCATTATCTTGAGTGAGCATTGAAGAAATTACCTCTTCATTATCAAAATTATACAAATTGATTTCCTTGGAGAAGTTTTGACTTGCAAGAGTAGGAGCTTGGGCAATAACTTGTTTGATCTCCTCAAAACATTCTTCCTTCTTGTCCAAGTGAATGTCTCATCCTTCCTTAGTATGGAGGTCAAGGGCTTGACTAGGTTAGAAAAATTATTAATAAACCTCTTAATGAAATTTATCTTACTAAATAAGCCTTGTATACCCTTCTTATGTTTAGGTAAATATAATGCCAAGATGGCACTTACCCGTTCAGGATCAATAGACAGACCTTTCTTGGAAATAATGTGGCCTAAGAGTTTTCTTTCATGAAAAAAAAACACACACTTATTTGGGTTTAGAGAGATCCCAAAATCTTTAAAACTCTCAAAAATCTTAGGTAATTCAAATGATCTTTAGCTTCTTTGGAGGAAAATGTCACATCATCAAGATATACCAATATAATGTCATTGATTAATCCTTGAAAATCCATATCCATTGCACATTGAAAAATATCTCCAGAATTGAAAATCCAAATGGAATCTTCCTATAAGCATATGTGCCCCATTTGGTAGTGAAGTCTATCTTTTATTTATCACTTTCTTTCACCAAAATCTTATTTTACCCGAAGTAACCATATAGGAGAGAAAACCTCTCACTGCCTACCACCTCTTTTAGAATTTGCTCCATAGAAGGGAGAGGATAATTATCTCTCAAAGAGACACTATTAAAGTCCCTAAAGTCTACACATAACCTAATATCCCCATTATTATTTCTAATAGGGATTTAGTTGGCCAACCAAGAAGAATGCTTGATGGGAAAAATGATTCTGGAGACAATCAGCTTGGTGAGTTTTTTTCTCATGAGGGGTTCAATCTTGGGATTGATTGGCCTTTACCTTTTCTTGATAGGTTTGGAATTTACATATAAATATAAGGTGTGTTGAGCCAATTTTGGATTAAAACCCTTCAAATCACTATATTCCCATGCAAAAATATCACCAAACTCTTTGCATAGTTCAATAAAATCATGCTTTTATTGACTAGTACATACCTTTCCAAGTGCAAGAAATTTATCCTTGAAAATATCTACCCTTTAATATTTATCTTTCTTGGTTGAAATTCTTACCATTTCCTTCTTGAGCTGGTCATCCTCATTGAATATACTTTCAAGAGTCACTAGGCTTTTTAGGAGCTTGTTAAACTTTAATATGACAATCTGCCCTCCATATTATTGCTGCAGCTTAGACTAATTTTTGGAAGAAAAATTACAATATTGTAGAAAAAGAGTTATTTTATGATCACTATCAAACACCTACCAATTAGTTACATTATCTAGTATGGAAGGTCTCATAATCACCTTTAGATGAGGTTAATTCTTGTTTTCCTTTATGCCCTTTGAAACATCAAATTGAGCACCAATAGATGCTAACCTATCAATATGTTTATTGTCTTCCCTTGGAATAGATTTGATGTTAAAATCCATGAAATATTCTTCAAGGTCCCAAATTCTATGTTTATAAGATTTGAGCAAGGAGTTCTTGGTCAAATTCTACCCTCTAACTTGACTCACAACAAGCTTGCTATCACCAAACACTTGTAATTCCTTGAAACCTCTTTTCCTTGCCCATTAAAGGCCATAGATAAGGGCCTCATACTTTTACACATTACGAGTGCATGAGAATTGAAATATAAAGGCTGAAAAATACCTTTCCTTTGAAGGTGAAACCAACATAGCTCCACCACCTACCCCCATCTTGCTTCTAGATCCATCAAAGAAGAGTTGCCATAAACCACTCACCTCTTCACTTGGATTAATCAAATTAGGCATGAAAGAGCCCTTCTCATGCATATAATAGACTCCAAGACTATATTATTCAAAAAAATTGTAAAGATCATGTTCATATTTGTCATCTCCCCATTCATCTAGGAACAAATCAGAAACTCCCTCAAGGGAAGATGATGGAGATTGGTCAATGTGAAGCTTTTATGCATCAATGATAGCATAGTTAACATTTTCCACCTTATGTGAATATGGTTCCAAGTGATTTTTATGAATATTTTCTAACTCAATCTTCAGCTTAGTGCCATATTTTATCCTAAACACCATGTAAGACCAATTGGCTACCAAATATCCACCTATCTTGGATGTAAAGCCCCTTAACAAGAAAAGAGCAAAATAGGGAGGTAAACATGCTACTACCATGTCATAGGGAATTAAAAATGTAGGAAAATCATGGAGGGTCAAATTCAAACCTTTTACTACCCATAAAGTCTTGGCTGGTAATCTATCCAATTGTTAAACTCCTTTAGTCATTGGCCCATACTCGAGGCCTAGCTTATCTGCTATACATTTTGGCATAACTGATGTGCTCACTTCACTATCAATGATGAAATTATTAACCAATAAATCACCAACAATTAGAGATAGATAAAAATTATAAATCTTCTCATCCTTCTTTACTTGACCATCTATGGATTGAAATCCATTGACTAAAACCACATTATCGATTCTAGACGGACTAGCTTGTTTACCTAATCCATGTAATTCCTTTTAGAGTATATCTTTTTTCCCTAGTAATGTTAGATAATCCAAAAATGAGATGTTCATATATATCTTCTTCATCTAGTCTACCACATTTATGGAAGGATGATCTGGGTAACAATTCAAGTGATAATTTGGGTGATGATTCTACCCCATTTGATGACAAAATTTTTGGGAGCCATAAATTTTGTACCATAGCTTTGATTGACTCCCCATATGAACTATTGGAAATATAAAAATGAGGATAATGTGGTGAGATGTAACAAAGCTCTACGTAGTGGGTTTTGACCCTCGAAAACCTAATAGAAGTGCCCCAAATTTGAATTTCAATAGTACAATCTAAAAATAATAATTCCTCAAATTCTATATTGTTGTAAATAATGTTATTCAAACCACTTAATATCCCTTGATATTGGTGACCTTCCACATCCTCCTTCTACCTTAAAATTTTGTATAAATGAAGATGTAACCCAAAATGGAAATTATACATCTCTTCCTAGAGATAAGTATATGGTTGTATTTGAAATCTTAAGTAATAAAATATCTCTTCTTAGAGAAATCATTGTTACTATGTTATTTTTGTGTTCTTGAAATATCTATCAATCAAAACTTCTGAGTTTTATATCATTGGTATTAGAGTGGTTTGTTTTGAGAGTGTATGATCCTAAGGATGAGGTTAGGCTACAAGAAGCTTGGGTGGAAAATAACATAGTTTCCAAACTATCTAGCTATTCACTCCAAATGACCTTAAATGGTAGACAACACCGAGACATCTGATCCCTTCAAGGAAATGTTGAATTAATCCCTCCAATGGAAACAAGCATAGATGCTATAATAATTAACCCAAATTCTCCAACAAATCTTGATGGAAAATTCTAGATCCTCAGCTACACTTCCTGGCTCCTCATCCATGCAACACAATTTTAGTGCCCCAACACCCTTCAAGGTTTAGGTGAATTTTTATATCCCTATATTTTAAGTAAAAATCAATGATGATGTAGTATAAAATTGGTTGGATCAATTGTCTTCCTACTTTTTTGTAAATAAATTCATTGATGGAGAAAAGATCACTTTTGCTCTTTTATAAGCATCATTGCCCATGAAAAATTGGTGGGATGTGTACAAAAAGAGGTTTAGTATAGATGGAATTGACCTTGAGGTGGAACCCATTTGGGTTGATTTCATGGAAGTGGTAAAGGAAGAATACTATCCCATTGGAGCATATGATGATCTGTATATATAGTGGCAATAACTTCACCAAGGTAAGGACCAATCTGTTTAAGATTACACTGACATTTTTCATTCTCTATCTGTGAGATTAGGCCTCTAAAAAAGTGATAAACATAAGACTCTTAAATATCTTGGTGGACTACAATGGTACATATGGGGGGAAATGGAACTCTTTAATTTGGAAACCCTTGGTGAGGCATTTAAGTTCGTAGTGAAGATTGAGCAGAAGCATGGAAGAAAGAATTCAAAGATTCAACCTTCAAAATGGAAAAGTGACAAGGAAGGTCAAACATAAGGCCAAAATTAGAAGCAAAAGGAGTTTCAAGATTAGAAACCCCAGAAGGGGAAGACTAGAAAATGGTGTGATTACCATAAAATTAGAACTCACTCCAAAGAAGAATGTCGAACCATCAAATCACTAATTTTTGAGTCACAATACTTGGCATCTACTGCTCTGTCTCATACACACCTTATATTCAAAGAGGATGAAGAAGAGATTGTAGATGTTGAGATCGATACCATCATTGCTTCATCACAAACCTGTGAGGAAAGGCTAGATGACAAAGAAAGGTTATTTCACTCCAAATTATGGGTAAAAGGTAAGCCTTTACATTTCATGATTGATAGTGGGATTCAAAAGAATTTAATCTTTGCTAAAGGTATGAAAAATATAAATCTATCCATGAAGCCTCACCTAACGCCATATAGTATTGGATGGTTGAGCCTAAAGAGAGATCTCTATGTCACTCATCAGTGTCTTCTTTCATATGCAATAAAACCTTTCTAAGATGAAGTCTTGTGTGATGTGGTCAATCTATATTTTTGTGATGTACTCCTTGGTCAGCCATTCATGTATGATCGACATGGAATCTATGAATAATGAACCCAAAGAATCACCCTCACTCTTGGAACATGGTGTTATAGGATACCAAAGGTACCACCTCTCACATCTATCTCCCTAATTAGTGCTAAGAAATGTAAGAGATTCATGGAGAAGACAAAGTAATTCATTCTCATGGTGATCAAATGACATAAATCCAATAAGGTTAATGTTCCACTCCTGAATACACAATCAACACAACAATATAAGTAGATGGCACAAATTATGTGAGAATATGATGACTTATTCAAGTCACCCATAGGATTTTCACTTCACTACCAGGTAAAACATTCTATAGATTTCATCCCAGGATCACCTTTGCCTAATAGTCCTATATATCACAAATTAGTTTTGGAGAATGTTGAGATAAAAAGGTAGATTCAGGAATTGATTTAAAAGGGTCACATTAAGCCAAGATATTCACCCTTTGTATCCCAATTGTCATGGCACCAAAAGAAAGATAAAACATGGAGGCTTTGCATTGACTATTGAGCCCTGAATAAAATCACTATAAAGAATCACTACCCCTCCCTAGGATTGATGACCTATTGGACAAACTCCATGGTGTGAATTTCTTCACCAAAATTGTTCTCAAATCTAGCTTTCACCAAATTCCCATCAATCCCATTGATGTTTGAAATACTACATTCAAATCTAAGGAGGGGCTCTTTGAATGGTTGGTTATGCCTTTTGGCTTGACTAACGCACTTTTAAACTTCATGAGGATGATGGATCACATCTTTTGACCCTTCACTAACTCATTCATGTTTGTCTACCTAGGTGACATACTCATTTATAATAGAACATGGGAGGAACATTTATAACATGTTCATAAGGTGCTTCAAACTCTTAGGGAGCATAAGTTGTATAAAAATCTTGAAAAATACACATTTAGGATGAAAAAAATTTAGTACTTGGGGTAAATTATGAATGAGGAAGGGGTCCATATTGATCTAGAGAAGATTTATGTTATTCAAGAATGGCCTACACCAAGGACCCTCACAGAACTTCATAGCTTCTTGGGTCTTACAAATTGCTATCATAGGTTTGTTCTTGGATTCTCACATGTTGCTTGGCCATTAACCCAAGTGACTAAAGGAGGAGATAAAGATACATTTTATTAGGGAAAAATACAACAAAGTGTATTTGAGAATTTGAATTATAGACTTTTCTCATCCCCTTTTCTTACCTTGCCATATTTGCATCAACCTTTCGAGTTGATGATAGATGAATCTGAATATGACATGGGAGCTGTCATTATGCAACATGGCCATCTTATTACATATCATAGTGAAAATTTCATTGATATAGCTAGGAAATACCTAACATATGACAAAGAGCTTTATGCCTTTGTGTAAGCCTAAAAATAATGAAAACACTACATCTTGGGGAAAGAGATGGTCATCCACACTGACCAAAGACCATTAGAATTCATCCAAATGTAGAACAAACTATGAAATGAGAGGCACCAAAAGTGAGACACATATCTATATAAATTCCATATGATAATCAAACACAAAAAGGTGAGCTCAAATACTGTCATAGATTGTATAAGCCACCCACCAATTACTACACTCACAATAGTTCTTGACTTGTGCAGACACAAAACTACCACTTGGGGTACTCTGTATGAAGCAGATACTACATTTGCTGATACATATTAGGTCATTTAAGAAAGTAAACATGATTTTGATTTCAATTTTCAAGATAATTTACTCTATCACATGGGTCACATCTATGTTCCAACTCTAGATCAATAGAAGATGATATGGGAAGCACATTTCAGTAGGATAGCTAGATACTTTAGTGTAGAGAAGACATTGGTAGTTATTCAAAGAAAATTCTACTAGCCCCATATGTAGAAGGATGTGGAAAGGTACCTCAAATCTTTCACCCCATGTGTGATAACTAAGCAAACAAATAAGAATCAAATATTGTACACACCATTGCCAAAATTGACTAGGCCTTAGGAATCTATCTCAATAGATTTTCTCTCAGGTTTGCCGACTTCAAAACATGGCAAGGACTATATTTTTGTTGTAGTTGATCATTTTAAAAAATGGATATCATGATTACTTGTAAGAAAAATATATCTGCTGAAGAAACTACTCAACTATATTCTAGTCATGTATGGTTCCATTTTGGTCTCCCCAAGTCCATTATCTCATATAGAGATAACAAGTTCCTGAGCATCTTCTGGTCCACTCTATAGAAGATGATGGATAACAAGCTGATGAAGTCCACAACCTTCCATCCAAAAAATGATGGTCAAATAAAAGTGTTGAATTTCCTAATTGTTCATATGATTCAGATGTATGACTCTAAACATCCATGCACATGGGATGAGGGGTTTTTTTTTCATACAACATGGATACAATTAGGCCCTACACAACTTGACCAAGCACAATCCATTCCAAGTATGATTTATGTTCTAACCCATGGCACTAATTGATATAGTTGTTCCATTCTCCACCATGGAATACGCACCTCATGAGATATTTGAGGCAACAAAAGCAATAAAATTCATTGAAGAAATGCAACAAATCTAGCAATAGGTTCATGACATGTTGGAGAAGATGAATCAAAAGTATAAGCAATGCCATGATAAACACAAGATTGCACGTCACTTTGTTTTTGGTGAAAATTTTTGGTTTCAAATTTAAAAGGAATGATTTTTAGGCCCACATATAAAAATTTAGCTTTTACGATATTCTCCCTACACCATCACCAAAAAAGTTGGAGAAAATGCTTTTGAGTTAAACCTACCAACCTACCTCTACATCTAATATTCAATGTGGAGATCCTCAAGCCATATCATCCACCTTTGTTAGACACTTCAGTCATAGCAGAACAACTGGATATTGATGAGCTTGATCTGTAGAGTTTTACTCTAGTGGAGGAGGATCAAACTGTCGACACCTAGATGAAGACAACAAGAGTACACTCTATTCTACTTTATCAGGTGGTCAAAAGGGGTCAACTTAGCCACTAAGGTGAGTGGCTCATAGAGAATCAAATTAATACACAAATTCCACACCTAATGAGGAATATTGATACAATGGGGACCATTTATTCTCAAGGAGGGAGGAATGATCTAGAGAACAATTAAGGGGACAATTTGGGCGATGGTTCTACCCTAATTGATGATGGAACTTTTGGGGGCCATAACGTTTGCACCATAACTCTAATTAACTCCCCATTTGAATTTTTGGAAAGATAAGAATGAGGATAATGTGGTGAGATGGCATGGAGCTTTTATTTGTGGGTTTTGACCCTAAAAAATCTAATGAAAGTGCCCCAAATTTCAATTTTAGTAGTGCAGTCTAAAAATAGTAAGTTTCTAAATATAGTAATTCCTTAAATTTTGTATTGTTGTAAATCATGGAAATCAAACCACTTAATCTCCTTCAATATTGGTGATTTTTCACATCCTCCTCCTACCTTCAAAATGTTTATAAATTAAGATGTAACCTGAAATGTAAATCAGACATCTCTTCCCAAAGATAAGCATATGGTTGTATTTGCAATCTTGAGTAATAAAACATCTCTTATCAGAGAAATCATTGTTACTATGTTATTTTTATGTTCTTGAAATATATATCAATCAAAACTTTTGAGTTTTGGATCAAATGATTACTCACATTGGGGTTCTCTTTATGAACATTAGAGCCTTGTGATGTAGCTTGTGAAGGTAGAGTTGTGACAGCTAGCCTAAATTTTGGGATCCTCTAATTTTCTTGTGTTTTAGGAACTAAATTAGCACCACTTCCCATTAGAGCTGATGTAGGGATACAAATATGTTCTTGATTATTTCCATGAGTTTTCTCAATATCCCTCTTTGTGGACCTAGTATTAGAAGTAACACCAGTATTCTAATTGCTTGGATTCTCCATGTAATTAATGGCACAAAACTCACCCTCCAAATGATTCATGAGCATGGAATCAAACTGAACCTACATATTCTCCATCTTATATTACATTGGCATCTTAAAATTTGAAAATTGAGATGTTTTCTCACTTTGTGTAGTCATGCCTTGACTTTGCATCTCATTGGCATAAGCAACTTGTTCTCAACCATGCTTAAAAGGTGGATAATTGGGTTGTTCTTGGACCAAATTATTTTGAGTGGGGATAAGGGCTTTAGTAGATGAGGGAGAACTAGGATTATAGATTTTATAAGGCTTGACATGGGTAATTTGGCCTTGTCCATGTGTATTGCCTTGAAAAAGAGGTTTGTTATTTTGTCCAAACTGATTATAAGATTGATATGGCTTAAACCTTGGGATTGATACCTTTTGAGAGAAACCATTTCCTTATTAACACTTTGGAGTAAAATTTTAACTTCATGTATTTCAATGGTAGGGGCAATGGCATATTTTTATTGACTAAGCAAAGGAGCTAAAGTGGGCAGCGAACTTTGACTAGGAGAATGCAAATCAAGAAATAGTGGAATTGGAGGTCTAAGAGGTATCTTTCCCACTTAGACAAGATAATTCTCAACATTTATGGATATTTCATAGGTAGCATGCAATGTGTTTCCACCCATGGATTTAATCATCATAGCAATGTCACTATTCAACACTTTCAAGTAGTACAAAAATGCATAATTTATGGTTGGCCTCATAAGAATTAGGATTCTATCCTAAGTTTTTGGAACCTAGTATTAAAATCCTGCATGAATTCATGTGGTGCCCTCTTTATTATGGTCAAATTATTAGCTAGAGATAGGTGATCACTCTTTACCCTAAAAATATCAGTGAATAGAATCCCCAACTCATCCCATGAGCCAATAGAATTTATAGGTAGGGTCTCATACTAGTCCAAAACTTTTCCTTTGAAAGACAAGGCTAATGACCTAATAGCTACATTTTCTTGGGTAATATTATGGATATTACAAAGATTTTATATATTATTTATGTGCTCAATGGTAGTAATTAGACCATCTCCACTAAAATAAGGGACACTTTTGAGGGCAAATCCTAGAATTTGATCATATTGGGCAAGATACAAGGGAGATAGCCTAGTGAAAGGCACAAAAGGTTGTCTTCTAGCCATTTTGGAATGATCAACATAAGTATTAGGATTGGAATGTAACACAAAATTAAAATCTTTAAACACAAAATTTATTTTGTAAGGATGAGTGTTGATAAACCTAAAGTTTTTGGTGGAATATAGAGGTAGTTTCACAATCTTGAAGGGTACACCTTTAGCAGTAGATCTAGTGGTCACCTTTGGCATGGAAAATTGGAACCGATCATCAACCAAAGACTTAAATTCTTAAATGGAGTCATTAGGTACTAAATGTATATGTTTCTTTCAACTTTAAAAATGCCAAGACCAGCACCAATCTTGAACAATATTCTAGGACTTAGGTCCCACTAAGCATGCCAAAAATTGTTGACACTTGGATTTGCATCATTAAGGAGATGCTCAGCTCTTCTCATCCAAATAATAAAATTGAATCAACTCTCTTTTTATGGGTAACAATGTCTTTGAGATGAATCTCTAGATTAGGGGCTAGCTCCCCTTGATGCACCTTTAAATCTCTTTCTAATCTGTCAATTGTGTATGAAAAGGGGAAGAAAAATGACTATAAAAATAAGCAGTGATGCACCAATATATGATATCCTTCCAATTGATTGAAATAAATACTTTAAAGATAAAACAAAGTGTTTTCTTACATAAGACTCACAACTCAGGAACCATTACTACATCAATATTTCATATGATAGATCCAAGAAGATATGTGAATTTTAGGAAGGGAATGAATGATTCAGAAAAGGAAATAATCATGAACCACTTTTATGATATCTCAACACTTAAGAAATAATACTAGCAAAGACCTATAACAATCTCCTTTCTGTAAATTGGTAGACCATCAAGAGTACAAGCTAGAAAACATAATCTTTCACTAGGCTAGACCAACAATGATTCAATCATTACTCAATTTTACAACATGTGAATGGCAACAACACTTATATATTTCTTCAAGAGTTATTTGAGTATAATTATATCTAGAGTTTCACCAATAAATAGTAGAGGCTACTTAACAAGCCAAAAGAATGCATATATATAGCCTTTTAGAGGTAGAGCAATCAAAGGGAGTTCAAGGGTCACTTTGGACATCTATCATATCGAGATAAATAGTTACATTTTCATACAAGAGAGAGGTGGGTAAGCTATTCCATGTCACAACTAAATCGATGTACTAATTATAATTCATTACAACTAAATAGAAGAATCAATTATGTTTATATAACTGAACCATAGCCTCAGTTAAAATTTCCACTTGTTACCTTTATCTTGGCCTTCAAGTTCCTACCAAGCCTTTCTTTTTGAACTCCAACAGCTAGTCTCCATAGTCTGAAATTAACATTTTATGGTCTGTCTCTCCTCGAGCATTTGTCTCCTATCTATTTCCATAGACTTAACCCTTTCATATTTTTCTCTGAATGAAATCCTTCAGCATTTTCTCCCTTAAAAACTTCATTTGGAATTTTTGTTTGCATCTTATTTCACTTGGTCCTTTCCCTATTTCATGGTTTCTCTTCAATTAAATTGCCTATGGCTATTTGTCTCTATTTATTTCCTCAGACTTTTATCTTTTTTCTTTTATTTAAAGATTTTTGTTGACTCTTCTCCTTTGGGCTTGTTGTTTATTCATTTCCTTTAGATAAAAAGTCTGAAGGAATTCTTCTTATTTATTTCCTTCGAATAAAATTTTGAAGGAATTCTTTCAGAGTTTCCTCTTTATATTTCCTTTAGATAATATTTTTGAAGGAGTTATTATACTCAAAACTTTTTAAAATTTCCCTTCAAAATATTTGGAATGGTCCTCATAATTTTTGAGAAACACCTTTTGGAAGAATGAAATGATCCTTTAAAAATGTAAGTGCCTTTTCAGAAGAAATGAAAGTGTCCACTTAGCCTAAAACTATCCTTCGAAAAAGTTATAACATACCCTTCGAAAAGATGAAAATGGACAATTTTCTCAACAAAAGATACCCTTCGCAAGAAAGAAAATGCCCTTTGGTAAAAATGAAACATACCATTCAAAAAAGTTACAAGGGTCTTTTTTGGCTTGAAAGATATCTTTCAGAGAAATTGTAAGGTTCCTTTAGAAAAATCATGTAGATAATTTATTTAAAAGAATTTGGCATTTTGTCTTTAGGAGATTTGTCTCAAATAAATTATTTGAAGAAATTCATTACTTGGCCAAATGAAAAAAATTCTGAAAGAAATACTCTTAAGGGAAAAGCTTCAGATAAAAAGTTTGAAAGAATTCGACAAAGGCTTAAGATAAAAAAATCAAAAGAAACAACACTTATTCAAAAACAAGACAAACTCTCCAAAAGGATTAGGCTTGCATAATATTATAGGATTTTTTAAAGAACACTTGGAATAAAAACTAAGTACTGGACTTAGCCAAGGACATAGGCTTAGATTATTTTTTGCAAATAAGGGTGCCCAATTTTGGCCTGAAGGGCCAACAATTTGGTCAACACTTCTAAACTAGGGTTTAACTATGAGGAAAAGAGTTTTATAAATGAATTTTGCAAAATTAGAAATGGTGATTGCACCAAAAATTTATATTGGATTTTAATGCTTACTTTATATGAACACAGTAGAATAATAAATATATGAAGTATATTAACCAAAGGTAATCTTGGGCATTTATCATATAAGAAATAAGATTCTTTATTTTTAATCAAAAAAATCTTTCAAAAGGGGAAAATAATACCACAAATGAAATTTTGTGACTGAAATAAGAATGAAAACATTCACAAATTTGACAAATAGCCTTGCATACACAAAGATAACATAGACAAGGGAGGCAAATCTTCAATCTATTATCATTCTCAAGGTTACATCATGTAGATCAATTATTCAAAATGCAAAATAATTTATCTAACAGTAAAAATATAAATGGGTTATGCCATGGTACCCATATTTATATAAATTACTCTCCTGGAAAATAGGTAATTATCAAAAACTCTACTCCCACTTAAAGAGCAATAAAAATCTAAAAAGCTCATGCAAAAGGGAATGATCTCTAGCTGGAATGGCATCTTTAGAAAGGTGAATGGCTGGAAAAGAGGAACATGCAACTACTATGCATTTGAATAAGTGTTAGAGGCATGGAAGAATCTTTTAGAATCTTCATGTAACATATTCCTTATCTTTAGTTGAATTGTTGTTATCTTCTCCCTAGAATGAGGTGCCAAAATGAACTCATACATAGAACAATAGAAAGCTTTTACATATCTTAGGTTATTTTTTGCAAAACCTAATTTGTATTTTTTCATTGGGACTTTTACAAATTTTTAAGACATCCAACTTTGATAAAATTGGAAATGCAATTTACAACATGAGTTTTTACAAGTTAAGTAACTCAAATTTTGTCAAAAAGGAAAGCGCAATTTACAATTTTGATTTTTACAAACTTTCAACCTATCAAAAAGGAACTTGAAAATTACAAGAAGCTCTTTCTCAAAAAGAGATACCAAAATAATAATTTCAATTTATAATATGCAACTTTATAATGTTTTTCACAATAAGGAAATGTAATACACATAATGTATTTGATTGAAATAATTAATCTACAACCATAATTTCTAAATATTCTTTGTATTTATTTGCATATGTATTCTCAATATAAGCATCAAAACTATTGAAGATCTCTAGGATATGATATTCAAGTGAATATAGGTTTCTAATTTCATATTCTATAATTATGTCAGAGAGTTCCCTTTGTATAGCCTTGTATACTTGAGTGTTTTTCCCCATTTATTGCAGTGTATAATGATACCTGATAAATCTATGGATTGAACTCAAATTGAATGTTATGTCTCATTTGACTCTCTCTTGGCCACTCTTTTGAACTTGTCTTGAACTTCCTATATTGAAATAATTTGGTTTTAATGATTTGTTGTTTCACATGACAATTTCTTAAGAAAATATTCAATGTCATAGATCGTATTTGTGACCTTATCATGTGTAGCCTTAGATTTATTAATAATCTCTATCAGTATTCTTATTATAAAATTAGCTACCTTATCCAATTCCTCATTCTCTGCATCATTTTTCAATATCCTTTCTAAAATGAGGGTGTCAGTTTCAATCATGTCAACAACTTACAAATTTGGGTAGAATAGGTTTAACCTTTCTATCTCTTATTGATAATTAATCATTGATGTCTTCAAAGTTCCCCATCCATATTTTATAGATTGGTATTAGTCCATTACTAATTTAATGACTATTTTTCCCTTTGAAATGAGATCCTCTAACTAGTCCTTTGTATCCCTTCCCATGATACCAATCTTTGATATTACATCAAGTATTTCTTTGTCAGAGATCTGAGTAATAGATTGTGTTGGTTGGGTAGTTGGTTCAATGAAACTATTTAATGCAATCATTAATTGTTCAACCATACTCTTCAATTAATCATCTATGACCTTGTCACTATCCATTTTCTTGAAAATAGAGTTAATGCTTGATTGAACATCATGTTTCAATCCCTCTCTTCTATCATGACCTAGGTAAATTTTTGATAGTTGGTAATACCCCACCACTAGATCTTATTTTTGTTTTTCTAGTGGGGAGACTATAATATATAGATATTTATCCCTTATTGATTCATATAGTATTTTTTATATGGTTTTGGGAGCTACCCTCAATCTCTTTGATACCTTCTGCAAGGCCAAAATTAAGTGTGTTAGGGGACACCATTTATTTCCATTTCTTCCCCATTGATTCCACTATCCAACTTGAAGTGGCATTCTATTGTCATGACACTACCAACTATAAATCTATAGATAATGTTGATGCAATAGTGGTTATGGTGATGAGTGTTGTATCTTTCACTGATATGGCTGATGAAACCTTAGTTGATATTTTGGAAATCTCTTCCCCATTTGTAGGCTGAATGGACACATTTGTATCAATGATTTATTTTGTCTCTGCCTCCTTAGTGGGGGTTTGGGTCATTATGGAAATGGAATAAAAGGGCATAGTGGAAATGGATGTGCCTACTAGGGTTGTGAGAATTATAAGTGACATAAGTGGAGGGGTAGGTATATGGTGTTTAAAAATGGGAACATGTAGGAGTGTAGAATCCATAGCTATGAATGAATCATTCAAATTTATGGGGATACTTAGCATTGATGTAATAGGGAAAGTGATGGGAGATGGAAGTGGAGAATTAGCTACCCTATTGGTTGGGATGGCTAGTTAGATTGTAGTCAAGATGACTCAATTCTCAACCATGTACTATTGTGTGGTGTTAGTGATTAATATAGTTATGGTGGATATTAGGGATGAGATGGAAGGAATTGTGGAAGAGGGGAGTGAAATTATGGAAGAGATGGAAGGAATTATGGAAGAAAGGATTGGAAGTGAAGTTTAAGTGACTAATTATGTTGATTAAACTATTAGAAATGGAGTTATTGGCATGTGTGAGTTGGTGGAAATGGAGGGAGAAATTGTTTGAGGTGATAGTGGAGTGGAGATAGGAACAGGAGGTATTGTAGCTGATGGAATGATAGAGACAAGAGGGGAAACTATTCATCTTTCAATATCAATTATGTCTTTAGCTAAAATTACTATTGGTTGATTAGTTGTTACTCCTTGGCCACTAGATTAACCTTATTTAGTTTTTTTCTTATGTTTTCTCTTATGTGCTACCATTATAGTTTCCACGTGCTCTATTTGGGTTCTAATGATAGAACCTTATACTATTGGTGGCACACCCTTCTCCTTGACCTATTAACTTATCCTTAATGCTCACAATTTACTTAGTCACCTTGACCCCTTTACTTCTAAACTAGTTGATTTTTCTATTTATTACATTGGTGGTCCTATCCATTAATGAGGACTCAGGGATGGACCACTTAACTAATGAAAGGGATTAAGCAAAGATCTTGTTATCATAGTAGAGCCTGTCCATTGGAGATTCATCATCTATCAAGTCCTTAAGGATTGGTGCCATGTCAAAATCCTTGATCTATTCTAAGGTCATCCTATAATAATCTTTCAATATCACTTTTTCATCTTGTAGGTCTCCCAATAGTGTTCATAATAGGGAACATGGGAATATGTTTTGATCCCAAATATACTAGTAATGTTGCCATTTACATCATAAAATGGCCTTTCTTCAAGTGATCTCATGGTCATCTAAGTCATCTCAGTGTTTGCACACTTGGCTTTGGATAAGGAAGGGCATTTATATCTCCCTATGCTAATGGGGAAATGAATTCCTACCTATGTTTATTTGAAAATTATTTTTGAGTCTCTACAAGTTGCCTCATAAGTTTCATTAAAGCCCTTTTATCATTTCCATACCTTGGGAGGGTGTAAAGACAACCATTGAATCCTCTTACTCTAATGTATGAGTATGTGGGGAATTTAATGAAATAAGATCCCAATTTTATGATCTCTAAAGTAACAACATCAAAGAATCTCTTCTTTTCTATCTCTTTATCAAACATGACTATGATGTAGTATATGAATGCATCATTTACCCTTATGAAACATTGCCTACTTGCCTCAAGGGTGAGGTCAGGGTAATAATTGAATACTTTGTTGACTTGGTCATGCAATGTATTAAACCCTAAGAAGGCTCTCCCATTTGCTAATATGTATACTAGATATGAAGTCTTGTAGAACTTCCCTAAATTCTGGACTTTCATCAACTACTTGTGAATGGAGTCACTTATCATTTGGGCTTAGTGGATGTACTGATTATTTTGGTGGATTACCCATATATATTGGTACATCTAATCCTAATTTTTTTGGGAATTAGGGTTCTTAGTGACTCTATGCAAGAGTATGATTAAGTCATCCACTTCTTCCTTAAATTCTATTCTTGCCAAGATTTTTGGTAGTCTTATAGATGTAAGCCTAGGGAATTTTAAACATTGTTTATTAAGTACCCTTAGACATTCATTGTTATTATCATGGTAATATGTTTTGTATGAAATAGGAGTTATTTCAAGATAACTCTCATATTCTAGCATCAATAACACTGAATCTATGAAGTTGGGGTCCAAGTTTAGAATCCTTTCTCCCTTATCATTTAACAATTCTCTATTTTTGTCATCATAGTGCTTCACCAATGTGAGCACAAGCTCATGGCTCTACACTGATAAGGGGAAGGTTGTTGCCTGGGGAATTCCATAGTTGTAAATGCTTTGAATCCAGTCATTTTTGAATTCAACATTTATCCTTGTCCATAAATCACCTAGGTCTATGTGATCTAGGTCCGTGTTCATGATTTCATTAATGTTGAATTCTAAGTTGAGTGGGACACCAAGTGCCTTGGATTTAAATTTCTTTTCTTTTCCATACATAGCTCCTAGGGAATCTAATGTGGGAAAACCAACTGCAGAGTTGGTAAGATTGGGATTATAAAACATCGGTAAAAATTTTAGTAGACTTTGGGTTTGATTTTGTAGGAAAAATGTCTAATGGGAATTGTGGTTTCAAAATACATTTGAAATATCTAATGAAAACTCTGGTAGGTTTCAAGCTTGTACAAGTGAGATCCTTAGTAGGATTTAGAGTTGAAAAATTTACTAGGATTGTTCATGGATTTATAGGGTTGTAAATGCAGGTAGAAACTCTATGGGTTTTAGATTTATTTTCATAGGTGAAATGTTTGTGGGTATTGTATAAGGAATCTCTATGGAATATTCTACTAGTTTTATTGAACCCTAGGTTTTCTAATGCAATAAAATAGAAGGAATGACTTGACAAGAATTTGATAACATAGACTACCTTTGAAATGAAACAAGGAAAACAAAATAATACCCCATATTGATGCCAAGAAAAGAAAAACCCTAAAATTACTACAAAATAGGAAAAACACAAAATAAACCTATGAAAGCTTGATAGAGAAAAATGGATGCTAGAAAATATAGGAGAAAAAAAAAACCATGTAGAGGGTCACAATGGCAGTCATGGTTTAGGGTGTGGTGTTGTTTGGCATCATGGCAGGTTCATAGTTTAGTTTCACAGGGCTTTTATTTTACACTTCACAAATTAAATAATGAATTTTTATCAACCCACCTTAATCCTATATGTAATGTACCCTCAGTCAGTTGTTGGTGGGAAGTTCAAAATTTTGGAGTCCTAGAGCAATTTTCAAATTTTGTAAAATTATAATTTGCACTTTGAATTTCACTTTTTGTTGAGTGGCTTGGTGCATTAGAAATGGGAAAGTAGAACTTGAGGTGTGATTTATAACTATAAAAATTACAAATTATAACTAGAGTGTTGATTTATGTAAGAAGGATAGATGGTGAAAAGTAGGACTCGAGTTATAATTTATAACTTCATAAGTTGCAAATTATATCCAAATATCTAGTTTTGGTAGGAGTTAGCTTCAAGAAATGGAGGTTAGAATTAAATTTTTAAGTTTAAAAGTTGGAAATTACATTCAAATCTTTCATTTCTATGGAAAATATGTTTAGTGAAAGGTAGTGCTTTGTTTGTAATTTACAAGTTTATAAGTTAATAATTGTGAGTGGAGTTCTTGTTTTCTATGGTAGTGGGTTGTGTGGGAAGTGGAGGTTTGGATGAAATTTGTAAGTTTGAAAGTTACAAATTGCATTCAAATATATGGTTTCCACTGGTATGGGTAAAGTGGGAAGTAGAGGTCTGGATATAATTTGTAATTTTGCAAGTTGTAAATTGTACCCAGATCTTTGATTTCCATTAGGTTTTGAAAAATGGGTATGTGGGTCATGTTAAGGCCTTTTTATAAAAACTTAATGGGTCTCCCTTAGGTTACTATATATTTTGACATTTTTGATGCCAAAATATCAACATTTTTTGTGACCTCTATGGGTTGATTGCATACTAATTAGTTTCTTTTCAATAGCCTTCTAGTTCATTAGGCATGGAGTCAATTTAATATTAACACATTTTTAATTGGGATAAACAAAATTGAGATTTTCCTAAACAACAACAAAATGGAAAAAATAGAAATAATTAAGGAAATACAAACTCCTAATGTGTTACCTATGCAAAATCACTTATTTATAGAGATCAAATAAACCTAATATATTTAATGTTTATTGGAAATAATTCCAACCTTAAAATCAAGCTTTGAGGTATATCCTATTAACTGGGATAGGTAGTTTAGATCCATCAAACTTGGATAGTTAGATTGCATTGCCTCCTTTATACTAAGTTATGATGTATAAACTGCTCCATATTGCATCAAACTTTGTGTGCTTACCTGGTTTAGCTCTTTCAGCATCTTATTTCAGAACCATATATCCTTCGTTAAATATCTTGGCAAATTATTTTTTTTGTCAAAAATTCTCTTTGTTTGAGCCTAATTTTCTTCTATAACTTTCATTGATTGGTTCCTAACGTTTTTATAGCTCCATGAGTTCTACCAAAAATACTATCATTTCATCATTATCAATCAATTCCAACTGATCATTGAGTTATAGAGATGGTAACTCAATTGATAGTGGAACTCTAGCTTCCCTTCCATATATCAACATGAATGGAGAATTTATAATGGATTTCTTGGGAGTAATCTTATCAACCCATAGTATTGATTTTAACTTTGTGTGCTATGTCCTCTGGTTGTCTTCCATTGTCTTTTTGGTAATCCTTATGAGATTTTTGTTGGTAGATTCAACCAAGCCATTACCTTGTGGGTAATAATTGGAAGAAGTAATCAAGTATACATTGTGCCTTACATCCCATTCACTCATTTGAGTGCTCATAAAAGCCTTGGCATTTTTTGAGATAATGGTGTAAGGAACACCAAATCTTGTGATAATGTCATCCATGAATTTTAGGATAGATGCCTCTATAACATCTTTCAGTGTAACTACTTCAGTCCATTTAGTGAAATAATCAGTTGTTTTAAGGACCCATTTATGACCTACACTCGATGGTGGATTGATTAAGTCAATGAAATCCAATCCCCATTAGGCAAATGGCTGGTCAACTTGGATTGGTTTGAGAAGGAAAGATGATAATATTTTATTGCATATAAAGTAAACACACTTCTCATAGTTATTTATCTATTTTATGGGCAAATTTGAATATATCAATCCAATAATATCCCCATTTCATCATTTTGATGGTCATGGTTCTTGTAAAGAAATGTTTGCCTAATGGATAATCATGAAACCCTTTAAGCACCTTTAGGGATTGATTGTGATTGATACACATTAGCATGAATCCATTCATATCTTTCCAAAATAATACCCCATCAACAAGAACATAAGGAATAGATTGGATTCTAAAATACTTTTTCTTGGACTACTCAAAATCATATGGGTACTCACCATTTTTCAGGATGATGGTCATGTCATGGATCCAACTATTAAATAGAAGTGGAGAGCTTGGTTAGGATCTATTTTGAGCATATATTACATCAAATATTGCCCTATCAGTCTTTATATCAAAGGTTAACTATTCACATAAGCCTTTTCCTATTACAAGCTTTGTAATTTTGATGTTTACGTCATATTTCATGACTTTTGCGATCCATCTTGCTCTTTTCTCATTTATTTCTTAGCTAAGAAGGAAATCTTTGACACTTGGTGACTAACCATAAGATGAAATTTATTTTTGAAGAGAATATTCTTGAACATTTTGAGAGATTTAATTACAACATATACTTGCTTCTCCATGAAACTATACTTTTCTTCATAATCCTTAAGGATTTATTGAAGAAAGATATTGGTTATTCTTACTATTATTTATTATGTTGGGTTAGAATAGATAAGATACTAGCTTCCCCTCTAAAATCATAGAGAATTAAATCATTTTCATAGTTGGGGTTGACCAGGGTAGGAGCTTGATAAATAGCCAGCTTGATGGCTTCAAAATTATCTTTTCCTTTTTATGTCCAGCTGAAAATGATACCCTTACTAAGCATAACTGTAAGGGGCTTAGCCATTGATGAAAAATTTGTAACAAACCTTCTTATGAAGATGATCTTTCTTATGAAAATTTTTAATCCCTTTTTATGGATTAGAGGTGTTAGTGAACATATAACACTTATTCTCTTTGGGTCTATTATAAGACCATGTTTAAAATAATGTGTCCTAGTAGTTTCCCTTATTTAATTATGAAAGTGCACCTTTTTGGATTAAGGGAAACACCAAGCTCTCTACACCTTTTAAAAAATTTCTTAAGGTGATTTAGGTGTGCATCAACATGTTTTGAATAAATATTGATGTCATCTAGGTATACCAAGATCATCTCATTTATCAAACCTCTGAAATCCATATCCATTTCTCTTTGAAATATATCACTAGTGTTAGTTAGACCAAAAGGCATGTTTTTATATGCATGCATGCCCTATTTTATAGTGAAATCAATCTTGCATTGGTTTTATTCCTACACTAGGATTTGGTTGTATCCAAAATAATCATCTAGAAGGGAAAACATTTCAAATCTTGATATAGTTTGTAGAATTTGCTCCATGGGTGGAAGGTGATAATGATCCTTTAGGGATGATTTGTTTATGTCCTTAAAATCTATACAAATCCTAATTTCACCATTCATTTTCCTTACATGGCCTAAGTTATCAACCCAAGATGAGTGTTTGATAGGGAAAATGATATTAACTGATGAGGCCTGCAATTGTCATATATTTTGCCTCATCTTTTCCATAATTTGTCCTATTTTCCAAAGCTAAAATCATTTGGCTCTTAATATAATGAAGTTTGTATTGATGAATGTATGATGTTTTAATGAACAATACATTTATGGTTTTTAGTGTGATTTTCTTATTATGAGTAGTACTTTTTAATATATTATGATAATCATTATTTTAGGTCATCAAAGAACCAAGCTACAGGTTTTCCATTAGTTCATAGCCACTGTTTGGACACCTACAGGTTGCCCATAGCCATTGGCTAAGTACCTATAACCAACTCATAGACAAAGATTATGGATGAATATCTAAGGGTTGAACCTATAGCATCTTCATGTCATGATCTAAAAATGACTCAACAATTTGTAGCCATGTGGAGGCAGTCATAAAAACTACAGGGTAGTTTTTTGTAGTTGAACTACAACAATAGAAGTAGTTTATTATATTTGTCTTTTCATAATGGGACTTTTGTATGCATTCTATAATTTTTTATGTAGGTTGTTATTTTTAGAAGGTAGTTAGATGCCAATAAAGGGATAAGTCAAAAATAAGTTAAGAGATGTAACAAATGAAGTTACAATGTAATTGATTTATCTCTCTCTCTCTTAGAATAGTCTAGTATTGTTGTAATTAATGGCCCTATTCTAGTATATAAATGAACAAAGTTTTTCATTAGGGGAGTTAGTCAATTAGTGAAGAAAGTAAGGAGAAAATTATTGTAACAAAGATCTAATTTTTAATAAAAGACTTGTAGAAAACTTTATTGCTATAGTTATTCATATGGATGGTTTGATTTTTTAAGAGTTCATAAGCTTTCTCAGGGACAGATCTAAACTCAAGTCTAAATGAGGAAGGGCCCCCTCAAAATGATTTTTGGTGAAAATCCTAATTCTCAAAATCCTTCCATTTATGGTAATTATATTTTAATTATGTGTAGTTGAAGATTAATGTTGTTTTATATATATGTAATAGATTAAGTATGGATTTGTTAATGTGTGAAGAAGCTTTTGTATTTTGTTATTTCCCTATCTATAGCTAAACTAAGTGATCTTCAATTGACTGGCTAGTGGCATAGACTTTGCTTTCACCTTGAAAGTATATGTACTCCTGGGTTGACAGTTAATATGATAGTTTGAACTCTGATGCTAAATTAGACATTAGAATTGTTTGACATTTTGGCACCATTATTGAAGAGGTGCTAAAACATTAGTTGATCTTGAAGTTTTATTGGTGAAGTTTTTAATTTTCTATTTTTTTAGCTTTCTTATTTCTTTTACTATTTTATAGATCAACTTTCTTTTTGTAGTTTAATTTTAGCAAAATTTAATTCTTTCAAAATTACATTTCTGCAGTTCAATTCTGTATTTTCATTTAAATATTTTTCATTTTTTGAAATTTCTATTTCTACAATTTAATTTCAGCATTAGGTTAGAATCCAAATAAAAAAAAAAACACTCAAATTTTTTAAAAAAAATATAAAAGCATAAATAATAAAAATACTAACCCCATGCAAGAAAGAGGTAGGATAGTTGAAGGAGTGGCTTAAATGTTTATGCAGAGAGAAAGGGATTCTTGGGGGAGATTCCTACCAAATAATCCACAAGTTTCAATTGGGGAAAAATCATAGTCACCTACAGAAACTAGGAGTCCTGCTAAAAAATACGCCATAAGTAGGAACACCCTTGAAGAAAAAAATATTCCAAATAGAATAAGGCTTGTAGAAAAACTACTATTGGTGGTGAAAGAAGAAGCAAAAGTAGAGGAAGATTTAGCTGAGTTAGTAAGGAGAAATGAAGGGTAGAAACCACATGAACCACATACTCTAGAAAGTAATATCCGAGTAGCATTTAAAAAAGGCTTTTTTGAACAAACAGGAGAAAACTCAAGAGAATCTTCAGCCTTTCATTTAGCAAAGAGACTACTAATCAACAAGTAAACATTTACTATCGTGTTAAAGAAGGGGTTAATAAGTAATTTGAAGATGTGATCCTGAGAAATTTTGGTGTGCATATCACAAGAAAATCAATCATGGACCAAGAAAAAGAATTTTTAGAGGATAATAGGGAGGACAACAGGGTTCCTGACATAATTGCTTTTGAATTCCCTATTCTAGATGCAATAAGCATAACACAAATGAAAAATATTCTACCCTCAGCCCTACCCAACTTTAGAGGTACTTTATCCAAAGATCCAGACACATTTTGTTTGAATTTTATATTCTCTATGGAAGCTATGATTATAGGTAGGATGTGCAAAAATTGAAACTTTTTCCTGCCACCCTCAAGGACTCAGCACTTCACTGGTTTAGTGTATGAAAAATCAATCAAAGTACACTTGGGGAAGAGCCTTTAAAACTCATCTTCTTGAAAGGAGTCAGAGAATATTGTCTAGAAAATTTGGACTTAATGAGTAGGGAGATATCTCTCAAATGTCATTTTTTGAAATCAAAGAATTAAGTAGAAGTTACTCCAGATCTACCATAAATAAAATTAGGGGAAACAAGCTTCCACTAGTAGTAAAAAATGGCTTATAAAAATTGAAAGTGAGTAAGATATTACAAGACATGAAACATGATATCATTAGTCATTTGGCCACCCAAATAGACACTCTACACATAAGACAAAAACAATTAGTTGTAGACCAAGCTTTAGCAGTATACTGCCCTGATTATAAATGAAGACAAGCTGATTGTAAATGCCAAACTATGAAAGCTAAGGTAGAAAGTATCATAGTTGAAGATCCAAATACTATGGAGATGCATACAATTAGTGAAGATGGAGATTAAGTGTTCTACATAGCACAAATAAACCATGGGCACCTTGCTAACCATTTCTAGGTATGAATGCAATTCCTATTTTTTCCAACTCCAATTTCTTTAACCAATAATATCCTATTATAGCCCAAGCTGGGAATAATCAATGGATCACCAACCTACCCTAAAATCCTAATGGGTCCCAATAGAGCAATCCTTCTATAATGCCACAAACATCTGTAAAACTTATGGAAACTATCTCTAAACCCTTTTTGGGCACCCACTTGGCCAAATATCCACTACAAGGGATGTCTAATATGGGACAATAGCATTGGAGACCACATAACCCATGGGGTAACTACCCAAGAGGATATTCTTAACAACAATAATATCATCCCACCTTGCTACCAAACCCACCACCCCCTTCTAATCCATATCTATCTATAGGTCCTATTGCTCAAATTCTTATACAACCAATATAAAATCTTGCTAATAAAATGGCTTAGGCCATAAACAATGTTGATACCATAAAATATACATCATATATGGTGGATATCAATGGAGTCCACCTTTGATCAGGATGGGTCATTTAGCCATAATCACTACCACCACCCATAATAATGGAACCTTTTGATGAGGCTCCTAACCACAAAGTTAACCCAGACTTACAAATAAATCATGAACCTACCATTTTAAACCAAAATGGAGACATATAATCCACCCTTTCTATAAATATTAAGTCTTCAACATCCAACCATTGAACCTGAATTTGATATCCTGAGAGAATTAAAAAATTTCTATGTAAAAATACCTCTCTACCAGGCCATCAAAGATATTCCCATCTATTTCAAGACCATCAAAGACTTGTGTCTCAAGAAACCAGGCAAGAAAAAGAAAGATCCAAAAGTAAAGGATCCCAATATTGTCCATGTGGTTGGTTAATTATCATATTTTATGCTAGGTCATACACTACCTACCAAATACCAGGACCTAAGATGTCTAATGGTGATTATACATATACAAGGGCTATAATCTCTTAATACCCTTATAGATTTGGGAGAATCTATAAATGTCATCACCATTGAAACTACAAATAAATTAGGATTGAAGAATATGAGACCCACATCTACCATGTTGAAAATGGTGGACTGCTCAACAATTAGGCTTGAGGGATTGATTGAAGATCTAGTAATTTATGTTACATCTTGGAAACACCCTACTAATTTTATTGTGATTCAACCTAAATCAAATTTGGGAGTTTATCCTCTTATTTTGGGATGACCATGGCTTTCTATAGTAGATGCTTTCATCATTTATCGATTTGGGAAAATGGTGATTTCCAATGGAGATCAGACCAAGAAATTAGTACTCTATGCACCATCAAAACCATCACTAGAAAATACCCAACCACAATGGGTGGAAGATGATGAAGATGAAAAGCCTCTATATACTCTCAGTCAAGTTGATCTGGTATGCACATTAGCATACATAGAAGAAGATACAATCATAAATAATGTTTTTAAAAATAATTACCAAATTAGTGCTACATAGTCTAATGACTGACACTACATCACTTTCCCTTTTGCTGATTTATGACATGAGGAAGGACTAGCTAAAAATACCCAAGCAATATTCCATAAATTGCTCCCTCACAATTGCAACCAAATTTGGTCAATAAAAAATCTATAGATGATGTCAGCATTTACCAAGCAAGTTAAGATAACTCCAGGAAAGTCATTACTTATCAATAGTCAATTAGAACCTAAACAAGAAGAATGCCTAGTCAAATTGCTCCATGAAAATAGGCATGATTTTGCCCAAGACTATGAAGATATGCATGGAATTATCCCATAAAAATATACTCATCATATTTATATAAAGGAATATTGTAAACCTTTTCACTAACCACAACATTGTATGAACCCATCCTTAAGAGAAATTGTGAAAAGAAAAATGCAAAAATTATTAAATGTTAGATTTATTTATCCAATTTTTAAGAGTGAATGGGTTTCCCCATTAGTGATAGTTCCTAATGTTACCTTTGGAGTCTCCCTTATTCAATTTTTCATGAATTTTTCCATAAAATAAGTTCACCCATTTATCGCCTTTTGTGTGTAAATTCTTAAAGAATTGAACCTTTGAACTTGAACCTTTTTCGGAGTTCAAAAGTTCAAAAAGTTCAACGATTCAAGAGATTAAGTGTTCAAAGTGAACTATTTGTCCTTATGAATTTTTTAAATATATCTTCAAACATTTTAGTTAAACTTGAACCTTTCTCAGAGTTCAATGGTTCAAAGGTTCAAGAGTTTAATGGTTCAAAGAGTTTAATATTTGATACTTTGTAAAGAGTTGTGTTCACTTGGTTCCTTTATATAATTAATCTATCATCAAACCTATCATTGAACCTACCACTTAAGTCTAATGTTTGAACCTATAAAGTAGAGGTCAAAATTTCAATGATTCAATGTCTTAAAGTTCAAAAAGCTCAATGGTTCAATGTCTTAAAATTTAGAGAGTTCAATGGTTCTAAGTTTCAAAGTCCAAAGTTTTTGGAAAGATCATGTGAATATTGGTAAGTCTGTGTGGTTCATTTCATATCATTGAACCCCGAAGTTGAACCATATTTTCAAAATTTCAATGGTTCAATGGTTTAATGGCTATACTCTTATCTCACCCTGAGGATTTCTCTAAGTTAAAATTAGCAGGAGATTTAGAGGAAAATATATCTAAAAATCACTATAAAGTGGAAAATTTTGAATTTTCATGAGGTTATAGATAATCATTACTCATCAAAATCATGCATAAAATATGCTTGCCATTAATGCATATGTCAGAATGCGTGTCTTATCAAGCATGTTTAGAACATATTATTTCAATTTAATTATTTAATCTGGTTAATATCTATATCAAGAGAGAACAATTCAAATTTAGAAAACAAGCATACTGGGTGATATAAAGGAGAACAACACAGGTCATATAAGATATTTGATTGCTTGAATCTGTAGTGATTTCAAATAAATTTAAGGTGATTTTCACTCTTATTGTAAGTTGTTTCCTTTAATTGGTTAGAAATAAGGATCCTTTTGAATTTATGACATTATTTAAAAATTTAAAAATTTCTCTTTTCATTATATTCTTTGACTTGTAGCCATGAAATCCACTTATCTTAATTACAAGCATGGCCCTGGTCTCATATATTCTCTGCCTAAAATTGGGGACACTTCTCTGGTCTAATATGATTTGAAAGATTTTAAGGAAAGGGATATAAATCTTGTGATGAATCCTCTGATGCAAAAAATAGTAGAAAGTGGCCTAGTTGAAGCTACGGCCTTTCCCATGGCTATATAATGCCCTGAATTAGTCCTTGAATGCATGAATAGATATGAACCTCAAAATAGGTACATCAAGACTAAAAATGGTAATGCTCTACTAAATATCAATAGATAAACCCTAATATCAGTGATGAGAATCCATCCCAAGGAACCATACTCTAACCTTAGTATTAATTCTTTCTATGGTTACTTTTCAATGAAGAAAACAATTTAAAAGAGTGTGATTTCTAGGAATTATCTCTTGAAATTCCAAAAGAAGGTTCAAGACTAACTAGGCCATTAACAAGAAATCATATGATTATAGAAGTACAAGATATCATGGTATTACTACACAGACAGAAAGGCAATGCTCATGCATATCATTGGGAAGACTGGATGTACTTATTTATACAGGTGATCCTCCAAGGAGAACAATGTTTCGATTGGGCAAAAATTGTAGCTAAATGTTTGCATCAGGGTTTAAGTAATTATTTGGGAAATAAAAAGTTTTATGTCTTAATACCTCCTCTATTGCCTGGCTTCTACAAGACAATGGGTAGGGTTATCTCATGCTCCCTTGGCTGAAGATAGTAAAATTTATGATTACTACTCATAGTTACAAATGCATAATTGTTATGAGGATTACAGTAGAATTAATGATGTTTTTACTGGAAGAATGACTTTTGAATTGGCAAATAACATTAATAAGAATTTGTCTAATGAAGCTATACAACTGATTAATATCTATGGTAGTTTCTTCATTCAATTTTCCAAATTCACTTATATTGGAGTTGGGGGTTTTGACAACAAACCTTTGAGGTTACCGAGGTATGTTTTTGATGGATTTGTGCTAATAGAAGTCTGCATGAAATTAGCACATGTAGATAAAAAATTCTCAATGAAGAACAAATTTGGTATATCTATTCCTATCAAACTTGGATGTTATTCATGCAAGACAACATCTAACACTTTGAATTTAGAATTGGATCTTAAGAAATTTAATTTTTAGTACTTCACATCTAGAGTCCAATTTGACAGCAAAGGTTTTGCCAGAGATAACTTGGATCTTAGAATAGTATTGTCGCATATTCCTCAATTAGAGAATTATTGGGAAAATTGTTCAGATGAATTCAAGGTCAGAAGAAGACTGTGGTCCAGGTTTTCCCTAGGGCAGATAATTACCCTTAAATTAAGCATAAACATTTTTAGAATTGTTGACAATGATGAATAGGTGACTAATCCACAATTTGAGCAAATAAAATAATCACCTATTCTATAAATTAAGTAGGAGAAAAGTGAAGAAGATAGAATTGAAGTTAAGACCCTCCTAGTAATAAGGAGAACTGAAAAATGGATGAGAGAGCAAAAACTAGGAGGAGCTTAAAACATAGTCTCCTAGTAATCTAAAACAATAATTGAATCTCTATTCCCAATAAGCTCATCTAACCATCATATTGCTATATGTGATGTAGGTACTTCCAATTCAAAAATTGGAAGGAACCCTATCATCAAAGAATCTGAGAAGACCCTTATAACTACCTTGCCTCCTCATGCCACCAAGTCAAGGACTTAAAGCAAGAAGAAGAATCAAATTTCTAAAAAAGTGATTATGGATTTGAATTCTGAAGAAGATTCAAGAGAAGTCAAAGGTGATAAAAAATCTAATTCACCAATGGTGGAAGAGGTTAGTATAGATCAAAAAATAGTGATTCCTTCTGATTCTACCAAAATGATGCTTATTTCAATTGTACCTTCTACTCAACCAAATTTTGATAGAGAAGCCTCAGCTTCTACACTTAAATGGATAGAAAGTTCAATCAGTCATAAAAGGAAAGTAGTTCCATTTTCATTACCCTTAGAAGATATGGTGAGCAAGTGTTTAGGGAAAGCTCCTAAATATAAAAATTTAAAAAAAATATCTAGAGTAGATGTTGACCCAGACACAGGGAACTAGAATGTAGAGATAGCTCAGCCAAGAACTAATGAATAAATTCAAGATCCTATAGTTTAGGATTTTATAGTTGAAAAGGTAGACCTTGGGATTGCATCACATGCTACTGATGTGCATCATCTAGAATTGTCTACTAAAAGGATAGTCAATAGAACTTGGAAGGATGAAAAGGATAAAAGAGAGTTAAAATAGACTGTGCAGTCAATGGCAGAATATATTGACACCATTCATAGTCCAAATCCACAACCAATTTCCCAAATTCCCATGTATTTTGATCTAAAATATCCTATCAATCAAAGGATGTTGGATCAAATACAGAGGCAAAATGATTACCAAAGTATTTGATAGTTGGTTAGACGGCATCATCCTGAAAGGTACATAATACATTCATGAATTAAAGAATGTATATGATCTAACCATAATCACTATTGAAGATTTGAAGACTCAGAATGTTTTGTGGATAAAAGAGGAAGGAAAATGGATGAGCATGATGAATTAGATTGATGAAGTACAAAAATATGGGATAACAAATTTTTTGTTAGAAAATAACTTGACAAGACTGGATGAAGATATATTATATGCAAGTAAGAAAAATGTTGAATGGAGAAATTTAGTATCCAGACAAGGACGATTGGAAATCACAAAATGATCAAAGAAATAACTAAATCATTCAGTCATTACAGCATGATCTACAAAGCATTGATATAAATTACATAAAAGATGATAGAAAACTAGAGAAGGACATCAATGATATGATTCAGTCTTTTAGGGAAAAGATTAACTTCATTAAAGAAAGTGATAGCTTATCAACTAAAAACTTCTCTCATATTTCAAAGGTAGAGTCACTTCTTTATCTCTATATCGACACACTATCAGAGCACACAAAAAATATGGGAAAAATTTAGAGGGATGAAAACATTTGGAAAGCAAGGATAAAACACATTATCATTCCCAATCTTTCAAAAATTTAGGAGTTTATTACAGCATTTCAAGAATGAAAAGCTCAACGTGTCTACCCCATCGAACATAATAAATCTAGAGATCCTAGTTTGTCACTTCAATAATGATTTTACTTACATAGTCTCTTTTATTCAGTTATTCAGTTACTTTTCTATTCAAAATTTGACCTTTATTGATTTTGTAAAAACTAAATCCCGTATGGGTCAGAGTTACTTTAACTCTGGTTTAGTTTAAAGGATGGTTGATGTAAGGCAATGATTTATATATTTTTGGTTGTAAAAAGATGGGGGAGAGAGGATAGAAAAGGACAAAAAAAAAAGAGTTAGAAATTTTAGAATTGGACCATTGTTTTTACAAATATATGTGATGTTTGTCTGAAACATTTTTTATCTGTGAATGAAAATAAGAATTAATTACTGAGTACTAAGATATGTGAGTTTGAGTATTTTAAAGTGAGTTTTCTATGTGAAATCCTCCTTCATATAGTAATTACTTTCCCATTAGACAATTTATTATGTGTGTTTTATCATTTACTAGTTCAGCATATATACATTTATCTATTTAATCATTATTGAAAATAGAATCTATGTATTCTATTACCTATTGCTGTTATAAAATCTCACATTCATAACATAATGATGTATGGATGTTAGTCTGCCTTTAAACACTTTTTGGTTAAAAGTGTATCTAAATATTTAAATTCATTGAAAATATTAAAGGGAGTTGTACCTTAATTTAGAGGGGAACTAATATTGATATTTCACCCATTTGTTTTTTAACTTATTTATTCTTGAGAAAAGGGTATGGAGTCAAAATAAAATATTTTTATATAAGGACAAATCTGTTAGCCAATAGTTTTTTGGTGACTCTGCTAGGGAATGAAATTTATTTGGTCACTTTAACATGAGGCAACAATGGTGCTTCCTCATGAAAATATAATTCTTGTTTTACAACCTAATCTTGGTTTTCAAGATGAATAGGAAGATATAATTAGCCAGTTAAATACTCTTGCTTGGCATTCTGGTCAGAATATTGATGATTATATATTAGCAAGTAGAATATTAGAAAAAGAAGAAGAATTGGCTGACAATACAAGATTGTTGTTACTCAAGAAAAAGAAGAAGACAAGTATAAAATGTAGCAAATAATTAAACCCCCTGAAGTGCAAAAATATTAAGAGCAACATTGAAGTTAATAATTATAATATCATAAGTTGGATTCTAGAAGATACATAAGGTCTTTGAGAAGAGAAGGAATTGAAGATTCTACTTTTCAAGCATTGAAAAGTTTAAATTTTTTTTATATTCCTACTCACAAACCCTCTACATCCTTTGTCTATCAAGCCTTAACCCTTTCTAGTACTATCTTTCCTTCTGCCATAGGTTTTCTTCCAATGGCCCAACCTTGGGGCGCAGCCATAGGACCTCTAAATTTAGGTGCCAATCTAAATCCTTTGCCTAAAAATACAAGGGAAATTTTACCCAAATTTAATGGAGATGGAAGACAATCACCAGAAGAACATCTGAGTGCCTTTGCAGTGGCATGTGGTGTGTTAGGCATACACCATCAAGATGTAGCCATAAGGATTTTTGTGCAAACTCTAATTGATATTACAGTACAATAGTTTTATCATCTAATTGATTCCTTAATCATAAGTTGGAATGATATGAAAAATGCATTTGAAAATAGGTTCAAAAGTGTAGAAGATGAACATTCCCTTCTTGGTCAATTAACTTAGCTTAAAAAGGAGATACATGAAACCATGAGGGAATCTATAGCCAAATTTAATAGAATTATACACAAGATTTCTACTGATAAAAGACCAACTTTTGAGAATTAGAAATGTTTCTTTATTAATTCTATGCCTCCTGATATAAGTTTTCATTTTAGAAGAAGTATAATTGTCAATTTAATAGATGCATAATCATTGGCAGTTGAGTTAGAGGATGATCTTATTATGGCTAGAAAATGGAAGAAAGAAGTTCAGGTACCTAAAGCTAATCCTTCGCCCTCTACAAATCCTATAGTTCAAAGATTAGTCAATGATATTATTGCTCTTAAAAGATAATTATCAAAGGCTAGTACTTCATTCCAACAACCATATCAAGATATTGGAAAGAGGAATCAACAAGCAAATGATGGTAAGACATTACCACTTGCATCAACACAACCATGATTGGATATTGAAGCTCCTCCTGGAAGAAATAACATGTGTATTTTTCATTTGACTACTGATCATGATGGAAATTCTTTCCTTGAGATGCTTAGATATAATCAAATGACTGCTACTCAAGATGTTTTAAGGGAAATTACTCAAGAAGAAAGGAGATCTAAGAGACCTGGTGACTCTAAAATACACTTCCTATAATATGATTCTGATTCAGAAAGAGGTGGCAAAATATTGGTTACTCTTGAATATCCTTCGTGTGCTATGCTTACTAGAAGTCAAAAGGATCTAAGATTTTCTAATACTCAATAAATATCCATTAAAGGTAAGGAACCTTTTACTAAAATTTCTAATGTTAAGACACAAGAAAATAAATCATTACAAAGAAATGATTGTGAAACTTCTTTTGATATTTTATATTTTTGTAAGTCTACAAAAATTCAGATATCCCCTTCTGAATATCTCAAGTTGAAACCCAAAAATCTTGATGAATTGGTCAAATATATCAAAAATGATCCTACACAAGTCAAACCTAAAAGTCAATTAAACGTTAATACTAAGTCTCCCATTGCCCAACTATTTAATTCTCCATCTGAACCACCCACTCATACTTCTAGATTGACCCTCAATTCATCTGATGATACTCCTTATATGGGTGATATGAAACCCAACCCATTTTATGTTTCTTTGTTCATAAATAGTCATAAACTCAACAATTGTATCATAGACTCAGGTGCTTCTGATAATATAATGCCTTCTTCTATAACCAAAGCCTTAGCCTTAACCCTTACAAAAACATTTGGTTGATGTTATTGCATGGATGGCAAACAGATTTCTTTACTCGGACAAATTAAAGATGTACGAGTTGCTCTTGTAGCTTATCTTGATAAAAGGTGAAGCTGACTATATTAGTAGCTGATATCCCTACTAGTTATGGGATGTTATTGAGCAAGACTTTTTGTAAAGATTTGGGAGGGCAAATTAAACTAGATTGGTCAGAAGTTACAATTCTAGTGGGAAAGTAGAAAGTTAAGCTAGAACTTGAACCTAAATGTAAGTTCATAGTATATCCTTCTGATGATCCTAAATCTCAAATTTTATTTGAAGAATATAAGTTTGGTAATTATTTTCTCTCCTCTGAAGATTTAAAAGAAGAATCTATTCCAAAGTCTATTTATTTAGATGATCTATGGACCATGGAATTTGATGGCAGTTGTGTTACCACTGGTTCAGGAGTAAGGGTTATATTTATCTCACCTGAAGGTGAAACTTTTCCTTATTCTTTCAAGCTATAATTTAACAATACTAATAATACTACAGAATATGAAGCTTTATTTCTTGGGTTAAATGAAGCTAAAGGAAAAGGTATAAAAATACTCAAGGCAAAAGGAGATGTTGAATTAATTGTCAAACAAGTGAGAATTATTTTCTCAGTTAAAAATGATAGATTAAGACATTACAAAAATAGAGTTTGGGATGAGATAGAATGTTTTGATACCTTTTCTATTGAGGCAATTCCTAGAGACCAAAACACTCAACCAAATTCTCTAGCAGTATCACCTTCTCTTCTTCTCCCACACACCAATTTTGAAAAGGATTCATATAAAAGAGAACTAATATATCGTCCTAATGTCTCGGATAATGCTGAAAATTGGCAAGTTTTTGAGAATAATAAATAGATCAAAAAAAATTTGGATAATGCTGATATGTTCTTGGGGACTTATTTTGAAGGTTCAAAAATAGAATGTAAAGAATTCACTCCTAATCTAGGGATCAATCCAAAAGATGATGTAATTAAATTAAAAGGAAACAAAATCCCTAAAAGACTAGTCTCTCTAGAACATTTTTTCACTAGACAAGATGAATATACTAAAGGCAAACTTGTCCAGAATGCTAAAAAAATAGAGGATTATGAGAAAATCAACTTTAGAAGTGAAATTGACCTTAAATGGATCTCCATTCTTAAGTGTTGTTCACCAGAGGAGAAAAATAAATTAATTAATCTACTGGTTAAGTATAAATATGTCTTTGCTTGGTGCTATGATGACCTCAAAGATTTTAGACATGGATAATTTTAGCATCATATTCCTTTGAAAGAAAATGCAACTCCTTTCAGGTAGAAGCTGAGAAATTATAACCCAAAATTTGTTGAAGCTATCTTTAAAGAGATTGACAAGATGATAAAGGCTAGGATTATTTATCCAATTCATCACTCTACCTGGGTGGCAAACATTGTTCCAGTGCACAAAAAGAATGGAGAAATAAGAATTTGTGTTGACTTTAGGAATTTGAATCAAGATAGTTTAAAATATAATTATCCCTTACCTATGATGGATCATATTTTGTAAACTGTTGCTGGATCAGAAATGATATCCATGTTAGATGGATTCTCAGGTTATAATCAAATAAGTGTGGCTACAACTGACCAACTTAAAACTGCTTTCACTATACCTTGAGGAACTTTTGCTTATAACTGTATGCCTTTTGGTTTGATTAATGTCGGTGCAACTTTTCAACGGGTGATGGATTAATCCTTTAAAGATTTGAAAGATAGAATTATCATCATTTATCTTGATGATTTGACTATTTTCTCTAGAAAAAGAGAGGATCATCTAAAAGATCTAGAGACTATTTTACAAAGATGCTAGAGTCATGGGATATATCTTAATCCTAAAAATTTAGTTTTCTATATTACAAAAGGGAAATTATTAGGACACCTAGTTTCAAAAGGTGGAATCAAAATTAACCTAGAAAGAGTTAGAGCAATACAACAATTAAGTCTTCCTTCTAATAGGACTGGAGTTAAGTCTTTCTTTGGTCAGATTAATTTTCTCAAAAGGTTCATTCCTAATTTTGTTGAGATTACAAAACATATTGTGGGGATGATGAGTGAAAAAAAGCATTCAAATGGAATGAAGCTACTAAGAAAGCATTTGAAGATATTAAAAAAACAATTACATAAACACCTACTTTGGTAAATCCTGATTTCCAAAAATATTTTGTTATTTACTATTATGCTTCATAACATACCATGTATGGCATCTTGTTATAGAAAAATGAAGTAAATGTAGAAGCCCCAATAGCCTTTATGAGTGTTCATCTCAAGAAACATGAACTTAAATATTCTTTGGCTAAGAAACAAGATTTTGCTATAGTGAAAGCTATTAAACAATTCAAATATTATATACTTTATTCTCATTCAGTTGTATTTATTCCTATTTTGGTTGTGAAAATCATTCTAACTCAGCAAGAGGTTGGGATGAACACTAGAGCAACATGGGTTGCTAAAATTCAAGAATACGATTTGGAGATTAAGCCAACCAAATTAGTTAGAGGTCAAGGTTCATGTAAATTGATAGCTGGAAGTAAAGAAGAAGAAGAAGAACTCCCTACTGTCTTATTGGTGAGCTTACAAGATCTCTGGTTCCTAAATGTGGCACACTATCTTACTTATGGAGACTGTCCCAGTCATTTATCCCTAAAGGAGAAAAGGAATATGAAGTTAAAATCAGCAAAATATGTGATATGGGGTGATGTCCTATACAAAAAGGGATTAGATGGAACCTTTTTGAGATGTGTGGATAAAGAACAAAAATGCAAACTGTTGGAAGTTTTTCATAATAAAGCCTATGGTGGACATTTCTCTTCATTAGTCACAGCTTTCAAAATACTTAGAAATTGTTATTATTGGCCAGGTATGTTCAAAGATGCATATAAATGGATAACTAACTGAGAAAAATGTAAATTATTCTCAGGAAAACCATAACTTGCAACATTACCTCTGAGACCTTTCATTATTGAAGAACCTTTCAAATAGTGGGGATTAGAATTCATTGGTCCTCTTTCACCTCCTTCAAGTGGTGGTCATACACACATTTTAATATCAATTGATTATTTTACAAAATGGGTTGAAATAGTCCCTGTGAAGAGAACCACTTCAGAAGTGGTATGTGATTTTCTCAAAGAAAATATACTGGTACATTTTGGTGTTCCTCAAAAAATTGTAGAAAATAATACTACCAATTTTTCTTCAATAGAACTTACTTCATTCTGCTATGAACATAGTATCTCTTTCTCACTCATCAGATTATTGTTAGGGTGTGGAGCTAAAAGCTTCACCCGAATGCAAACAGGGAGGTTTCTGAGCATGACAGTTGCCGGCGTCGACAGGTCACAACCGATGTCGATCAGGGGAAGCGCAGAGGAAACTGGCATTGATAGGAGATCGGCCAGCGTCGATCACCTCTAGTCAGGCAGGGACCGACGTCGGTCGCATGTGGCAGTCATAACTACCGTTGACGAACAGTCAGTTAAGTGAACGTGGATTTTGCATGATAAAGACCAGTTCGAGTCTTTGAGCCGCTTGTCTAATTTAGTGTATGCATGAGATCTATATAATAGACTCATAGGCTGTATTGTTAAGTGGCCCTTGAGGTGTGGAAGGCCTTGTAGAGGTGGAAGAAGAGTGTGATCTCTTTATTGTAATTTCCTTTGTAATGAGTTGAATATAATTGTGTGTTGCCTCTCATATTTTGTGTTGTTTCTCATTGATAGTTATTTGTTCTTCTGGTATTTCTGCATGTAGCATAAAGGAAACCAGCATCAGTAGGAGATTGGCCAGCGTCGGTCACCTCTAGTTAGGCAGGGACTGACGTCGATCGCCTGTGGCGGTCAGAACTGCTATTGACAAATAGTCAATTAAGTGAATGCAGAGTTTGCATGATAAAGACCAGTTCGAGTCTTTGAGCCACTTGTCTAATTTAGTGTATGCATGAGATCTATATAATAGACTCATAGGATGTATTGTTAAGTGGAGAATTTGCAGAACCCAAATGTGGAACTTGGAGAGTTCTTCCCATGGTGGAATCAAGTAGGATTCCCCATGTATGTAAGATCAGGTTTGATATGCAGGGTGTTGCAGGATCATGGAGGAGATCTACATGTGATAAGTAAGATCAGGGTTGGTCTACTGGGGTGTGTGAATGTGAGGGTCAAATGGAGATCGGCGGGGGAGCTAGATCCAAGGTGACAACAATACATCAAGAGCAGGATCATGGTGAGATCTACTTGGAGTACCGGTTCGTACTTGATTGTACCGGATGTATAATGAGGTGAACAACAGCTTGTGTTAGCTATGTGTTGTGACCTATGAGAGAATATTACTTAAGAGGGAAGATTACTGGGAGCCCTTGAGGTGTGGAAGGCCTTGTAGAGGTGGAAGAAGAGTGTGATCTCTTTATTGTAATTTCCTTTGTAATGAGTTGAATACAATTGTGTGTTGCCTCTCATATTCTGTGTTGTTTCTCATTGATAGTTAGTTGTTCTTATGATATTTCTACATGTTTAAGTTGCTTATACATTGGTAATCATGTGTGATCTTAAATCTGACAAGTTGTGTCAGAGCTTTGGGAAACTTTGGTCCTATCAATTATTACCCTCAAGGGAATGGACAAGTTGAGTCCTATAATAAAAATCTGATATCCATCATGAAGAAATTGGTGAATAATAACCCCAAATATTGGCATAAGAAAATATACGAATCACTTTGGGCTGATAGGGTAACCCCAAAAAGAGCAATAAGAATGGCACCGTTTGAGTTGGTTTATGGAATAGGAGTACATCTATCATTACCTCTAGAATTATCTACGGCTAGATTACAAAATGTTATTGAAGATTAGTACTTTCAAGATTCTTTAGAAAAAAGAGTTATGTATTTAACTAAGATTGAAGAGGAGAGGAATGAACTGGTTGATCATATTATTTCTCATCAAACTAGGGTTAAAAATATTTTTGACCAGAAAACTAGACCTAGAAAGTTCATGGAAGGAGATGAAGTATTGTTATGAGATAGAAGGAGAGAACCTAAACGAGCACATGGTAAATTTGATTCACTTTGGAAAGGACCTTTATAAATTCATCAGGTACTTGATCCTAATTCTTTTAAATTAGAATATCTAGATGGATCTATTTTACCCCTATCCTATAATGGATAGGATCTCAAGTTGTACCAACTGTGAAATAGGTATTCCCTATTTTGTACATAACCTTTTCTTTTCTTGTTGCATTTTGTGTTTTCCTTTCCCATTTTTTTGGTTTTCTTTCTCTTTTTCTTCCATTTCTATTTCACAATCTATGTAACAAGAGTTTCTGAGTTCTCTACATTTTGCCAAAAAATACAGTCCCCAATCAGAGCCAATATTACCTTTAGAGTCGCCCTTATTCAATTTTTCATGAATTTTGCCATAAAATAAGTTCACCCATTTATCACCTTTTATGTGTAAATTATTAAAGAATTGAACCTTTGAACTTGAACCTTTTTCAGAGTTCAAAATTTCAAAAAGTTCAACGGTTCAAGAGTTCAATGGTTCAAATTTTCTCAAAGTGAACTATTTGTCCTTATGTGTTTTTCAAATATATCTTTGAACATTTCGGTTGAACTTGAACCTTTCTCAGAGTTCAATGGTTCAAAGGTTCAAGAGTTCAATGGTTCAAAGAGTTCAATATTTGATTCTTTGTAAAGAGTCATGTTCACTTGGTTCCTTTGTATAATTAATCTATCATTGAACTTATCATTGAACCTACCACTTGAGTCCAATGTTTGAACATACAAGGCAGAGTTCAAAAGTTCAACGGTTTAATGTCTTAAAGTTAGAAAAGTATAATGGTTCAATGTCTTAAAATTTGAAGATTTCAACAATTCTAAGTTTCAAAGTCCAAATTTTATTGAAATATCATGTGAATATTAGTCGATCTGTGTGGTTCATTTCATATCATTGAACCCCAAAGTTGAACCATATTTTCAAAAGTTCAATGGTTCAATGGTCCAATGGTTCAACGGATATACTCTTATCTCACCTTGAGGATTTCTCTAAGTTAAAATTAGCGAGACATTTAGAGAAAAACATATCTGAAACTCACTATAAAGTGGAAAATTTTGAATTTTCATGCGGTTACAGATAATCATTACTCATCAAAATCATGTGTAAAATATGCTTGCCATTAATGCATATGTCAGAATGTGTGTCTTATCAAGCATGTTTAGCACGTATTATTTCAATTTAATTATTTGATCTAGTTAATATATGTATCAAGAGAGAACAATTCAAATTTAGCAAACAAGCATATTGGGTGATACAAAGGAGAATAACACAGGGGATATAAGATATTTGATTGCTTGGATTGTAGTGATTTCAGAGAAATTTAAGATGAGTTTCACTCTTACTATAAGTTGTTTCCTTTACTTGGTTGGAAAGAAGGATCCTTTTGAATTTACAACATTATTTAAAAGTTAAAATCTTTCTCTTTTCATTATATTCTCTGACCTGTATCCATGAAATCTGCTTGTCTTAATTACGAGCATAGCCCTAGTCTCATATGTTCTCCACTTGAAATTGGGGACACTTCTCTAGTCCAATATGATTTAGAAGATTTTAAGGAAAGGGATAGAAATATTGTGATGAATCCTATGATGCAAAAAATAGTAGAAAGTGGCATGGTTGAAGCTATAGCCTTTCCCATGGCTATATAATGCCCTGAATTAGTCCTTGAATACATGAATAGATATGAATCTCAAAACAGGTGTATCAGGACTGGAGATGTTAATGTTCTACTACATATCAATAGACAAACCCTAATGTTTGTGATGAGAATCCCTCCCAAGGAACCATACTCTGACCTTAGTATTACTTCTTCTTATGGTTACTTTTCAATGAAGAAAACAATTTACAAGAGTGTGATTGATAGGAATTACCTCTTGAAATTTCAAAAAGGAGGTTCAAGACTACCTAGGCCATTAAAAAGAAATCATATTATTCCAAAAGTACAAGATATCATGGTATTACTACATAGACTGAAAGGCAATGCTCATGCATATTATTGGGAAGACTGGATGTACTTCTTCATACAAGTGATCCTCCAAGGAGAACAATATTTGTATTGCGTAGAAATTGTAGCTGAATGTTTGCATCAGTGTTTAAGTAATTGTTTTGAAAATAAATTTTTTTATATGTCTTCATACCTCCTCTATTTCCTAGCTTATATGAGACAATGGGTAGGGTTATCTCATGCTCCCTTAGATGAAGACAGTAAAATTTATGATTACTACTCACAGTTACAAATGCATTATTGCTATGAAGATTACAACATAATTAATGATGTTTTTACTAGAAGAATGACTTTTGAATTGGAAAATAACATTAATAAGAGGTTGTTTGATGAATCTATACAACTGATTAATATCTTTGGTAGTTTCTTCATTTAGTTTTACAAGTTCACTTATATCAGAGTTGGGGGTTTTGATGGTGAACCTTTAAGGTTATCGAGGTATGTTTCTGATCAATTTATGCTAATAGAAGTCTATAGGCAATTAGTACATGTAGATAAAAAAATTCCTAACGAAGAACAAATCTAGTATATCTTTTCCAAATTGAACTTGGATGTTATTCATGCAAGACAACATCTGACACTTTGAATTTAGAATTGGATCTTAAGAAATTTAATTTTCAATACTTCACAGCTAGAGTCCAATTTAACAGCAAAGGTTTTACTAGAGATAACTTGGATCTTAGAATAGTATTGTCACATATTCCTCAATTAGATGATTATTGAGAAAATTGTTTAGATGAATTTGAGGTCAGAAGAAGACTGTGGTTTAGGTTTTCCATAGGGCAGATAATTACCCTTAAATTTAAACATGGAAAATTCTGGAATTATTGACAATGATGAACAGGTGATTGATCCATAATTTGAGAAAATAAAATAATCACCTATTCCAAAAATTGATTGGGATAAAAGTGAAGGAGATAAAATTGAAGTTAAGACCCTCCCAGTAATAAGGAGAATTGAAAAATGGCTAAGAGAGTAGAAACTAGGAGGAGCTCAAAACATAGTCTCCCAATAATGTACAGCAATAACTAAATCTCCATTCCCAATAAGCTCATCTAACTAGCCTATTGCTATCTATGATGTAGGTACTTCCAAGTCAAAAACTGGAAGGGACCTTGTCATAAAAGAATTTGAGAAGACCCTTGTAACTACCCTGCCTCCTCGTGCCACCAAGTTAAGGACTCAAAGCAAGAAGAAAAATCAAATTTCTGAAAAAGTGATTATGGATTTGAATTTTGAAGAAGATTTAGGAGAAGTCAAAGTTGATAAAAAATTTGATTCACCAATGTTAGAAGAGGTTAGTACAGATCAACAGATAGTGATTCCTTTTGATTCTACCATATTGATGATTATTTTAACTGTACCTTCTGATCAACCAAATCTTGATAGAGAAGCCTCAGTTTCTACACCTAAATGGATAGAAAGTTTAATTAGTCATAAAAGGAAAGTAGTTCCATTTTATTTACCCTTGGAATATATGGTGAGCAAGTGTTTAGGGAAATCTCCTAAATCCAAAAAGTTAAAAAAAACATCCAGAGTAGACATTGACCCAAACACAAGGAAATGGAATGTAGAGATAGCCCAACCAATAACTAATGAAGAAATTCAAGATCTTACAGTTCAAGATTTTATAGTTGAAAAGGTAGACCTTGGGACGACATCACATGCCACTGATGTGCATCATCTAGAAGTGTCTACTAAAAGGATAGTCAATAAAACTTAGAAGGATGAAAAGGATAAAAGAGAGTTAAAATAGGCTGTGCGATCAATGGCAAAATATATTGACGCCATTCATTGTCCAGATCCATAACCAATTTCCCAAATGCCCATGTCTTTTAATTCAAAATATCCTTTCAATAAAAATATGTTGGATCAAATACAAAGAGGCAAAATGATTACCAGAGTATTTGATAGTTGGTTGGATGGCATCATCTTGAAAGGTACATAATACATTCATAAATTGAAAAATGTATATGATCTGACCACAATCACTGTTTAAGATTTGAAGACTCAGAACATTTTGTGGATTAAAGAGGAAGGAAAATGGATGAGGGTGATGAATTAGATTGATGAAGTGCAGAAATATGGGATAACAAAGTTTTTGTTAGAAAAGAACTTGACAGTACTGGATGAAGATATATTATATGTAAGTAAGAAAAACGTTGAATGGAGAAAATTAGTATCCAGACAAGGATGATTGGAAATCACAAAAATGATCAAAGAAATAATTGAATTCATTAAGTCATTATAGCATGATCTATAGAGCATTGATATCAATTACATAAAAGATAATGGAAAACCAGAGAAGGACATTAATGTTGTGATTCAGTCCTTTAGGGAAAAGATTAACTTCAATAAAGAAAGTGACATCTTATCAACTAAAAACTTCTCTTAGATTTCAAAGGTAGAATCACTTATTTTTATCTATATCGACACACTCTCAAAGCATACAAAAAAGATGGAAAAAATTTGGAGGGAAGAAAACATCTAGAAAGCAAGGATAAAACACATTAGCATTCCCAATCTTTCAAAAATTTAGGAGTTCGTTACAGCATTTTAGGAATGGAAAGCTCAAAATGTCTACCCCACCAAACATAGCAAATATGGAGATCCTAGTCCATCACTTCAACAATGATTTTACTTACATAGTTTCTTTTATTCAGTTATTCAGTTACTTTTGTATTCGAAACTTGACCTTTATTGATTTTGTAAAAACTAAATCCCATATGGGTTAGAGTTACTTTAACTCTAGTTTAGTTTAAAGGATGGTTGAGTTAAGGCAATGATATATATATATATATATATATATATATATATATATATATATATATATATATATATATATATATATATATATATATATATATATATATATATATATATATATATATATATATATATATATATATATATTTGGTTGTAAAAAGATGGGGGAGAGAGGATAGAAAAGGACAAAAAAAGAAAGAGTTAGAAATTTTAGAATTGGACCATTGTTTTTACAAATATATGTGATGTTTATCTGAAACATTTTTCATCTTTTAATGAAAATGAGAATTAATTACTGAGTACTTAGATCTATGAGTTTGAGTATTTGAAAGTGGGTTTTCTGTGCAAAATCTTCCTTCATATAGTAATTACTTTCCCATTAGACAATCTATTATGTGTGTTTTATCATTTACTAGTTTAGCATATATATGTTTATTTATTTAATCATTATTGAAAATAGAATCTGTGTATTATGTTACCTTTTTTGGTTATAAAATCTCGCATTCATAACATAATGATGTATGGATGTTAGTCTTCCTTTAAACACTTTTTGGTTAAAAGTGTATCTAAATATTTAAATTAATTGAAAATATTAAAGGGAGCTATACCTTAATTCAGAGGGGAACTAATCTTGATAGTTCACCCATTTGTTGTTTAACTTATTTGTTCTTGAGAAAAGGGTATGGAGTCAAAATAAAATATTTTTATATAAGGACAAATCTAATAGCCAACACCTAAGAAAGGTGGTGAATGGAGAGTATGCATTGACTACCATGAATTGAATGCTGCTACTAGAAAGGACCATTTCCCCCTTCCATTTATTGATTAGGTATTGGATATTCTTGCTGGGAAATGCTATTTTACCTTCTTAGATAACTTCAATGGATACATCTAGATATGGATTTATCTTGAGGATCAGGACAAGAAAATTTTCACATGTCCATGGGGAACATATTCTTATGCTATCCTACCATTTGGCTTATGCAATGCCCCGCTACATACCAAAGGGTTATTTTGAGCATATTCTCTGATCTTGCTAATGAATGTATGAAAGTATACATGGATGAATTCACAGTATATGGTGAGACATTTGAAGAATGCACGAGCAACCTTGAGAAGGTACTAAAAAGATGCCAAGAACACCATTTATCCATAAACCATAAGAAATGTTATCTAATTATGATGGAAGGGGTCATTCTTGGGCATCACATTTTAGCAGAAGGAATACAAGTGGACCCTACCAAAATCAAGGTGATCAAAGACTTTACTTGCACCTTGAAAGTATATATACTCCTAGGTTGAAAATAAATGTGATAGTTTGAACTCTAATGTTAAATTAGATTTTAGAACTAACCAACATTTTCTATCAATTTGGATAACTCACTCTTCATCAAGGGTTCTATTTTTGGATTGATTGGTCAATGTTTATATCTAACAAGCTTGGTATTTTTGTCAAGATCTATTGTGTGTTGGGATAAACTAGGGTCAAACCCCCTTAGATATTTATAACTCCAAGTTAGTTTATCATCAAATTCTTGACACAACTCAATAAAATATTATTTATCAGAAACATTACGTACCTTTCCAATCTTCAATGCTTTACCCTCTAAAATGATTACTGGATCACAATCTTGTTCATTGACTATGATATTCTTCTTTTCACCTTTCAAATGATATTCAGTAACAAGGCACATGGGTAATTTTTTTTTAATTGAATGATTTGATCTATGTATTAATCTTGGATTCTTGACTGGTTTCTATCAAAGAATTCAGCTTCTTCTCTCAAAAAATTCACATTTTGTTGATGACTATTGAAGACTTGCCAATTGGTTGCATTATTCAGGAATATATGGTCTTACTATAAAATTTACATGCTAGATATTGTTCTTATTTATTTCTTGAGGTAGGTTATATTGAGAGCCTACTGAGGCCATATGATCAACATCCTTGTTTCATGCTCTTGGTATCACTTGAATGTTTAAAGTGGTAAAGTCTTATAACAGGTCCCAAACCTTGTGTTTTTAAGATATCAATAGGTTATTCTTGGTTATGTTTTTGGACCTTACTTGGTGAATAATCAACTCACTATCACCAAATAATTGTAGTGATTATATCTCTCTTTCTTTAGATAGTTGGAGACTTTGATTCAATTCTTCATATTCAACTACATTGTTAGTACAACTGAAATAAAGTCTAAATAAAATAAAATAACTTTCATTTTGTGGAAATATAAAAACAATACCTTCACCTTCACCACTCCTACTTCTTTAGTCATCGAAGAACAATTGCCACATTCCTTGGAGATCCTCAACTAGTTTCACAAAATTCAGAATAATTGCATCATTTTCATGGATGTAATATGTCCCCAACCTAGTTTCTTGTAAATATTCATAAGGATTAAATTGAAGATTTGATCCCAATTCATTGATATGAGTGTCTGGGATATACTCAATGGGTGTTAAAAATTCATGATCAAACTCCTCTTCTTGATTTTATAATTTGTAATTCATGTCCACAAAGATAGGAGTGTATGGCTTAATATGGTCTTTAGTGATTGGATCAACTATTATTGTTAATCTCAGTCTATATGTTGTCCTTATAAATATGTGGGAACAATTAAAATATAGATACCCTCTCATTTTTATAGTTAAGTCTTGAGAAATGTAGGTAAAAAAATAGGGGGGAGATCAATAACTAAGATATCTTGAGAAATTGACAAGCTTGGACATGCATGGATGGTAAGGTTTAAAATTTTTATAGTCATGACTATTTAAATAGTAGTCCCATCTAATTGAACTAAACCTTTTAAGATAGGTGTATACTTAATACAAAGAGCATCAGCTATTTTCTTGGGTATAACAGAACTGCTAGCCCCTGAGTCTACCATGAAATTATGGATGAGATGTTTTCCAACTATGAGTGAAAGGTACAAAGGGGGAGGCTTATCATTTTTTCTTGATTTGGTATTAGTTTATGGTTAACACAAATTAACTATAGTTTTATGTCCTTTAGCTAGAATTTTGTCTATTATTTAGATTTTTTCAAAGCTTCTTGCAACAAGTCCCTTTGTGTTGGAATAGAAAGTGCTTCTTAGATGGTCGCATTCAAATTAATTTTCTTCATTTTTTAAACAATACTAAAAGGGATGATCCTAACCTTTACTAGTGAATTTATGGGAGTGATGTCTTATTTCACAAGATTTGGGGTCAACACTTTTAATTTTAACTAGCCCATTGGCACATTGGGTGGCCTTTATACTATGTTTCCATTTGCATATTATTTTACAACTTTAGAAGTTGTAGCTTGTTCCACCCTAGGGGGTTGATCACTTTTAATTTCCCTCTTCTGAGATCATGTATTTGTTTCCACTGAACCACCACCATTAAATAATGTTTCATCTTCATTTACCTCAAAAATGTCTTCATCTTACCAGTTCAAAAGAGTAGCTTCATTTTGAACAGGTTCTTGGGTATCTTTCTATTGGGAAGTGTTGTCTTCTTGTTGTTCTCATGTGTTCAATAAGCTTTTCACCATCAAGGCTTGACCAATGACACCATTAAGACATGACTTATAATTATGTGTTTGAGCATGAGGATAACACCACTTGTACTCCTAAGCTAGGTTGTTCTTAACTAGTATAATAGCTTTAAAAGTACCTAGTGTAGGTAGAACATGGATATTTAGAGGTTTTGATTTCATATTTTGACTTTTTGGATGTGAATTGCCTTGGTTTTAATACCTATTAGGTTGGTATGTTTGGTTATATTGTTGATAAGTCCTATAGTTTTGGGATTGTTACCAACTCATTGCCAAAGCTCTTAAGTAATGATTTAACCTCATATAAATCATCAATAGGAGCAGGAGTTAAAGATGATGCTTTACTTGTGGTGGGAATTAGGGAAACTACATGTTGCATAGTAGGCACTTCTATAAATAAAGGTATTGGAGGCCTTGGAGAAATTTTTCTATCTTGAATTAGGTAATTTTTTGCTCTTATTGCAATTTCATAGGCATTGAGGAGTGTAACAACCCCACTGGGGTCAACCAAAAACATGTGATTTTTTTAAATAAACACATATACTATAAATAGATTACACCACAAGAATTTATAGAGGCCATATGAAATACCCAAAGCATGATAGTAGTAAACAAGCATATTACATCACATATCGCTGATCTTTAATATCATGAGAGCACATCATAATGCAAATATAGAAATTAATTATATTAATTTAGCCAAAACTAATACAATTTTGTAGCCACTGATATCAATATATAATAAAATGTAACTACAAATTTCATGAAAATATTGAATAATAAGTATAACACAATGTACATATAAGATACATGGCTCACCCAGAGCATAGTTCCCAAACTCAAATATCTATGGCAATCTCAAGTGTTGTCTCAATAAGTAGTACTACTATGGAAAGGGAGAGAATCATCCAAGAAATTTTACACACCAACCATAGATTAATGATCTTATACACTAATCCCATCAAGAAATGGCCATCGCTTCATGTATGAGTAGATAGTGACAATAGAAGAATCCAGAGAGATAAACAAGTACCCATGTGTTGTATGATTTCTAAACTAAACATGCAGTGTATCATAGAAAACCATTCTATTACAATATTTGCACAAACATGTAAATTATACTCATGAAATTATAATGTCTCACTAAACATACTTTGATCAAAATTTATATGAATAATAAATAATAAAAATCTATAGATGAATCAAATTCATACACACCACTTGATTGAACTACCTTTATCTATCATTGTGATACTAGTAAGCCAGTGAACTCCATCTCACTCCTTACTTTGTATTAGCAATGTAGATTGGTCAAATATAATTTAACCACAAGATTCATATTATTTACATATTACTAGCAACACCTAATATAATCTACTAAACATAGGAGTAACTCAAACATACATTTATTCTATCAAATGTATGATAAATTTTACATTATTTTCTATCCCATACTAGAAATAATGATTATATTTTATACCACTTGGGTAATTACAAAATTAACTATAGATTAAAATAATACAATTTATTTCCAAATATTCTACACCCAATGATAACCCATCTTACCATAGACTAGTGTTTTTAAGACAACTACTAATTTGTCCTCAATCAATCATAATAAACTAGCCATAATTACATCGAACATAATATTCTATTATAGCAACTAGATAAAGCAAGTCACAATTTCCATGGAACACAATAATATACTTTCATAAAAAAAATTAAACTCTCAAAGGTTGTATGCATGCATACACATAATCTTACCAACTATCACAAAACATGCTAATCATAGTTATAATTAACATGCATACATATAATTAATCAATGTAGATATGAGTCTAGGTATAATAATTATAGTATGTACTATCCATGTATAACATACACTTATAATATAGTACTCTATGATATCCCATATTATCATAGTTTCCCAACTACATAAAATCACATAACCCAAACTTACGATTTTAAAAATCAAATGATTCACATACATAATAACAATCAATTAAGTATGAGATTATACCACCTAGATATACCCTAAGTTTGAACTGCTTACTAGTATTCAAATAAATTTAACTTAAAGGATGCATCATGATGTACCATTCTATGACAAGTATAAATAAACATTTATACACATTAACATCTTCATAATATGTGCATCACATAATAATTCAATACTAAATGCATATAAAATAACAATCAATCAATCATTTATAGAGAAACCTAAAACTCATAACCCTATTATAACATTCATTTAACATCTCATTCTATTTTCTATAAGATTATTCTAGTATGATTATAGTTTCATTCCTTCAGACATATAATTACTAGATAAGATCATACTCCTAGCCACAATCTTAGGTATATGACCCTACATGATCATTTCCATTATATAATTATGTTTCATACTTAAATACATGTGTAGATATAAAAAAACAAGACTCAACGCACATGAAACATAGGGTAATCCAAATTAGTGTTTATTATACATCTAAGGGTTTGAATGAACACATTCATTAAATTAATCACATGTACTTCTTTAATGTAGTTCATAATTCCCCTGTAGAATTATAACTGTAAGAGTACACCCCTATAAATATATACATACACCTGTATTTCTTATTAAACATATTTTAACTTGGCTTAATGTTACAATCACTTCACATGTTATGATTCTCAAATTATATGATAAACAACTATACATATTAAAACTAGGACTACATTGGGTTTTCCATTTAACCCACACCCCACTAAACGCTCTGAGGATAAATTAACCACATATAATGCATACAAGTGTTGGTATTCCCAAGGAAGTTTCTATGAGGTCTATTCAACTATTTAATATTAGAGGGGTTGACTATGTTTTATAATATAGCTAACATGCATAATCAAATCTGAGGCTTCTATATAAGTCAACAAATATATAAGTTAAAATCTTCCTAAGATAGGACTGTATATACCATAATTTTCATGTATTTAATTTTATATGTAGAAAAGGGCTATTATTTTGGTTCATATATAGTTTGACTATAACGTAAATAGCCATATTTTGTTCTAAAACCCTTTAAATAATTCTCATTTCTATTATAAGTAATACATTTAAGATACCACATGTAATGAATCAATATATATAATTCCAATCCATTTTTAGTAATAGTATATTGTTTTTGGAGTATCTGTATAATAATATGAATTTTTATTTCACATTACCTCATAATGTTACCACAGTGATCCATAAGGGAAACTAACATAACAATCTTATTAGATGTAATCTCATGAAAACCAATGAGCTCAGAGGTGAGTTGTTAGAAAATAATCAAATCCACAGAAGCTAAAAAGTTTCATATATAGTGTTGAAGGTACACATGACAAGGAAGGACGTCATCTCACCAATTCTGGTCAATATTGTATCGACCATAACACTGGAAAAATAATTCCTTATTTCCTTTACAATTCACTTGGTGATATTCTTCATTTATATAATGATGACAAACCACCTCAAATTAAATTTTGTTTCTAAAGGAGTTGTCTTACAACAGGATATTAAAATAGCTTTCCAAAAAGATCTTCTGGCATTGTTATTAAAAGTGGAATTCATGTTCCCTATCGATGAAAGTTGGTACCTAAGATTTATGTATTTCAAACTCTATCACAATTATCCATTCTTTAGGGCATGGTCTAATTCTCAATCTATAATTCTCCTTTGTTTCCATCCTGGCATTATTTTGTTCAAAGAAAATTGGTGCAATGTGAGCAAAAACATGTTGGAATCCATGTAGGACTACCCCCTAATTTTTTGAAGGTCTATAAAATTATAAAAAGTGTTTCATATTATAAAATGCTATACTATGATGTATAAAAATTATTTCATATTTAATATTAGTCATTGTATAAATATACATTACATATGATTCATTAAACAAACTTATATAAAACATATACATAATAGTATACAATTTATATACAATCAGTTACTCACTGTAATGATTTATATACACTCACATGTTGGTTATATCACATAAATACAATGCCTATTTCATACAGATAAATTGGTTATATTTTTGTGTAGTATGCTAGTTATATACTTATGTAATAATCATTTAATAAAAAGTTTATGGTTGCACTCTTAATTTAAATCATTGGAATCTGATACTTAATTTACCATACATATTCTATAGAGATATCATAATACTTCCACTTAGATATGATATTTTCAAGTAAATCACCATATGTTATTTATTATAGCACTATATCAACACTTTAAAAGGTTGATACTCACCATGGAATTGTTGTACATATTATTCATCGGTAATTGCTCTTTTTTTATAACATGAACACAATCTCTTCTTGCCAATATATATATATATATATATATATATATATATATATATATATATATATATATATATATATATATATATATATATATATATATATTCAGTTAAACTGCTCTATAGGGTTCAGATGAGCAAAAAATAGCTACATACAAATCAATCGACTGAAGACATTACATTATAATTATCTATTTAGACATAAACATAGTTAGTAACTACTACAAAATTGCAAATTTAGATAGATTTATAAATACACCGAAATGAAGTTACTTACCTGTCAAATGATGCTTGTATTCATTTGATTACATGCCTTCCCTTATGTTTGCTACTACCTTCTGTTATTTTAAAAAAAAAATGATTCTCATGCCTCCTATCCTAAAAATCTCCCTTTTTTTAAAGTAGGCATAGTTTTTTTTTGTTATTTTATTTACTATATTTACTTCTTTTTTATTTTCTTTATTTAATCATTTCCTTTCTTTTATGTTTTATTGTCTTTTTCTATTTTTTTATGATAATTACTAATTTTCATTTATTTCAACAATAAAATAGAGAAAGTCTATAATTCATGAATTTAATTAATATTACTTATTGTCACAAATATTTATGACAATTTTGACAACCATTAATCTAGATTTCTAAATTTAATCATGATAGTAAGGTTTCTACGAGCATTAATAACAAAACATAATAATTATGTAAAATAAATAAATTACACTATTCAACTATGTTGGTGACTCATAGAAATCAACTTTCTAATGCAAGTAGAAATAAACACACCATGTGTAAATCATTTTTAATGCATTCTAATATGTGTTAATTATTGTGGTGTGTGTAGGATTCTTGCCAATTCTCTTTCATCCTCCAACATCTCCATCTACATCACCCTCTTCGATGATGTTCTCCCTTCGTCACACTTTGAGTGATGGGATCTCTTGTGTCAACCTCACAACAAATCAAGTAGTTAAACCATAACAGTAATGATATACATTCATCATAAAATATAGCTAAAATAATAAATCAGCATGATCATAAAATAAACATGTACTTATAGCTATCTCATAGTAGTGTGATCGTGTGACCTGAACAATATCCTATTATCCCATAACATCATATATCTCAAATATTAGTAAAACTATAACCAAATCAAATGTGTTAACTATAAATATATATAGATAGTCAAATGATTTGCTTAGCGAGGAATCAGGATTTAACATCCTTCCCCCTAAAGCTAATCATCATCTTAGATGACTCTTATCAAATATAAACTCTGATTTAAAAATATTATTCAATAAGTAAATAACTCAATATAAAGTATCGAATTAATTAAATAAATGTGAAATTACATGTAAGACTAATCAAAGTTCTCTCAAGTTACACACTATTCTTGGAATATCGATCCCATTAGACCCTACTCTGTGACATCTTCTAATTATGCAAACATGATTTATGAGTATTACTTACTCTAAGTAATTTTATCATGACCACCTTGAGGTCTAGAATCATTAATAAAATCTTGTATACTATAAGATTGACCACTTTTTATCTTGAAGGGTCCCACATATCTTAATGAAAGCTTCACTGAATTCCCAAGAGCACTTAAAATCATCATACAATCCAAAACAAATGACTAGGGATAGTTCTACAAAATATTTCAACCTTTTCTACACATCTCTCTAAACTAGAGTGTGTTTTTTCTCATTTTGGAAAAATGTATTTATGGATCCTAGCAAGAATGATGTGTATACATTAATATTATCACTACTCCACATAGCTCCTAATAAGTATAACATGTCAATACTATCACTACTCCACAGAGCTCCTTACAAGTATGATGATGAATAGGAACTAAAAATACTACATTTTCAATGTATACATAATTTAGGAATAAAGGTTCCAATGTATATATGTGTGTGGTCATATGACTAAATTTAACAAGTTTGTCTATCAATCCTAGGTTTGACAAGTCCATATATTAGATCCAAACTCAATAACTACCAAGTCAATATGAGACTAAGTAGGACCCACTCATATCACTTAGTACTCACATTCCTAATTCAACACTCTTCCCTTAGGTTTACATAACTTAATTATCTTCAAAATGTGCACGAGGTTCAATGAATCACAATTCTATACTAATAGAGTAATGTTATATGATAAATAATTCTATATGTATCAATGTACATACAAGATAAATCATACAATCAGTTCGTAATCATATTAAGTTTCCACTAGCTAAACATAACTAGTATCATATTTCATAGCTTAACCTATAGTGTTATATTCATAGTTAAGAGGTAATAATATTAAAATTAGCATAACATACAAAGGCCAAGGATCACATTGTTCTTACAACCTTATAAAATAACAAGTGAATCATTGATTCCCTACTTGCTCGACTAATGCACAATAAATTAAAATTTTATCTTGACCCTTAGATTGACAAGATGTTATACACATCCTATACCCTACTCACTTACGATGGAAGGTATAAAAAGAACTCTTCAAAATAACATTCCTTAATCTAAAAATAAAACAATATCAATCTAATTAAGGGTGAATAAGAACATAATGATTATAATCAACTTATAGTTCTTAATCTATAATTTAATATATATTCAAGGTTTGCCACTCCACATGGTATAAAATCATAAGTTAGATAAAGTAGTAACCCTAAAGAGTCATAAATTAAAAGTATAAAACTATCATATCAAAAGCTTCTACATACCTTCACAAGGTAAAAGGAAAACATTGCAACTTAGTATTGCCAAATCACTACCTACTTACCAAATCTATAAGTATAGTATCACAATCTATTTCCATAATCGAAAGATAGATTTACTATCCACAAAGATGTATCAATCCATTCAATCGTACAACTTCTATCACAATAAGAAGTGGAAGACATTATCCCACAAACTTCAAAGTAATATGGTCAGACAATATTTTAGAAACAATTTCTTGTTTAAGAGAATACTATATCAACGTCATGAAAATATGAATCCTCTCGGTAGGCTTATAATAATGCCAAAGGAAAGTGAGGGAGTGAGTTACTCACTTTTATTCCCACTACGGGAGATAACATTGCATCTTATTCCACATAAACATAAGGGTTCCAACCCATAAACAAACTCCTAACATGAAGGAATTCTTAACCAATACATCGACACTCTATTACAAGAAAATACCCACCACACTAGGTGGTACCCAAAAAAATAGTCTTATAAAACTCCCCAATCCTAGGATTTATGTATAAAAGACACAAAACTAATACATATACTAAATTTAGAAGCATCCCATACTCTTACATCCTCACAACATAGAACATAATGGCAGAGGTAACTTGATTACTAATTAGAGATGTCATCACTCTTGAGGTGTTCAATTCTAGGTGATCAAAGTATGGTAGGAATTTATTGTTCACAACTCATGAACTATGTTATGCACTTTCCTACCGAACATCTTACACAATAAATAACACCATCAAGACACTCAATAAACTAGCCTATAAAAGTCACCAAGCCATACAGGAGGATTTACCAAGTCTCAAAACTCTAATCATGGTGTAACATGGTTATGTACTGAGGCACTAAAAATCCAAAATACTAGTGCAATACTTCATGTCACTAGGTTTACACTAGTGAACAGGAAGACACAAAAATGCTAATGGACTCATTAGGACATAGAGTTCGATCCATAACTTTGATACCACATGTAATAACTTTGGGATCAACTAGAAATATGCGATTTTTTAAAAATAAACACATATACTAGAAATAAATTATACCATGATAATCCATATAGACCATATGAAATACCCAAATCATGATAATAGCAAACAAGTATATTACATCACATATCATTGATCTCTAATATCATGAGAGCACATCATAATGTAAATATAGAAAGTAATTATATTAATTCAACCATAATTAATACAAGCCTTAGCCACCGCTATCAATATATAATAATAAGTAATTACAACTCTCATGACAATATTCAATAATAAGTGTAATCCAATACAATGTATATATAAGATACATGGCTCCCCCAAATCATAGTTCCCAACCTCAAGTATCTGTGTCAATATCAAGTGTCGTCTTGATAAGTAGTACTATTGTGGGGAGGGAGAGAATCATCTAAGTATTTTTCCACACCAATCATAGACCAACAATCCTCCACACTATTCCCATCAGGAAATGGGCCTCCCTTCATGGATGAGTAGATAGCGATGGTGTGGAAATTCAAAGAGATAATCAAGTACCTGTGTGGTATATGATTTCTAAACTAAATTGTAGTGTATCATAAAAAACAGTTTCATTACAAGATATTGCACAAACATGTAAATAATATTAATGAAATGATAATGTCTCAGTAACATACTTTGGCCCAAAGTTTTGTGAATAATAAATAAAAATGATCTATAGTCAATCAAATTCATAACACCACTTGATCATACTACCTTCATTTGTCATTGTGATACTAGTAAGTTAGTGAAGTTCATCTCACTCCTTACTTAATATCAACAATGTAGATTGGTCAAATATAATTTAACCACAAGATTAATATAATTTAAATCCTATTAAAAACACCTCATATAATTTATTAAACATAAAAATAATCAAAACATACATTTATTAAATCAAACATATGAATGAATCTTACATTATTTTCTATCTCATACTATAAATAATGACTATATTTTATACCACTCAGGTAATTATACAATTAACTATAGATTCAAATAACACAATTTTGTTTCCAAACATTCTACATCCTATGATAACCCATCTTACCACAAACTAATATTTTTAAGACATAACTACTAATTTTTCCTCAATCAATCATAATAAAGTAGTCATAACTACATATAACACAAGCTTCTATTCTAGAAACTAGACAAAACAAGCCACAGGTCCCATGAAACACAATAATATACTATCATAACATTTATTAAACTCTCAAAGGTTATATGCATGCATACACATAGTCATACCAACTATCACAAAACACTCTAATTATAGTAATAATCAGCACACATACATATAATCAATCAATGTAGATATGAATTTGGTCATAACAATTACAATATGTACCATTTGGATATAACATACATTTATATTGTAGTACTTTATGATATTTCATACTATCATAGGTTCCTAACTACATAAAAACACATAACCCAAACTTACAATTTCAAAAATCAAATGACTCAAATACACAATAACAATCAATTAAGTACGGGATTATACCACTTGAGTATACCTTAAGTTTAAATTGTTACCATCATTCAAAGAAATTTAACTTAAATCATGCATCATGATGCACCATTATATGATAAGTATAAATAATCATTTATACACATTTACATCCTCATAATATATGTTACACACAAATATTTAATATTGAATGCATATAAACTAATAGTTGATCAATCATTTACAGAGAAAAATAAAACTCATAAACTCATTATAACATTCATTTAACATATCATTCTATTTTTTAGGAGACTATTTTCGTATGATTATAGTCTTGGTCCTTTAGACATTTAATGACTAGATAAGATCATACTCCTAGCCACAATCTTAGGTATATGACCCCACACAATTATTTTTGTTATGTAATTATGTTGCATACTTAAATCCATGTGTAGATATAGAAAAACAAGGCTCAACACACATGAAACATAGGGTAATCCAAACTAGTGTTTACAATATGTTTAGGGGTTTGAATGCACACACTTGTTGAGTTAATCACTTGTAATTATTTAACTTAGTTCATAATCCACCCATATAATTATAACCATAAGAGTACACCCCTATGAATATATATATATACATATACATATATTTATTATTAAGCATACTATAACTTGACTTGATGTTATGTTCACATCCCATGTTAAGATTCTCAAATTATATGATAAAAAAATCTTCATATTAAAACAAGTACTACATTGGGTTCTCCATTTAACCCACACTCCACTAAACCCTTTGAGGATAATTTACCACACGTAACACCTACAGTTGTTGGTATTCCCAAGGAAGTTTTCATGAGGTCTATTCAATCATTTAATATCATAAGGGTTGACTATGTTTTATAATCTATCACGTCTAATAAAACCTTAAGATTCTATATAAGTCCAAAAATATATAAGTTAAAATCTTCTTGAGGTAGGATCATATCTACCATAATTCTCATCTATTAAATTTTATATACGAAAATGGGTTATTGTTTTGGTTCATATATAGTTCGACCATAACACAAATAGTTGTAATTTTTTTTAATTTTCTAAAACCCTTTAAATAATTCTAATCTCTCTTGGAAGTAATACATGTAAGATACCACATGTAATGAATCAGTATATATAATTTCAATCCATTTTCAATAATAGTATATTGTATTTAGAGTACCTGAATAATAATATGAGTTTTTATTTCACATTATCTCATAATGTTACCAAGATGATCTATAATGAAAACTAAGAAAAAAATATTATTGGATATAATCTCAAAAAAAACAATGAGGTCAGAGGTGAGTTGTTAGAAAATAATCAAATCCATAGAAGTTATAAAGTTTCATATACCAATATCGAAGGTACACACAACAATGAAGGATGTCATCTCACCAAATATGGTCAATATTATATTGACCATAATGCTAGAAAAATAATTCCTTATTTCCTTTACAACACACTTGGAGATACTTTTCATTGTTATAATGACATCAAACCACCTCGAATTTAATTTTATTTCTAAAGGAGATGTCTTCCAGCAGGATTTTAAAATAGCTTTCTATAAAGATCTTTTGGCACTACCGTTAAATAGTGGAATTTATGTTCCTTGTTGATGAAAGATGGTACCTCAAATTTATGTATTTCAAACTCTTTCATAATTATCCATTCTTCTGGGCATGGTTCAGTGATCAATCTATAATTCTCCTTCATTTTCATCTTGACATTACCTTGTTCAAAGAAAATTGGTGTAGCATGATCAAAACACATTAGAAGCCACATAGGATTTCCACCCTAAATTTTTGTAGGTTTATAAAGTATAATAAGTATTTGATATTATAAGATGATCTACTATGATGTATTAAAATTATTTAATATTTAATATTAGTCATTGTATAAATATACATAACATATGATTCATTAAACATACTTTTATACAATATATACATAATAGTATATGACTTATATATACAATTGATTACTCACTGTAATGATTTATATAAACTCACATGTTGGTTATATCACATACATTCTATGCCTATTACATACCTACGGCTATTTCATATAGATAAATTGGTTATACTTTAGCATAGCATGCTAGTTATATATTTATGTAATAATCATTGCACAAAATTTTTATGGTTGCACTCTTAATTTAAATTGCTAGAATTTGATACTTAATTTGTCATACATATTATATAGCGATATCATAATACTTCCACTTAAATCCAATACTTTCAGATAAATTGCCATATGTTATTTATTATATCACTATATCAGCACTTTAAAGTTTGATACTAACCATGGAATCATTGTATATATTATTCATGGGTCGTTGCTCTTTTTTTATAACATGAACAAAATATCCTCTTGCTAGTTTTCACTTATATTTACTCAATGTTTGTATATATATATATATATATATATATATATATATATATATATGGTTTAGATGAGTAGAATATAGCTACATATAAATAAACCAATTGAAGACATTATGTTATAATTATCTATCCAGACATAAACACAGCTAGTGACTATGAAATTGTAGATTTAGATAGATTTATAAATACACCAAAATGAAGTACATTTCTTGCCTAGAAAATTGTGCTTGTATTCATTTGATTATATGCATTCCCTTCTATTTGCTATTTCTTTCTTCTATTTTTTAGAAATGATCCTCATGCCTCTTATCCCAAAAATCTCCCTTTTTTTAAAGTAGGTGTAGTTTTTTTTAAGAAGTTTTTTTTTTTTTTGTTATTTTATTTAATTTTTATTTTCTTAATTTAATCATTTCCTTTATTTTAAGTTTTATTTTCATTTTTAATTTTTTATGATAATTACTAATTTTTATTTATTTCAATAATAAAATAGAGAAGTCTATAATTCGATAATTAATTAATATTACTTATTGTCACAAATATTTATGACAATTTTGACAACCATTAATCTATATTTGTAAGTTTAATTATGCTAGTAAGGTCTCTATGAGTATTAATGACAAAACATACTAATTACGTAAAATAAATTCATTACACTATTCAACTATACTGGTGACTCATAGAAATCAACTTCCCAATACAAGTAGAAATAAACACACCATACTCAAATCATTTTTAATGCATTTTAATATGTGTTAATTACTATGGTGTGTGTAGGGTTTTTGTTAATTCTTTGTCATCCTCCAATGTCTCCATTTATGTCACCCTCTCTAATGATGCTCTCCCTCTATCACACTCTGAGGGATGGGCTCTCCTGCATCAACCTCACAAGAAAGGAGGTAGTTAGACCATAATAGTAATGATATGCCTTCATGATAAAATATAGCTGAAGTGATAAATCAACATGATCATAAAGTAAACATGTACCTACATCTATATCATATCAATGTGAGCATGTAACCTAAACAATATCCTACTCTCCCATAACAACATATATCTCAAATTTTAGTCAAAATATAACCAATTCAAATGTATCAACTATAAATATCCATATATAGTTAAATAGTTTACTTAGAAAGGAATCAGGATTTAACAAGGAGTGTGGTGCCACCCATTGACTGAATAATGATAGATATATCACTATTTAAAGCCATTAAGTAATATAGGAAATCATTATTTGGGGTTGGCTTGACCAACATTGGAACTTTATTTCATGTCTTTTAAAAATAGAAATTGAAATCACTCATGAATTCATGAGGATCATGTTGAATAGCAGTTAGTTATTTAACCAGGGAGATGTCACTCTTGTCTTCAAATTGCATGCATAGTGTAGTTCCTAAGTCATCATAAATATGGATGGAATTGAGAGGTAGGATTTTGTATCATTATATAGCTTTACCCTTAAAAGAGGAGATAAGAATTATGATTGCAACATTATCTTGTACTACATTATGGACTGAGAAAATATTAATGATGTCTTGTATATGTTTCATGGGAGTGGTAGAATCTCAACCAGTGAAATACGAAAGGATTTTCAAAGCTTAGGTGGGTATGTAATCATATTGGACCAATTGAAAAGGTTGCCTCCATTGAAAGCTACAAAATTTTGTTTTCTCATAGCCATAATGGGATGTATGAAACTACTAGGAATATTTATAGGAGATGCAAATAGATTTGAAGGATTTACTCTAGTGTAAGTTATAATTGATTTTGATTTCTTTTTATATGGAAATGATAATTCTTAAAAGTCAGTTTTCTTACCTTTAGTAGATGATCTTGTTTGTTTATTTGACATACGTAAACCTAGATTTCCTAAATCTATGAGCTAGGGAAGTCACCAGGTGCTTTTGAAATGTGTAATAAACTCATACAATGCTTTCTAATAATAGTACCAATCACTTAGTAATAACTTTATGGTCCCACTAGGCATGCTAAAAACTATTATCACATAGATTTTGGACCCATTTTTATGTTGTAGCATGTTGTGTGAAAATCTAATGATACAATGGGATCACCTCCAAGTTGTAGGACCTTGGTCTGAGGTAAACCTATGAATAAGTTCAACTTCCTTTCACTAAGTTCAGTGCAACTTATAAATTACCAATTCCTGTGGAAATTCTACTTCTTAGTGATCTTGCTTCTAAACTAGGGTTTAACTGTGGGAAAAGAGTTTTAGAAATAAATTTTGTAAAATTGGAAATGGTGATTACACCAAATATTTATAGAGTATTTTAATGCTTATTTTATATGATCACAACATAATAATAAATATATGAATTATATTGGAGCACAAACTTATGCAAATATGAAACCAAAGGTAATCTTGGGCATTTATCATATAAGGAATAAGATTCTTTATTTTTTATCAAATACTCTCTTAAAAGGGAAAAATAATACCATAGATGAAATTTTGTGACTGAAATAACATTGAAAACATTCACAAATTTGACAAATAGCCTTGTATACACAAAGATAATATAGACAAGGTAAATCTTCAATCTATTATCATTCTTTAGGTTATAACATGTAGATCAATTGTTCAAAATGCAAAATAATTTATCTAATAACAAAAAGATGAATGGGCTACACCATGGTACCCATATTTATACAAAATACTCTCTTAGAAGAGAGGTAGTTATCAAAAACTCTACACCCAGTTAAAGAGCAAACAAAATCTTAAAACCTCATGCAAAGGGCCATGATCTCCAATTGAAATAATGTCTTTGATAAGGTGAATGTTTAGAAAAGAGTAACTTGCCACTGGTTGGCATTTGAATAAGTGTCAGAGGCATGAAGGAATCTTGTAGAATCTTCATGAAACATATTCCTTGTCTTTAGTTGAACTAATGTTCTCTTCTCCATGGAATGAGGCACCAAACTTAGAATAATATAAAGCTTCTAGATATCTTAGGTTATTTTTTTCAATACCTAATTTGTATATTTTCATTGGGACTTTTACAACTTTTTATGTCGTCCAATTTTGACAAAATTGGAAATGCAATTTATAACATGGGTTTTTGCTAGTTAAGTAACTCAGACTTTGTCAAAAAGGAAAGTGTAATTTACAAGATTTATTTTTACAACCTTTCAACCTATCAAAAAGGAAATTTAAAATTATAAGAGGCTCTTTCCCAAAAAAGTTGCCAAAATGATAGTTAAAATTTGCAATATGCAACTTTATAATGTTTTTTACAATAAGATGTAATATACATAATGTATTTGATTGTAAGAATTAATCTACAACCATAATTTTTGATAATTATTTATCCTTTTTTTCTTGTGTCTTCTCAGTATAAACATCAAAAATCTTAAAGATTTCTAGGATATGATCTTCATTAGAACCAAGTGAATATAGGTTTCTTATTTTATATTTTGTAATTGTGTCAGAGAGTTCCCTTTGTACAACCCTATATACTTGAGTGTCTTTCCCCATTTGATCTAGTCTATTGTGTTACCTAATTTATTAGTGGATGAAAGTCAAGTTAAATTTTGTGTCTCATAACAACTCTCTATCGACCACTCCTTTGAACTTGTCTTGAACATCATGTACTAAAACAATTTGGTCTTGATGATCTGTTCCTTCACATGATAATTTATTAAGCAAATATTTAATGTCATGAATCATATTTATGACCTTATCATGTTTAGAATTAGCTTTATTAATACTCTCTATGATTATACTTATTCTAAAATTAGCTACCCTATCCAATTCCTCATGCTCTCCATCATTTTTTAATATCTTTTATGTAATGAGGGTGTCAATTTCAATCATGTCAATAGCTTACAAGTTTGGGTAGAATAGGTTCAACCTTTCCATCTCTTCCTAATAATTGATCATTGATGTCTTAAAATTTTCCCATCTATCCTTTAGAGCTTTATAGTGGTCTATTTATAACATAATGACTTTGTTTCCCTTTGAAATGATATCATTTTCCTAGTCCTTTTTATCCCTTCCCATGCTACCAATCTTTGTTACTACATCAAGTGTTTCTCTATCAGAGATCTGAGTAATATATTGTATTGGTTGGTTAATGGGATCAATGAACTTCTTTAGTGCAGTCATTGATTATTCAACCTTATTATTCAATTTATCCTTTATGACATTATCACTATCCATTTTCTTGGAAAGAGAGTTAATGCTTGATTGAACATTATGTTTCAATCCCTCTCTTGTAGGATGACCTAGGTGAACTTTTGATATTGGGTAATCCCCCACCACTAGATCTTTTTTTATTATCTAATGAGGGGACTATAATTTATACATATCTCTCCCCTATTAAATCATATAGTATTATTGATATGGTTTTGGGAGTTGCCCTTGATATCTTTGATGCCTCTACAAGGCCAAAATCAAGTGTGCTAGGGGACACCATCTATTTTCATTTTTCCCCACTGATTTCACTAGCCAACTTGGAGTGACATCCTATTATCCTGACACTACCAACTGTGAATCCACATTTTAATTTATTACACTAGTGGTTATGGTGATGAGTGTTATATCTTTTACTGATATGGTTACTGAATCTTCAATTGATGCTTTCACAATCTCTTCCCCATTTGTGGGTTGAGTGGCCACATTTATATCAAAGATTTCTTCTATCTATAACTCCTTAGTGGGGGTTTGGGTCATTATGGAAATGGAATAAATGGGTGTAGTAAAATGGATGTGCCTATTGGGGGTGTGGAAATTGGAAGTGACACAAGTGGAGAGGTAGGCACGGGGAGTTGAAAAAGGGAAACCTATGGGAGTGTGGAATCCGGAGATGTGAATGAATTAATCAAAGTGGTAGGGATACTCAGGGTTGATGTAATGGGGGAAACGATGGGAGATAAAAATGGAGTAGTAGTTACCCCAGTTATTGGGATGGGTAGTGAAATTGTAGTTAGGATGACTAAATCTACAGCCATGTATTGTTGTGTGGTGTTAGTGATTAACAGGTTTTTGGTAGATATTATGGATGATATAAAAGGAATTATGGAATAGGGGAGTGAAATTGTGGAAGAGGGGAGTGAAATTATGGAAGATATGTAAGGAATTATGGAAGAAGGGAGTGGAAGTGAACCCTAAGTGTCCAATTAGGTTGATTGAACTATTGGCAATGAAGTTACTAGCACATTTGAGCTAGTAGAAATAGAAGGAACAATTATTTAAGGAAATAGTGGAGTGGAGATAGGAAGAGGAGGTATTATACATGGTGGAATGATATAGACAAGAGGGGAAATTATTATTTTTTCACTATCAACTATGTCTTCAATTGCTATTACTATTGGTTGATGAGTTGTTGCTCCTTGGCCACTAGACTGACCTCATTTGGCATTTTGATTCTATTTTCTCTTATATGATACCACTAGCCTTTCTACCTATTATGTTTGGGTTCCACTACAAAAAAATTCTACTATTGGTGGCACACCATTCTCCTTGACCTTTCTTAACTTATCATTGATGCTAAAAATTTCTTTGGTCATGTTGACCCCTTTGCTTCTAATCTAGTTGATTTTTCTATTTATTACATTGGTGGTCCTATCCATTAATGAGAAGGACTCAAGGATGGACCACCTAATTGATAAAACGGGTTGATAAAATATCTTTCTATCATAGTAGACCCTATCTACTAGAGATTTATCATCTATCAAGTCCTCAAGGACTGGTTCCATGTTAAAATACTTGATCTTCTTCAGGGTTATCCGAGAAAAATATTTCAATCTCATTTCTTCTTCATTTTGCAAGTCCACCTAGTAGTCTTTATAATAGAGAACATGGTAATATGATGTGATCCCTAATATACTAGGAATGATGCCATTTACATCATAAAATATCCTTGCCTCGAGTGATCTCAAGGTCATTTGAGTCATCTCAGTGTCTACATACTTTGTTTTGGATAAAGAAGGGCATGTATACCTCCTTATGTTAATGGGAAAATGGATTCATGTCTTATGTTTACTCGATAATAATTTATGAGTCTCTACAAGTTACCTCACAAGTTCCATTAAAGCTCATTTATCACTTACATACCTTGGGAGGGTGTAAATATAACCACTGAATCATCTTAATCTAATGTATGAGTATGTGGGGAATTGAATGAAATAAGATCCCTAGTGTATGATCTTTAAAGTATCAGCATTAGATAATCTCTTATTTTCTAGTTATTTATCAAACATGACTATGACGCAATATATGAATGCATCATTTACCCTTCTAAAATATTGCCTACTTACCTCAAGGGTGAGGTTAAAGTAATAATTGAAGACTTTGTTGACTTGGTCATACACTGTGTTCAACCCTAGGAAGGCTCTCCCCTTTGCTAATATGTAGACTAGATATGAAGTCATGTATAAATTCTATGTATTCTGGACTTCCATCAATTGCTTGTGGATGGAGTCACATATCAGCTAGGCCTAGTAGATGTATTGCTTATTTTGGTAGATTACCCATATGTCTTGGTATATATAATCTTAAAATTTCTTGGAATTTAGGTTCCCAGTAGATTTATGCAAGATTATGATTAAGTCACCCACTTCTTCCATAAAGTTTATTCTTGCCAAATTTTTGGGTAGTCTTGTAGATGTAGGCCTAGGTACTTTTAGCCATTATTTATTAAGTGACCTTAGATATTCAGTGTTATTATCTTGGTAAAACTTATTAGATGAGTCAAGAGTTATATCGAGATAACTCTCATATTCTAGAATTAGTAATACTAAGTCTATGAAGTCAAGGTCTAGGTTTAGAATCATTTCTCCCTTGTCATTTAACACTTCTCTTTTTATAGCATCATAGTGTTTTTCCAATGTGAGCACAAGATCATGTCTCTATATTGATAATGGGAAGGTTGCTACTTGGGGAAATCCATGGTCATAAATGATTTGAATCCAATCATTTTTTAATTCAAAATTTATCCTTATCCAAAAATCACTTAGGTTTATGTGACCTAGGTCTATGTCCATGATTTCATTGGTGTTAGATTCCAAGTTGAGAGGGACACTAGGTCCCTTGGATTTACATTTTTGTTCTTTTTCATACATAGGTTTTAGGGAATCTAATATGGGAAAACCAATTGCAAGGTTAGCGAGGATTGGGATTACAAAACATAGGTAAAATTTCCAACAGACTTTGGAGTTATTTTTATAGTGAAAATGTCTGGTGGGAATTATGGTTTCAAAATGTACTTGCAAGATTTGATGAAAACTCTGGTAGATTTCAAGCTTGAAATTGTAATTAAGATCACCAGTGGGATTTAGCGCTGTAAAATGCACCAAGATTATCTGTATAATTGTAAGGTTGCAAATGCAGGTGGAAACTCTGTGGGTTTTGGATTTGCTTTTGTAGGTAAAATGTCTGTGGGGACTATGTAGGGAATCTTTATAGAATATTTTCTTAGTTTTTTCAAACCTTAGGTTTTCTAATGCAATAAAATAGAAAGAATGACTTGAAAATAATTTGATAACACAGACTACCTTTGAAATGATACCAAGATAATAAACTAAAACCCTATACCAACACTAAGCAAAGAAGAACCCTAAAATTTCTACTAAATAGGAAAAAAACATGAAATCAACATATGTAAGATTGACAGATAAAAATGGATGCTAGAAAACATAGGAGAAAAAATAATACCATATAGATGGTAATAATGGAAGTTATGGTTTAGAGTGTGGTGTTGCTTGGAATCTAATAGGGTCATGGTTTGGCTTCATAGAGCTCTAATTTTGCACTTCACAAATTAAATAATAAATTTTCATTAACCCATTTTGATTGATATAAATTTAATCCTAAAATTAATGCACCCTAGGTCAGTGGTTGTTGGGAAGTGTGAAACTTTTGAGTCCTAGAGTAATTTTTCAATTTAAAAAAAAAGTAATTTGTACTATGACTTTCGCTTTCCACCAGGTGGCTTAGTGCATTGTAAATGGGAAAGTGAAATCTAAGGTGTAATTTGAAACTTTTCAAGTTGCAAATTACAATTAAATTTTTTATTTTTGTAGGTATGATAGTTGGAGGGAAGCATGACTCGAGTTTAAATTTTCAAATTTGCAAGTTGTAAATTGCATCTAAATATTTGCTTTTCAATAGGATTTGGCATAGGATATATAGGTTTGATTGTAATTTACAAGTTTACAAGTTGTAAATTATATCTGAATCTCTAATTTTTATAAGAAATATGTTTGGAAGAAGATAGAGTTCCATTTGTAATTTACAATTTTGTAAGTTGCAAATTGTAATTGGAATTTTAGTTTCTAGCAATCATGGGTTATGCCAAAAGTAGAGGTTGGGATGTAATTTGTAATTTTGCAAGTTGCAAATTGCATTTGAATCTCTGGTTTTTATCAGGTATAGGTAAAGAGGGAAGCAAAGGTCTAGATGTGATGTAGGGGTATCTTATAAGGACCCCAAAGTTGATTCATTTTTATCTTTAAGTAGTGTATTAAGTGTATCATAGGTATTAGAGGTATTTAGTATCGATAATGTGGAGAGTAGGTAGTCTTAAGGTGCAAGAAATTTGAACTTTGGCTTTTCTTGCCAAAACTCCTTTTGAAAATTTGAATTTTATTAAGCTTTATTTTAACGACTTTTATGCATTTATGAAGGTGAAAAAATGTATCAAACATGTCTAAGGGTTTTTAAAGTATAGGAGGTCCACAAAGATTCTCTTTAATCCATTTTCATGGTTCTAGATACTATATATCATGTAAAAGTCAAGACAATGTAATGTAAGAAGAGACCTCTTTGAGGAAAAGATTCAAGAATTAGTTCTACATCATTATAGGAGATATAGGAGTCAGTTAGTAGTTATTTTAGAGATTATTATAAATCAAGTTAGTCAAGCATTAATCCATAAATAATGAAACATGCATAAAGAACTAACTAACCAAGCCTATCTATTCATATGGGAATTACAAAGGATAACAAGAAACAAATAAAAGAAAGCAACACTATATTACCTTCCCAAATGGATTCACCATGCCCATGTGGCTCAAAAACATATTCTCTCTTGATCAATCATCCTTTTCTTTGTCAACAATGGTGGTAAGCTCCTCCAATGCCTTGAGAACACTCCATAAAACCTAGTCTCTTGATTTCAAATCACTAAACTAGCCTATCAATAAAGCTTTGTGGAAATAATTTGTCATTATAAATTTTCAATATTCAAGCTATGAATATATTTGAACATAATAACCTTGCACCAAAATAACTTAAAATTCACATCCATGGCCTCTTTATTTATAGATTTTTGAGATTGGTCAGGATCAACCATGACCATCCATCTCAAGGTTGAGATGTGTGGACATGGATAATCCTAATATTTGGAATTCAATCTATAATTATCTTCATCATGACCTTAGAAGCAGGGTAATTGAAGAGGCATGGGAGGTATTAACTAGGCATGGGTAACCCATAATCCTGATATTTGTGGTATTTATGGCCTAGGGATGTCTTCCCAAGAAATGAGGCCACTTGATGATGTAGATAATAAGAATCAATTTTCAAAAAAAAAATTCAAAAACTCTCATGGAAAATACACTTAAACTCTTGATTTTGATTAATTATCCTTAAAAAAGGTTAATCAACATTTGTGCAATTATTTAAAAATTGGCCCTCAATTAATCAATATGGTTAGAAAGTCATATTACTGGGTTATAATTTGACTGGAGAGGAATTAGAAGGTGATGTTAGATACATTGGAACCGTATTCCCATTTAGGATATTTCAAAAATCAAATAACAAAGGTACATGATGTGTACCAATAAATTAGAAGGAAAGAGTGATCTAGAGCACTAAATGGTGAAATAGTCATTTTGACTCAAAATGTTTTAATCAAAGTTAGCTAGCTCATAAAATGCATTGCCTAATTTAGGGATACTTTGACCTAAATTGGCACTTGTAAGTGACAAGTTCAAACCATTTAGGTAATTTTATGGATTTTGACCTAAAATTTACATTTAAGTATAATTCAAGTAAGATTGACAATTTTAACACAAATGGTGTTAGGAATTGGATGTTTGCATTTTACCCCTATTTGAAAAGGCATAGTGAGACACTTTGGTGAAGAAACGTCTTTTCAAATAAAAGAGATTTTAGGAAGAAATTGGAATAGACCCATGATGCCCCCTCAAAAAGACATATTAGGATGGAAGAAAAGGATGGACTCTTAAAAAGAGAGAAATTGAGAGATTAACCCATGCAATAGATTACATCCAGATGAGCTAAAGCTTACACACGGGATTACCATCAATGATAAAAATATAATTAGAAGTATAATAAGCCTCAAATATGGGGGAATGGGAAAGATAAAATCCATAAATTTAAGGGACACACTATAAACATACCTAATTTGAGAGTACAAGTTATGCATTTATGTCATTGATCAATCCCGAGACAAGTTGCACACTAAAATATTGACATCATAGGCTTTAATGTGGATAGCTTAGAATTAGATGAAATGGGAGAACATTCTAATTCAGGAAGGGAAGCACCACTAGAATGGGGTCTCTAAATAAAAGATAATAAGTACTCTAGTAGAGCAGATTTGATCATGATAAAATAGTTGTGCCCCAATAGGTCAAATTTTGATCATTGATAAAGAATAAAAAATAATTTGTCCCTGTAGATCTAATTTGATTCAGACGTGATTAAGATTTTGGGCCCTAGCATGGGAAATTGGCAAGCAAAATAGCTCAAAAATATTACCAAAAATATAGGTTAAAGTGAGTGGGTGAAAATGTACATGCGATGGTGTAATGGCTAGAAATCCATATAAAACCAAGCATATAAGAATGGACAAAGTAGAATGGAGATAGAGATGAAAATAAAAATGGAGATAGCTGAGCTGACTATAATAGAAATTAGGTGTTGCTTACATAGTTCTATGGACTCATGTTCTAATATGAACTTTAGACCAATGTAGTTCACCCATGTTTAGGAGATAATGGAATGAGAAAAGATAAAACCGGACCAAGAATTGACTAAACTCACAATGTATGTGAAGAGATGCTCATCTAAGCATAGAGTTGAGTGCTAAAATGCATTCTACCTAGAAGATTAATTCCATATCATGAGCTTAGGTTTTGCAAAGTGTTATTGAGAATCATTCATCAAAGCTAATGTTGACGTTAAGATGTTGAGACCTAAGCATAAAGTGCTTGTTATAGAGAAATAAATTAGGCATCATAATTATGAATAACTTAGAATGACATAATATTTCAATTAAACTGAGCCATTTCAAATGTGAATATCTATAATTAAGTATAATGGTAAAACAATGACCAAAACTAGAGTTATAATGATTTACATTTAAACAAAAAAGTAAAAACAAAGGAAAAGATAAACATAAATGAGCCTAACTTGAAATCAAGATATGATCTATCAAGATTGAAGTAGGAACAAAAATGTTTAAAAATAAAAGGCAAGAATGTCTTAACAACATGAGACCAAGATATGAATAATCAAGATCCATGTGGACTATCAAGTCAGTCTTGAATAAAAAAGAGAAAAGCAAAAACAAATAAAAAAACAAGACAAAGAAACACAAGACCAAAAACTGAGACAAGAAGTAAGAAAAAGGAGAAGAAATAAAAGGAGAGGTACGAAACCACAAAAAAATACCAAGAAAACACAAATAAACACATAAACAAAAACCAAGTTAGCGTGGTTTAAAGATAAATGTTCATGCCTATGTAGTAGAGGCATTACTTTCTACCACATCATAACAAAGAACAATGACATGATAATTATTCCCTAATTAAAGAGGAATAATGATAGAAGAAATGGGGGAAGAGAAGAAAAAGAAGGGGTTGGCCAAGCTAACTCTAGATGTATAAAACAAGTGGATGTTGCCTACATAGTTCCATGGATACATGTTCCAACATGAACTTTAGGACAAATTTAGTTCTCCCAAGAAATGGGATAGAAGAAAAATGATGATCAGACCAGCATAATTAATGTTATAGAAGAAATGGAAGATACGACAAACAAATGACAATGGTTTAGCAAACAAGAGGCTAATGAAATGAGAAAGAATGAAAATATTTCAAGGATTCCATGAAGAAATTGTGTAAAAATTCTATGAGAATTTTGATGAAGATCATGCTATTATCAAAGGGAAGAACATTCCAATAAATCCCTCTATAATTAGTGCTCTATCAGGGATTCTTGAGGATAAAGTAGTTGGCATTGAAAATATCAAATTTTTGACCTGATTTATATGTTTGTTGAAGGAAATGAGCCATACCCCAGACTAGCCAAATCCCCCAAAATAGTGGCCAAGGGAATTCTAAGAGAAATTCTTCCTCAGCCTTGGAAAAATATTATTTTCTAGATAATGAAATATATCACTTGTGATAATCAGTGTACAATAGTGGGTGGAGATGCTATGAGACTCCTTCACTTGAGGAAAGGACATGTTCGAGAAGAATATAAGATCAATCTTCCCTCTTTCCTTGATAATGCTATGATTAATGTTTCTTGGAAGATAAAATGAGGTACTAGGTCTACCCACCATCATGGGCTAGTTACACTCATTTGTTGCCATTATTTTCTCAGTAAACCAAGCAGTGAAAAGGCTTGGTCCTCTTTCTTCCAAAATTTTTCTCTAATTCCTACCAAAAACACACCATACCCTACCTCTCTTCCTTTCACTATAATCTAGATTGAAGAACCCACAATTCAAATTTCAAAATGACTATCTCCACCACCATTGGTTTCAAAGATTCTACATTAGAGATCAAAGTGATAAATGGGACTTTATTTAGACACCCCTCATCCTCCTCTAACTAAACTCCAGTGCATTCACTGAATTATCTTGTAGGAAGAAGATGTGTAGGCCACATAACAAGTTATATTTTTAGAGGGAACCCTAGTATAAAAAGTTTTACCTCAAGAAGTAGAGCATCCTATGCCCTTTGTTGTTGATAAGGGTAAGACACCATTAATTAAAGAAGATCCATCTTCTCCACATTCTATCAATGAATACAAATAATTACAACATGCCATGTATTTATCATGCCATGAGGAAACAATCAGACTGTAATAAACAAAGTTATATTTTCTTTATTCAACTTTGAAATATAAGGACTTGATGATTTTTAATTTGAAACAAAGGTGGGAAGAATATGTTACTAGATTTAGTGAACAAGAAATAATTCTTTAAGGAATACAAGTTTAATAGACTACAGTCCAAAATGTAATGTTTTCATAAAACCAAGAATTGAGTGATTTGCATAATTCTCTTACTATTAAGGACACTCAGATTACTGATTTTCAAAATGTGAATGTTGATAAGCATAATCTAAATTTTAATCTGAGAGAAAGTATTTATGATATAAATACAATGCTTTCCTAACATAAGAATAGAATAATATATCTCGTTGATTATAATTCTGAGTTACAAGCTTTTATTAAGGCCATGCAAAGAGAAACATGAGAGATTGTAGCTTAGATAGAGGGCCCAATAAGAGTTGTTCCCTCTTTCCTGTTCTATTACATGAAATAATATTTGTTTGGCATATTACCCAGAATAAAATTCAAAAATTTAAGGATGACAATTCTAAATTTAAAGAAGAATCTCATAAGCAATTGGAAAAATCTCAATTGTAATTTTAGAAAGCACATGCTTTTATCTAGCACATTTGTGTTATTTTTGAGAAACTATTAGCATGCAGACAACCTTAATTAGTTTATGTTCTTTTCTTACATGAATAGTTTTATAAATGACATATTTATTTAATTTCCCTTAGTTTTTCACATATCATTGAAGATGAGCATGTATTTATGGACATGTTTCTAAAAAACACTAAAGAAAATCAAGATGTCATTTGTGAGTTCTATACTTTCAATTTTTTGTTAGGATAACAATCTAGATTTATGATAAATTTATTTATTGGAGATACACAATTGCATGCCTTTCTCTCTTTTCTATATAAATAAATGGAATGGAAACAAGGCAATAATAGATTTATTGAATTAAAAATCATCATTGGGTTATGCATGAGACCATAATTTCCAAAAGTAAATAAATTTATTTATTCTTTTCAACCATAGTATCATATGTATATGAATAACAAGTATCATGAGCTATTGAGATCTAATATTATTGATTTTAGATCTTCTCTAAACCAACATTATGCCAATAGTTTTAATGCAATTTTTTACTAGGTAGGAGACATTACCTATTGAGTTGAAGCATAGGGAAGTCCTCAGCTCCACCAATATTACATGGAGTCTAAGAAGAGCAAAAGTAGTTTTCTAGATAATCACTCAGTGTTTAGAAGAAAGAGGTTTAGATGTCTGGATAGGGATGAGATTTAGGTCTCTAATCATTATATTCCCTCTATCTCCATCATGATGTTAGAATTCTCAATCATTATTTAAATTTAAAACCTGTATGCATATGGTTGTCATAGATCTTGAATTCTTACCAAGGGGCCACCATGACTAGGGCCATCATTTTAAAGTTTATGATCTGAGTTAGAGGTTTGAATTAGAAAATTTAGATTAAGGATCAGTCAACCCACTTATTTATGAGAGGACTTGTAAAAGGTAAAGTGTTGGAGAGAAATGATGATCATTTCATATAACTCATCATAGTTATATAAATTGTTCATAAAGTGTTGCATTTCGTTATATATTATATTGCATTTAATAATTAAAGTCTGATCTAAATAGGATATGAATGTAATTTTTTCTTTGTTTGTATGTAATTTATTGTTGATTCTTTACCTTTTTATTGTGTCTAACTTGGATGAATAACATAGTTTTGAGTATAACAACACATCCCATAAATGGGGTAATTTTGAATAGAGAAACACTTGTCAAGGATGGGGTCATTTTGAGTACATCAAAACATCCAAATGATGGGTAATTTTGAGAAGGCAACACATAGTTTTTATAACTCTTTCAAACTACAATTTTGAGGATTCGACAAATGATCTCTGAAGATTGAATGCTCTAAAGACACTAAAAAATTCTCTAAAATTACTTCAAAGATGCTCTAGGTGTGCTCTGAAGAAGTCTAGGAATGCTCTGAAGACTTGTACAGGGTGATATGAAGACCTATACTAGATGCTTCAAAGATATCTGAATGTGCTCTGAAGACTACACAAAATATGTGTGATACATGTTGATGAGAGAAAATGGTAGCATTTTACTAAAAAAATTCATAAAATAAAAAATTGATTAGATGCAAATGATAGCTGAAAACTAATAAAAAATGAGCAACCATAAAAATCTTCATCCCACTGCTATTTCTCACCCCTCAAAAACTTCTCCCTAAATAATATTTGTTCCTATTTTTAAGGTGCAAATATTTTATAAGCAATTTTTTAATATATAATGATGCATGGGACCCCTCTACCCAATAATATCGAAACATGAGAGAAACGTTCACCACCCCAAATAATAATGCTAGGTGTTCTTAAATAATTCATTCTTTAAATTTTATGATGCAACATAATGGAAAAGTTTTCCACCCCAGAAAATGACTTTTCAACTCAATATAAAATGAAAACAATTCAACTGAAATAGTAATAACCTAGAATAGGCAAAAAATGAGTTTTCAACTTAGTCTAAAATAAAAACAATTCACAGTATCCTAAATAGAGACAACAAATGAATGATGCAAGGAGATAGAGATAGGGTGGAACCATTAAACCCCTCTCACATCATGACACTTTTTTACTATGATTATTTGCTTACAGTTAATAAAAAATGTCTGCTTTCCCTTCACATTCACCATTTGGGTCCCTATTGAATAGAAGTAAACACTAAACAATCCTAATATCCACCATGTCATTATCTCAGCCATTTAATTATTTGCTTATAGTTAATAAAAAATGTACTACTTTCCCCTCACATTCATCATTTGGGTCCCTATTGAATATAAATAAGTGCTAAACAATTATAATCTTGGTCATTTCATTATTTGATTACAGTTAATAAAAAATGTCTGCTTTCCCCTCAAATTCACCATTTGGGTCCTTTTGAATAGAAGTAAGTGCTAAACAATCCTAATCTCCAGCATTTCATTATCTCGACCATTTCATAATTTTCTTACAGTTAATAAAAAATGTCTACTTTCCCCTCACATTCACCATTTAGGTCCCTATTGAATACAAGTAAGCTCTAAACAATTCTAATCTCCACCATTTCATTATCTTGACCCTTTCATTTTTGCTTACAGTTAATAAAAATGTATGATTTTCCCTCACATTCACCATTTGGATCCCTATTGAATACAAGAAAACACTAAACAATCTTAATCTCTACCATTTCATTATCTCAATAATTTCATAACAAAAATCTAGGTCTATCCAAATCCCAATGATTTCATAGCTTAAATTAGTAAAAAATGAATAAAAGGTTCATGTCAAGCCAAACAAATCACACATTTCAGATATAGTAAAACAATACATTACATAGAGTAAATACCTGACAAGAAGCACCTGCAAAAATGATAATGAAAAATAGGGTCAATGCTTCCACCACTAATGCCACAGTTAACCTAACAGTCAATGAAAGAATGTTTTTGGGCCTTCAAAAGAGAGAGAAAAATTGAGAGAAAATAATGAAAAAAAAGAGATAAACTTAACCCTAATTTTGAAGCATTTGAGAATTTTTAATTTTATAATAATTTAAAAGTTTATATAAAAATTTGTAACATATAAAATTATTTAAAAAATTATTTATAGATTTAAACATATTAAACATTTAAATAATGTACATTATTTAATAAACATATTTAAAGATTTAAACATAAATAAAAATAAATAATAAACTTAGATAATTTTTTAATATAAAAATATTTACAAATTTTTATTATTTATTATAATTATTCTAATTAAAAAATTATTTATATTAATTATTAAATTACATGATTAAATTGTCTAATAGGGATTTGAATCCTTAATTTTTATCCCCCATAGAATACCTTTGAGATAATTTAATTCACCAATTTCAATACCTATGAGAATGAGTCATCTTTCTTGAGTTAACAAACTAATATTTGGAGACGAATTTGACCCCAAAATGGTAATTAAAATAAGTGATGCAAAATCCTACCTAGTAACTCAAAGACCTAGACTTGGGAAAGGATTTTGTGGGGTTATATAAATTATGGTTATCTGAAGGCATAAGTAGTCTACACCATACCAATCTATAAATATTAACTTTTCATTCATGATAATAAGCATGTGATATCTCAATGTAGAGTTAGTGTTAAACATTTTGGCCAACAACACAAGTACTTCAACTTTAAAGCCTAATATTAGGGTAAAAAATATGTGGTCAAATCACATCCATATAAAATTAATTAAATTTAAACAATAAACTATAAGCCAAGAAAATTTACTCTTCTTGAAAAAAATATTTCAATACAAGTATCATAATTTATCAAGATTATATAAATTATATTACTGATGAAACGCAATATTTAATTATATCTCTTGGGAAGCTTTTCAAGGAAATTATGACCACTAACTAGTACATCCCAAGATGTATGCATCTAAATTCACTAGCTCCATTTAATGCCACTAATATTGTGATATTGCTATCAAGATTCAATTGTGTTGTTTTAGAATCAAACTCATTGACCCATGTTTCATTCTCATGAGATATGGGTTCGTTGAACCAATACTCATGAAACATGTGTCAATGAGTTTGACTCAAAAACTCCACAGTTGAATCCTAATAGAAATATCATAATTTGACTTGCTGTGGAAAATACCTCCTACTTATCAGTCACTAATATTAGTATTATTCAATGCTAATTCTGCTTATCTAATTTATCCCTTTTCATCTCGCTAATTTATCACCCATTTCTAATTATTTATCTAATGTCCCCCTTCATTATTTTCCATTTACTAACCTTAGCAATCCCCACCAATAAATTATTAATATCTTAAATCTCCATTATCTTATTTTAATCCCCACTTATCTATTAGTTGAGAATTTTAAATTCTCATGGCCCACCTACCCACCTAAACTAACCTATTTCTAGGCTCTCCTACACCCCTAGTCTCTAATCACCCACCTAATCCCTATCTAATCCCATACCTAATCCTAATTAGTCCCTAAGAGGATTCTATAATTTTCCAATTCTATAATCATCTTTATTCTCACCTCTCCTCTCTAAAAGCTTCTAAATATAGAGGCTTCCAAGAATAATCCCCAACCCTTGATCTTCCCAAACTAACTTGGAATCTCAACCATTGATCCTTCCCTCCCATTTATATTTAAACAACTCTATTCCTCAATTGGAACTAACTTCAAATCATCTAGAAAATCTATATCTAACTATTAAAGTGATCAAGATTCTCCATCCCAATCTAATCCATCATCAACAGTCCATGATCATGCCAACATAATGCCAAAATTCTGAGTCTAAAATAATCAATCCAATCCTCTTGTTTTCATATTCCATTTAATCATGATTTAGAGAATTTAACTTTAAGATTATAATGCTGATTTGAATTGTGAGTTCATCTATTGCATTTAGTTATAATGGCTCTAGATCTTATTTAGGTAGTTTGATGTTTGTTTAGATTTAGATTACTACAAAGTGGTACATCTCAAGATGATCAACACCATTTTTTAGCTACCTTAGAACACTTACTATATATAGTATTTCTATACATAGAATTTTCATTTATAGACTGCATGGGAATTTCATTTAAATAAAATTGCAACATGCTTGTTTGGGAAGCTTTTCAATTAGGGAGTTTTGATGATTAAGTGGTACATCCTAAGATGATCAATTCCATCTTCAGCTACCGACTCATTTTGAAAGCATTTCTAAAACATTTCGATGATTGATTAGTCTATTATATGATGACCAAGATCATTCCCAGCTATCAGAAGAACATTTTCTATTTATATAGTATGTCTATAAATATTATTTCATATATTATTATATACTAGAATTGAATCCTTTTATAGATGTATTTAGATCTTAAGATTTGTATTTGAGATAAAATCTTATAATCAAGGTAAAGGAACCAAGGGGGGATTTTTCACAATCCTTATTACAAATTATTAAAGTAATGGAGGTAAAAAAAAAAAAATCTCTCATTGAGAAGAACACCTAAAAGGCATCCAAATTATATTCTTAATTCAAAAAATGTATTGCATAACCCTCTTGCATTAGAGGTATGATTTAATCCCTTGTCTCCACACTACATGGAACTAAAATTTTTGACTTATGAGAAATAATTGTTAACCGTAGGGATGATTGAGAAATGAAATTTCTCGCATTAAATAAGCTAGTAAAGTTTGGGACCACTACATTAGCCTCATCCAATACATGAAAATCTAAGATCAAGCCATCTTATAATGTTAATCTTAGTGAACCAAAATGTGATACCAATCAAATAGTGATCATTATGGTGCCAAAATGAGCTATATTAAAAAATTCATCTCATAAAAAAATACTAGATTCACAAAGCCTTTGGTGATTTTTATTACAAAGGTGGCTGAGTGTCAACTCATATCAGACTCTCCTTACACCTGTAAGCAACCCCTAAGCTTTTTTGGTCAATCCCTGACTTATACAAGTACTAAAAAATTACACTTGATGGGTCTCCTACCATGGGTTTTGGATCACATCATGGGGATCATCAGAATTAAAAAAATGTTCAATAATCCGCTACAAGACATATAATGAAAATTATAGAAGTTTAAATATGAAAATATAAGTAAAATTATCATCATGAAACTTTGAAAACAATGGTAATTATTTATAAAAAAAGGCTCTCGCATAATAAGTGGAGTTCCATCCACATTTTTTGAAGATATAACATAAGTAAATTGCCTTTAAATAAGGATTTAACTCCTTAATTTTTAGCCCCCTTGGAATACCTTTGAGATAATTTAATTCACCAATTCTAATTCTTGTGAGGACGAGTTTCCTTTCTTTAATTTACAAATTAATATTTGGAGATGAATTTGACTCCAAAATGGTAATTAAAATAAGTGACACTAAATCATACCTAGCAACTCAAAGACATATTGGGAAAAGATTTTGTGTGCTTATCTAAATTAATATGGTTATGTGAGGGCATAATTAGTCTACCTCAAAACACTTACTATATATAGACTTTGATCCATTTATAAATTATATCTAAATGTATATTTGTATAGTTTAAGAAATTTCATTCCAATAAAATAGCAATAGACTCATCATAAAAAATTACACTTGATGGGTCCTACCATAGGTTTTGGATCACATCTAGGGGATATTCAGAATTAAAAAATATTTAATAATCTGCTCAAGACCATATTATTACAATGAAAATTTTAGAAGTTCAAATATGAAAATAGAAGTAAAATTATAATCATAAAACTTTGGAACCGATGGTAATGATTTATAAATAATAGGCTCTTGCATAGTTTCATCTTTATTTTTTGAAGATGTAACATTATTAATTATTATAAGAAACAAGTGGACTTGGTGGTGTAATAGTATGCATACACATTGGAATAGATGGTTGTAGACACTAGAAAATTTCACACTAATAGTTTTCTATGCCTAAATGCCTCAAGATCCCATAAAACTTCTTAAACCTTTCCAAAACCCCTCTTAACTCAACTAAATCATTATTCTCCTAGTCACATAATGTCATTCAAAATCACTATTCAAAATTACTATTCATCATCACTATTCACTATGGGATCCACTATCACTATTCGTGATAACATGGAAAGTTACATGCCATGTGATTTAGAGGTGATATGGTACGTGAGATGGCTTAGAAATGACATGGCTTGATGTGGGACACCATACCCCACTTGGGACCCTTTTCCAAAGTGCCTAATGACCTCATTTTAGCATCACAAAGTTCCCCCCTTAAAATATGGCAAATTTCTCCCTAAAGTGTCATTATTAAAAATGTATCCTATCTTTTCAACATGAAATTAGACTTTAAAATAGATACCTACCTCTTTAAGACTTTAGAAGAGACAAAGGGCACCCATTTTTGACTTCTTAGCTAAAATTGGAGACTTCTCAACCCAAATGAGAATCTTCTACAACCCCACATTGGAATTTTCATCCCCCACATAGAAAATAGCACCACATTTGGTGTACCACCACTTTAAGTGCTTGTGTGAAATCAAGAAAGGGTGTGAAGAAGTCTTTGGTCTCATTTAAATCCATGTGCATGATTCTCATTCAAAATTAGACTCATGTGCAAGGTGGGAGACACACCAACCCTAAATGGGAGACTTATGATCAAAGTGGGAATCCCTAACAACCTCATCCTTGACTCATTCATGATTCCACTTGAAAAAATTTGAATTTATTCACTATTCCTCTATTTTGGCATATTTATTCACATCAAATGCTATAAATACCCACCTCTCTTTCACCCAAGGTTAAGTGGGAAGTTAGTATTTTGTTATTAATATTTGTGTTTCAAGATTTGAGGTATCATCAAGTAGATCAACATCTTGAAGAGAATGAGTTCAAGCAACAAAACTCTGCCAAAATTACTTCAAGTCTTCATCAACTATCAACAAGCCAATCTTCATCAACAAGCATCTTCAAGCATTGAGGTAATCTTGTTATTTGGTTATCTTAATTTCTATATTCTTTCCCTCTGGTCTTATTTTTTAACTTGTTTCCTTCATCACCCTCTTATAATTTTATCCTATTATCCATATCCCCTTTGTCTTCTTGATCACTATTTACCCCTTTGCCTTCTTGGCCTCATTTTGACCATTCACCCCTTTGCCTTCTTGGTCTCATTTTGGATCATTTGCGCCTTTGCCTTCTTGGACTTCTTTTGACCATTTATCCCTCTTGTTTTCTTGAAAATATTACCCTTCACCATATCAACCCATTTTCAACCCCAAAAAAATCACTCTTTTAACCTTTATGAAACCAATCCAAACCAAAAACCACAACTTTATTTTAGCCAATTTTCAGCATTAGCATTATTTAAACTAGTTGCTTTATTTTACCCATCTAAGCAAAGTATTTAGTTTTCTTGATTATTATTTTTTATTTGATGTATTGGATTTTAGTTTTATATTTTAAATACATGTTTCCTTAATTTTTATCTATCAAACTTAAGTGTTAAAAGTAGGTAGATTGACAGCTTCCTAGAAATCTTTCGCTTCTAGGATCTAGCTCACGTTAGACAATCCACCCATATACTTGTCTAACAAATAAGTTTATTTTAGTATTTTATTATTTTTAGGTCATAATCCAAATACAAATAATAGATATACACAATAACTTGGATCCAATGCATGCACTTTAACAGGTATTCTTCCACACCCTCCATAGTTAGTTCCTACTTTTCACACTTAGGAAAAGCAAAAATATAGAAACATTTTGGCATGCTTGGTAGGACCCTTGAGTTTTATTGGGTTCATTAGTTATTGTAGGAAATTTAGCTTCATTAGTAAAATGACATTTAGATATAATTTAATTTCTAAAAATTAATCATTCATCTCTTTCAAAACATAAGTTTTAGGTTCTTTTATTTAGAAAATCAGGAAAAAATAAAAAAGTAGAAATTTTTATTTATTTTTTCTTGCATTTCTAAAAATCAAAAGAGCATTCATCCTAAGATTAGGATTGAATATTCATGTTACACTTAGGTGCATTTTAGTTATTATTTTCATAAAAATAAATATATTTTTTTCCTTTGGGTTAAAATTAACTGCATACATTGTTTGTTTGCTTAATTAGTTCACCTAGATTAATTAAAGGCAAAACAAATTAACCATATTGCAAAAATGTTACAAAACCAAACCACTTGCACAAAACAAACATAAAACTCACTTGAGACAAGGCCTGATTAGTATTTCATCATCTAGTAGATCACCTTACCCTTTGTCTATTATTGTACTTAGATTTAATCACCAAGGGGATAACCAACTTAGCTCTCTAGTTGAGCATCAAATCTGATAATTGGTATATATTGACTAAACACCCACACTAGCTGTGGGATCATCAAGTGAGGGGAGCTATCCCCAATTACAAATCCATGTACTTGATCCAATATAAAATTCTTCTTGAGTGCCTAAACATAACCTGAATCAAACATAGACTACCTTGTTTAGGACCTATTCAAGTTGATTTCCCCTTTCAAATTATTTAAGGCATAAGCCAAAAGTGATTTAAAATAAATCCTAGGATTAATTATGCTTTTAGTGTGTGCTTTATTTTCTTTGGTTTTTTATTTCTTTGCTCATTATGTGAGAAAAGAGGGTCAGTATCCATTTATAAATTTTTCATATGGTCTTAACCAAAAAATAAGTGAAAAACCAAAACAACCCACCACCATATTCTTCTTCATCCTCATCCGTGGATTATACTTCAGATGTTGATAGATCACCCCATGCTTCACCATGCCACCTATGGTGTCTACAACAATATTTGAAGGTGATTTAGATTTTTCCACCTTTCTAAACAACAATCTAATTACTTTACAACACTATCTTAACACCTTAGCCTACCATAATTCAATGGCTTTCGTTCCTCTCATGGATCCACCCTATGGTATGCCACATCACCTCATGGTTGGTATTGCATTATCCCACACTTATGTTATCTAAGATTCATCTTCTACCATTGGTCCATCTAATATCACCACCCAAACACTTGTTACTCCAACTAATACCTCTAACTTTAGTTTAACTTTACCCCTTGTCACTTCTACCCCTTTTGCTAGCATGATGTCTTCCACACCCATTTCTACCACTCCTTTCAACTTAACCAATATACCAACCTCAACCCCCTTTTATAAATTGGTACTCTCCATAACACAAACACTTCCCCCTATAAGCACTTTGGTCACTACCCACCTTCAACCAACTAACCCACTAATCACATCGATTCCATACATAAACATCCCAAAATCAACCATCCAACACATACCCATGACATCTTATCAATATATTCCTAACACACAAGTAGACATACCTTCACCTTCCACCCAATCGTATGTGATGTCACACACACATGACATCATCCCAACCATCCACTAGTTATTCCCATGTTACCCAGCCCCAAAAAAATGTGTCATATACCCATCCAACCAAACAACCCCAAATGGACTTGGTTAAGATGCTAATGGATAAAATGACTACCCTTGAGTCATCTATATCAAGATCACATAACCTTGTCTCTTATAACCAAATTTGTAATGAACCCATCCATCCATCTTTCCCTCTCCTACCATATCCTCCATAATGGAAATTGCCAAAATTCTCTAAATTTCAAAGCAAAGAGGACCCCCAACAACATATAAGATCATTTAGGCATGCATGTTACTTGATTGCCCATGATGATGCTATTTTCCTTTTTACCTTTCCTATGTCCTTATCTAAACTATAATTAGATTATTATAGTTCCATACCAACACACTTCATCTTCTCCTTCACCCAACTAGCCCAAACTTTTTTGGATCACTTTTTGATCAATATATCCAAGAAAGTTTCTATTACTGACCTCTACTCCATTCGACAATTTAAAGATGAATCTATTGCCAATTTTGTGGCTCATTGGAGGAGCCTAATCAAACAAATTTTATTTTCATTGCTTTAACCTAATATTATATAGCTCTTCACCTGGGCATGTGTAAAACATATTTCATCCACATTGCATGTCCAAAGCTTCATGATATTTGATGAAGATTTTACCATGGTTCACAAACTATAGAATAGAGCCATTTATGAGGGAAGATTAAAGTTGAAGAATAAGGACCCAAATTACAAACTTAATGATCCCTCTTCTTCCAAACTAAACAACCCAACCAATACCGATTCCAAGACCAAAGCCACCGCCAATGCTATTGTCCTAGAAAATGTACCTCTGCCATTTACCAACCAACATAACCCAAGGAACCAAACCTCTGACCCCTTCCACTATCCAAACAAAAACCAAAGGAACCAACCTTGGAATAACCATAAACCATTAACTCCACTTGGGGAGCCTTATCCTTATATTTTGGAAAAGTTACTAAAATCCAAAATCATCTAACTTCCACCAATTAAACCACCCCAATAGTTTGATACTTCTCACCCCATGCCTAGTTGGTATAATGAGAATGACCATTGCACTTTTTACTGAGTCATAAGACATGACATCAGTGGGTGTAATACCTTTAAATACCTTGTCTAATCCCTCATTGACAAGGGGGTGCTCACATTGAACAATCCTAATGTGCCACCAAACAAAACACTCAACATATTTTATAATCCTTTCCCTAATCATGCTCCTTCTACCCCTCATCATGAAAATAAACCTGAATCATCTCATGAGGCACATACTATTAATTTGGTTACTAGTGAACCCATTGACAAAGGAAATGTTATCTCAACTGCTTCTTTCCTTACTCCCTTAATGGAATAAAAAACATTGCCTTCTATTCCTTTGGACACCCAAACAAAGGAAGAAACCATATCCACACGTCCATTGGAGGAAACCACACCTACCTCACCTATCATAGAACCATCCACCCCCTCTTTAGAAGATATCTCACAAAAGAAGATGACTCTATCCACCCAACCATTAATTTTAAAACCTTTTATCAGAGGTCAAGATAAAGGTAAGGGAACCAAACTAGAACTTTTAACCCCTTCATTGGAAAACCAACCTATCCCTCTTAAACCAACTAAAACCTCCACACAACCAACCAAAACCTCCTCCAAAAAGATTGACCCTCAAACACCTAAACCCACCAAGATAACTAAAGTGACCAAACCCCCTCCAAAACTAACAACTAAAGTAACCAAAGAGGTAAAATCACCAAAGGGCCCAAAACCCCAAATTTTACCTCTATCAACCTTGCCCTCCATCCTAGGTCCACATCCTTCTACCTTAAAGTCCATTATTTTTACCAAAACCCCACAACCTTTATTGGTCACACCTTCATACTTGATTTCTAAAGCACCTTTCCACACTACACCAACAATTTTTAAGTTACCTACCTTGCACTCCTCTACCACTAGCCCATCAACCATCATGCCTAAACCAAAACTGTCAACCAAGAATACCAATTTATCCAAGACACCTACCATAAAACCTAAATCCACATAGCCTCCCACTTCAACACCCAAAGCAAAAAGCACTAAACATCTACCACCTTTAGCTAAATCTTGCTTAACCATTTTATAGCAGTTATTGCCAACTTCTTCCCTGATCTTACCACCCATCAAACCCTTTTACCCTTCACATACCACACCCTCTTAGTTTAATGATAACTTGATATGTGCATATCATAAGGAACTAGGACATGACACCAAGAACTATAAATCTCTCTAAGTGCTTATTCACAAATTATATGAAGATGATGAACTATTATCATACAAACCTCCTTTATCCCCATTACTAATCCAACTGTCAAATCAACCCATCTGATCTTTGATCTCACCCAAAAGTGAAGAGGAGGAACTAAAGTAACCATCCAATCTAGATAACCCCCTTATCCACACTACTCACATGATTACCCAATTTTGGGCCCAACAAAAGGATAAAGAGAAGACTTAAGCATCCATCCCTTGGACTTATCCCTCTATAAACTTCCAATCAAATAATACCCAACCTTGTCCATATTCAAATAAACCTAAGGTGTCTATCTTAGGTACCTCCCCATCTAACCCTCCATACCCTAACCCATATGCAATACCCATCTAAAAAGCTATCCTCAAACAACTTCACCAAACTCCAAAAAAGATGAGCTTGTATGAGTTAGTTTCTACCTCTCACCATCACCATCAAGTACTCATAGAGGCTCTACAATCCATCGATGCCTAACTTGATGATCCTTGACCTCTAGCCATTTTTTTGGGTACCCTTCAGACTTCCAACCTTGTCACCTTCAAGAATTCAAAAATACCTTCTATTCATTCAGAGGACCCTGATCCTTCCCTCTTCATTACAACATACATCAATCAAACCCACATCAAAAGGGTGATGATCAATGGGGGAGCTAGCATCAATATTATCTCTTCCCATACTTATGACCAACTACATTTACCTAAAAACATCATGTCTAAAAGCTCAGTGGTCTTTCATTCATTCAATGATACTATGGCTACCACATTGGGCAAACTTATCATCCACATCCGTGTAGGGCCTCATACTATTCTTGAAGTCTTTTATGTTATAGAAGGATAGTTTCAATACAAAATTTTTATCTAGATGCCCTTATATTCATGTCATGAGTTTTGTCCCTTCCACCCTATATTGATGTGTTAGGTTTGAAAATGAAGGGAAAATTGTGATTATCTAAGCTGACCCTAGTCCTTTTACATCTTGCAATATGACATATCGACCCGATGATATCCTTCTTCCTCCTTTATCCATTGCATAACCATCTACTAATAACATAACCTCACTAGCTAAAACCCATAGCATTTTCACACCTAATGTTGATAAAGCTTCCACCAACTCAATTATCCCCTCTTCCCAGATTCTTGTAGAAGACCCCATGACAACCACATTATAATATCTTTCTTTTGGGGAATATAGACTCGTAGCCTTAGATGTATTCCTTACAACCTAATAATATGGGAATCTCAGACATGACCCTTCTTACGACCCTAACATTGGAACCATCTTCCCAATTGGTCTCCCTAACCATAAAATGAATTTTATTTATGGGGGACTTGATCTACCACTTCCATCCCCTACCACTACATCATCCATCCAACCATTTACCTCTAAATTTTCCTATCTTAGAAAACTAGAGTTCACTAAGATGTATCTTCATAGATGTGCTTAGAAAGGATTTGACCTTGATCACTATGAATAAGGGCCTCATGAGTTACCCCATCTCAAAACTTTGCAACCTCATGAGTCATTTGGGCTTGGGTATGAACTGCCTCAAGAATCTACCAATTCACCCAAACCCATTGCCACCACAGAGGATGATATCCCATCCTTTCCAACCCAACCACTTTCTCCACCTGAAGACCCTGATATTATACCTCCTAATTTTTTTTATCAATACTATAAGTTTAAGCCCTCTCATCTACCATAAGAGTGGCCAAACCAAAGTCCTTCCACTCATACATCCTAAAATGGTAGAGAATTACTCTCTAACCATCAACACCATCTAACATTAAGATGATGATTTCATTCTTATCTGCCTTGGTAGGAAAGATTTTTCTATCCAAAAATCCCTTCTTCCTAAGGCCCCGACTATGTTTAATGAATCTACCATTGATATCAACTTGGGCACTGTTTATACCCCCCACATTGTAAAATTGGGCTAAATATTGAATACCAAGGAACTTTAAGATTTTTCCTCTTTCCTCCAAGACTGCAGCATAGCCTTCAATTGGTCTTATAATGATATTCTTCGGATTGACCCCATCATTACTACCCATAACATAGTCACTCACCATGATGACAAGTCAGTTAAACAAAAAATTTGACACATACATCCCCACATAGCCCTTCTCATCAAAGAAGAGCTTCAACATATCCTATTTTTAAAATTCATTCAATCCATTGACTACCCCTAATGGGTCTCAAACATTTTAATTATCACCAATGTCACTAGGGGTCTACACAATTGTGTGGACTTTCATGACCTTAACCTTCCTTACCCCAAGGATGACTTCCCTCTATCTAGCATTGACCAATTTATTGATCTTACAATTAGATACAAGATGTAATCTCTTATGGATGGGTTTTTAGGTTATAATCAAATATTAATTTCCCCTAAAGATCAACATGAGACTGCCTTTACCAATTTCTTGAGGAACTTTTTGCTATAGATTCATGCCTTTCAGGTTGAAAAATGTTGGTGCAGCCTACCAATGTGCCATGAATTATATTTTTCATGATATCATCCATAAAATTGTAGAATATTATGTGGATGACCTCAAGAAATCCAAACTCTGAAAATATCACTTGACTACTCTTATGATTATATTTGAGTACCTCATCCATTTTCATGTTCATCTAAATCCTAAGAAATGCATTTTTGGGGTCTTTTTAGGAAAGCTTCTTGGATTTATCATCGCTCTTCATAGAATTAATGTAGACCCTGCTAAAATTAGAGAAATTTTTTACATGCCTCTTCCAACCAACCTTAAGTAGCCCCATAACCTACATGGAAAACTCTAATCCATTTATCATTTATTTCTCAACTTTCAGATCGGTGCCAACCTTTCTATCACCTTTTGAAGAAGGATGTCTCTTTCAAATAGAATAGTGATTATCAAAATTCATTTGATTCACTCAAATAGTAATTTTAGTTACCACCTATCCTCACCCCTCCTAAATATGAACACCCCTTTTATCTATATATCTTTTCCACCAACCATTCCCTAGGGGTAATTTGGCTCACTAAGTTGAACAACACAAAGAGCAAGTCGTATACTACATTATCTAATGCTTATAAAATATGAGACTTGATATACACACATTGAGAAACTCTACTTAGCATTGAACTTCATGGCCACCAAACTCTACCACTACCTTCTTAATCATAAAACATATGTCATCACTAATACCAACCCACTCAAATATATGCACTCTAAACCATACCAAAATCAGTGTATGGCTAAGTGGCTCATGCTCCTACCTAAATTTGACCTTGAATTCCTCTAATAGAATTAAATTAAAGGTTAATTAATTTTTAATCAATTAGGTAAAGCTCCTTTATCAAATAACCATCTCCTCTTGCCTTTCCAAATGTGTCTATCATGACTCTTTTTTAAGATGACATAACCTACCAAATGACCATGTTCTTAGATGGCTCAAAATGATAACAAGGGGGGGTACTAGAGTTATTATCATTCCTCTCAATGGTGAATCCCTTCCTCTCTCCTTCAAAATTGACTTTGAATACACCAATAATATGGTCGAGTATGAAGCCCTAGTGATAGGTCTTCGAACTGCTTAAAGCTTGGGAATTAAGACAATTCATGTCTTTGGTGATTCTCAACTTGTGGTCAGCTAGGTCAATGGATCCTATCAATATAAGAATGATGTCTTGCTAAAATATAAATTTTTAGTTGACAAACTCTTAAAATCATTTGAATGTTACCTAGTCCAATTTGTTCCCTGATCTACTAATAAATTTGTGGATATAATGGCCTACCTTGCTTCTCATATCCCTTGTTAGCCCTCTAATTTCAAAATAATTATCACCATTCATCATTTTACCACACCCTCTTGTGTCCAATTTTACCTCCCTACTATTTTTAATGTATTTGAATCCTCATCTGACATTTGGTATGATCAAACTTTAAACTACCTCAACCTAGGAATTATTCCTCCCAACCTCTCTAGAAATGCCAGAAGAGCTTTTATTCAGAGTACCTCTCATTACACCATACTAGGTATAATCCTTTATAAATGAGGTTTTTGATGGTCTCCTTATTTGTTTCTTATGTACCCATGAAGCTTCCTATACCATCAAAAAAACACATGATGGGATATATGGGGAACAATTTAGTGGCCTTGTGGTCTCTAAATGTATCCTTCACTTTGGTTACTATTGGCCCACCCTTAACCAAGACTATTTTGATTATGTACAAAAATGTTTTAAATGTCAACAACATGATAACTTACATCATATGCCAACCAATAGCCTTCAAGTATCTAAGGATTTTTTACCTTTATCTCAATTGGGGCTTGATCTCATTGGGGAAATTAACCCCCATTCTTCATAGTGTCATAGCTCCATCATCACAACCACTGAATACTTCACCAATTGGGTAGAATATATTCCTCTAATCTTTATCAAAGCAAAAAATATTATTGAATTTATCAGCCACTATATCATTTGTTGCTTTGGTATTCCTCATAAGATCATCACTGATAATGGAAAATCCTTTAAGAATAACCAAGTCCAAGGTTTATGTGATGCATTTAGCATTGATTTAAGATTTTCCTCACCTTAAAAACCACAAGAAAATGGAAAAGTGGAAGCCTCTAATAAAATTCTCACCAAAATATTAACCAAAGTTGTTAGTGCTTCAGGTCAGGATTGGCACTTGCACATCCCATTCACCTTATGGGTTCGCACTAGCATTCAAACCTCCACTAGTGCTACCCCTTTCTCTCTAGTCCTCAGAGTAGAGGAATTCTTGCCTCTTAAAGTCCAAATCCCCTCTCTTCACATATATTTAAAGGAACTCATTTTTTAGGAAGATTTTTGTCAACATCATTTAGCTCAACTTGAGCTACTTGACAAGCATTGTTTAGAATATTTCACCCACCTCCGTATCTATCAAGTGTGTATCACCTTAAACTACAAGAATTTAATATCAAAGATCTTGTCCTAAAATAAAATCAACATGTGACCAACATAGAGAAGAGTAAATGAGGCAAGTTTGCTTTCAATTGGCTTGGACCCTACATCATCACCCATAAGTATGGATCATGAACTTATTATTTGTCCTCTCTCGAAGGTAAACTAGAAATTGAGCCTCTCAACACTTCACATCTGCATCTATTTTTTTTTAAAGAAGGATCAAGCTCACCTATTTTTATGACTTAAGTTCATCCCTTGATTATGAGATCTTAATCTTCACCCACCTCCCTCCTCCCCTTTTGAGGATAATTGATTATAACATAGAACCATGTGATTAACTGTTACAGTCATGGCCTAATCCTAAATATGGGTACCACGTCTCTACCCATAGCATGGTTCTCATGGATGCTTTTCATCTCTAATAATATGGAATCCCATGCTCATTGTCTCTCAAAATCACACCCTTTCACATATCATTGACCTTCTTGTGTAAAGTTTTATCTTCATAAAGGTAAACCTCTGAACCTAATTAGACTGGTCTATCTCTAAACTCATTTCATATTGAAAAAATTAATTAGGTCAATATCTTAAGAATTATAGACTACTCCCTCAAAGGACAGCTGCCCAAAAATAAAAATAAAAATTTCCACATGGAAGGTAGACTGCTCCCTTGAAGGACAGCTATCAAGAACATTAAAAAGAAAGCCAATAATCTTAGACCAATCCCTTGAAGGATGGTTGAGTTAACTTTTTCAAAAGTAGATAAATTTCATGGAAGCTTCCTGCATTGATTAGCTTTTCATATACAATAATAAAGCAAAATACCCACTATCACAAAAAAATCTAAAGCCACAATCAGCTTTCACATGTAGACTTCTTGCATTGATCAGCCTACATCTAGAATATGACATGGACTTATCTATTACTATTATTAGGCCACCTATAGAAGGGGTACACTAATTCATAGAGGTTATCATACTTATCACCTATTACCCTTCACACCACCTATCATCCATATTCCTTTTAGACTATCTATAAATCAAGGGATTTAGAGCTTACTTGACACCCTAGGATCAATAGACCTTCTTTATCAACTAATGACTGCTCATGCACAAAATTTGAATGGAATATATTCATTAAGTTGATCTCACTTCATGTATAGTTTTAGTCTTTGTCAAAAACAAAGCATCATGACCTATTCTTATCCCAATGTGCTTGGTTGATGTTTTCACCATGACGTGTACCATCTAACATTGCAACAATAATAGTCATTCCTTTTACATTGAGGAAGATTACAACAACCATAATGATACCAATCATAACCATAACCATAACATTCAACCAAAAACATCTAAAACATTTCATACATGTTTACATCAAACTATGCAATATTTTATTTAGGGCTCGAGGAGTCACATGACATATACATAGTCATTAGATTACACACAGATTGCCTAACTCATAGGCATACATTATTTTCCTACGTAAATATTAGATAAATTATTTGGTGACTTTAGATTTGTGTTCAACTATCCTTCTACTTGATTGCTCCCTAAACTAAAATCTATATCATTCCTTATCTAAATAATTGCTAAAGGGTGCAATATGTTCTCCTCTCACACATTTATCCCTATAGGGAAAGAATCATAATCTGATCTAGGTCTTTCAAAATGATACATTAAACTTCTTTCCCCTTTTTACCTCCTATTCCTACCAACCCATTACCACATACCTTAAGCATCAGACCTCAATCATTGGCAGTGTTTGCTCGAGCATAGTAGTTTTTTCTTTTGTGCTAGCTAAATGTTCATCCATAGCAAGGAAGCCAACATCTTCTCTTGGCCATGCAACTTATTTTTGGTTAGGCATGAACTAGAAAAAATAATAAGTCATTGCTTCCATAGAGTTGGGATAAAAGATGTAAACATGGCCACCATTTATCTAGCCTATCCATGCAGCTCTTAGGTTAGACAAGGTCCATCCTCTGTCACTCACCACACTGCTAACTTCCTTACTTGTAGAATCTACTTGACCATCAAATAAATCCTTTACAATTCATCATTTCACTACTACCCTTAAAACTTAGCTCATAGCAGTGATCAGCCTTAGCCACAACAACTTTATAGATCTAGATAGACCCCCACCTCCTAAAACTTGGCTCATAGTGGTAAACACTATCTCTAAAATCCTACCCTCATATAATTTTAGGTGTAACCTCCTATAAAAGGCACCTCTTCTTTGGATTAGATCCATTTAAGTTCATTTTTGGTACTTATCATTATGTTCCCTTCTAATTTATCTTTATCCTACCTCACCCATATGTGTCTCTCATCCTACTAAATATGAGATCATTATGGTAACTATTTACCAATCTACACCATTCACCTTCACCATCAACTTCACCAAAACCCAAAACCTCTATTTTACAAAACCTTCTCCATCCGCCCAAATTAACCATATGGTCCATCAAATTGGGGCAACCAATTTGAAAACCACTCACCTAACCCTTGTTGAACTACATTGGCCTGATGTCCACAGAATATGTGGGTGTTGCTCCACTTCTCAGGGTAACTAGACCACTAACAACTAATTTTCATCCCCTTTTTCTTCTCACTCATTTCCATCACTAATATCACCCTCTTGCTTAGGGCATCCTTAATCAAGGAATATTTGAATTATTTCTTAATCATCCTTATGTTTTAACACCATCTAATACTTCCTCTTAAGTTTTTCCCCCATTGTTGGGAGAACTACATCAGCCTGAGGTCTTTTTGGACTATGTAGGCAACGATCAGTTACTAAGGTTAAATCAACCACATCCTTTAATTTTATTTTCCCTTCTCACTTAAAATCTCTTCCTCCACTTTTATACCTATCCCCTCACTACCTCCCTCCCTTCAACTTGTCAATCTCTTTTAACCACTTTTCTAATTGTCATTAAGGGTTGATATCCTTCTCCATTGGCCCCTCTTACCTCCCATAAAGCCACCTCCTACTCTATTTCATTGGCCTCCCTATCATCTTTCCTTGTGCATGCTTCATAGCTCACTTCCTCACCCACCTTTTACTTTATCTGAATCTATTTCACCTTATTACCAACCTTTCCCTTTATCTCCTTCAACTTCATTCTCCATCCTCATCATCTCCCTTTGCCCTCAACTATTTGTTGCACCTCCCTTATCACTCTCTTTTCTTCACCCATTCCAACTCATAGTATGTATTTTTCAAGTTTTTTGTTTCTTCTTTTGCTGCATTTTTTCTTAATGTGTACCACCACTCTCTTCCATTTCACCACTCTTCCCACCTTTCCCATTTCCCATTCTTTTTGTTTGCTTTTTCTTATTCCTTTCATCCTTTTCGTCTTCTTTTTTTCCTCCATAACTAGCTTCTAACTGGGCCTTTATCCTTTGAGAAGCCTTCCATAATTTCCTTTTTCTTCTTATCTCTTTTTGCCTTTTGCCCTTTTTCACTTCCATTTTCCTCTTTCCCTCTTGGTACTCACTTATACTTTATGTCTATGTGAGTATCCATGCTTTTTATCCCTAATTCAATTATTCCTTTTTGTCCTTATCATCCCTTAGTTTCATTTCACTCACTTTCATTGTGTTCCCCTAATTCTTCACCACCTCACTCTTTTCCAACTTGTCAAACTCTTCTAACAAGCTGATTAACACCCATGCTTTACTTCCCCTAGTTTTTCTTAACCCCTTTTCCCATTTTCCATCCCATTATCATCTTCAAAACCACAATTTTCTTTGCTTTATTATCCATCATCATCCATGCTTACTTGGTCTAGATACCACCTACTTCTTCACTCTCCCATCATCTTTTTTGTGTCCTCATTTCACTCCTTTTTCCTCTTGTTTCCTTTTCTTCCATTTATTTTCTTGTTTTTCATTTTCATTACCAAATTATTTTCTCCTTGGTCTTTTCTTAGAATTTTTTTCAAACCTTTCATATTCTCCCACATTTACCATCCTACCGTTACCCTTCAAGATTGTTACACTTCTTTCACCATATTTTTTGATTCTCCAATCTATCATTCTTTAGTGCATCTCTCACCCCCCATCTTCTACTTTTTATTTTTCTCTTTTCTCTGTTTCATTTCATTTTTTCATCTCCCTTGATACCCTTCCTTGATCTTCTCGATCTTTATGACCATGCTTGGATTCTTCCATCCTTTTTCTCTTCATCCATCTTCTGGTCCACCTTCACCTCCTCCCTTGTTGGATCTCCCTTATTTTCTCTAATTTAGCCTCCACCTCTTTAGAGTGTGGTCACCAGTTTTACTGCTTTTGTGTATATCTCCTTATTTGCTTCCTTATATCCTCTATGTCCTTACCTTAATGAATGAAATATAGTTAGGTTCATTACTTTAGAAGCATCCCTTTCTTTATTTCATGCCTCTGTATGTTGGGCTTAGACTCTCCTTTTTTTCCCTCTCTAACTACTCCCTTCACCCTCCTAATCACCTTTTTCTTTTTAAAGCCTCTGCCCATTTTGAGTATGCTATAGCCTTCAAGGTCTTCCATTAAATTTTGGTTTACTACGAGATATATACCCATCATATGGATCTATAATAAAATTGGCTAAGACCATAGGCTCATACAACCAACTATCAAACTTGAGCATTGTTAAGCCATTGAGATGAAAATTCATTCCCCACCTCTTTTGGTCTTGCCTATTTTCAACCCCTTTTACTCTAACCTTCGAAGGTGTTGGATTCAACACTAAAACCACCTTCAAATGGAAGATTTTGTATAATCACATGGGGATGTTAGCTACACCCTCTCATGCACCCTACCTTCCAATAATTCCCCTTGATTCTCCCTTCTTGGAATACACCTTCTTATGCCTTGAAATAACCCTTACTTTAATGCATGAAATCCACAACCTACTCCTTTATTTAATTAATATTATTACTCAACTTGTTCCATATTTGAAAACCCCTCAGTGTCTTTCTCTGAATTCCCTTAGAAACTCAATGGTTACTTATTTTGGAGCCCCACTGACTCAATGGTCAAGGGTTCAAATCTTCACCACTTCTCATTTATCCACTCTACTACTTTGCTTCCCTAAACCATTGAATAATAACTTTCCATAGCCTGTTAATGATATTTTAATGGAATGCACACAATGTTAGCTTACTTGAATGGTGATCAAATAAATCATTAGATCACCATGGCAATTTGAGTCTTTCTAAATTTTCCAAAGCCTGGTAAACCATATTTCTCTTTTTTTCAAAAGGTGACAGAAATTTCATGCTTCAAGCTACTTATCCATGGCTATAGATTCCTTTTGCATAGTTGAAGCAATCATATAATTGCATCCTAGGTAATATCATCCACCATATATACCACATCCATTAGAAATTATTTGATAGCCATCTTTTCCACCCTTTAACACTTCCCTTTCTCCAATGTCCTTTCCCTAGATCTACCTACATGATATCAAATTAGGGCAACCAAGTTAACCAACACCATTCACCTAAAAAGAACTATATTTATCCTAACATTCTTTTTTGGATTCCTATCTATATAACTATGTAGGGAACATCCACTTTCCCCATGCATTTGGAGTTAGCTCGACCATCCCCTTCCAACCCATACCTAGTCCACCCATACTTTTACCATGTCTACCTTGACGTTGGTTACTTTTAACTCAGAATATTGATGTTTTTTGAAATAACTTTTGATCTCAATGACCAACCTTGCCATGTTTAACTTTTTAATGTTTGTACCACCTCATGAAAAACTAGATCATTTGTGTTTTCTCGAGAACATTTCCTACCCTAGATACCTGAGTCAACATTGACCCTATCTAGGAGCCTTGATAAGACTAACCTGATTAACTATGACCAATGTTGGGGACTAGTTACCTTATCATTTATCTTATAACTTGACCTTTTTGTTATCAAAATTGGAAATTTTAGTCTTGCATAATCTTGACTATTATGCTTAGTCATGTTTTGTGAACCCATTAGCATTTCACATGCCTAACTACCTTATGGCACCACTTAGTGCCTCCCCATCAATTGCTTATCAAACATACACCATATTCAACATTTCCTCATTGACTCTTGGTTTGAGGGGGAACACTTCCTCCCATACTTAGGGTACCCTAAAATTTTACCAAGTTATTCATTTTTGTTTTGTATCTTGTTAATTCAAGGTTACATAACAAAGGGAGTAAAATGTAGACACTAAAAAACTACACACTTACAATTTTTGATGCCTAAATTCCTCAAGATCCCCTAAAACTTCTTAAACCTTCTAAAAACCCCTCTTAACCCAACCAAATAATTATTTTCCTAGTCACATAATGTCATTCAAAATCACTATTTGAAATTACTATTCATTATCACCATTCACTGTGGGACCCACTACCACTCTTAATGATGACATGGTATGATGACATAGCATGATGACATGGAATGATGACATGTAAAGTGACATGGCATGTAATTTTGAGGTGATATGGCAAGTGACATGGCTTAGAAATGATATGGCTTGATGTGGGACACCATACCCCACTTGGGACCCTTTCCCAAAGTTCCTAATGACCTCATTTCACCATCACAATGTTCCCCCCTTGAAATATTGTAAATTTCCCCTTAAGGGGTCATTATTAAACATGTATTTTGTCTTTTTCACATGAAATTATACTTTAAAAGAGATACCTACCTCTTTAAGACTTTGGGAAAGATAAATGGTACCCATTTATGACTTCTTAGTCAAAATGGGATATTTCTCAACCTAAATAGGAATCTTCCACAACCTCACCTTGGAATTTTCATCCCCCACATAAAAAATGGTGCCAAATTTGGTGTGCCACCCATTTAAGTGCTTGTGTGAAAGCAAGAAAGGGCGGGGAGAAGTCTTTGGTCTCATTTAAACCCATGTGCATGATTCCCATTCAAAATTAGACTCATATGCAAGGTGGGAGACACACCAAACCCAAATGGGACACTTATGATCAAAGTGAGAATCCCAACCAACCTCATCCTTAACTCATTAATTAGACCACTTGGATAAATTTGAATTTCTTCATGATTTCTCTATTTTGGCATGTTTCTTCATATCAAATGTTATAAATACATCCCCTCTCCTTCACCCAAGGTTAAATGGGAAGGATCTCAAGAAAAAAACCTATGCCAAAATTACTTCAAGTCTTAATCAAATATCAACAAGCCAATCTTCATCAACACGCATTTTCAAGCATTGAGGTAATCTTGTTATTTGGTTATCTTAATTTTTGTATTCCTTTCACTTTGGCCTTCTTCTTTCACTTGTTTAATTTATCACTCTCTTATCATTTTATCCTATTATCCATATCCCATTTGTATTTTTGATCACTATTTACCCCTTTGCCTTCTTGTCCTTATTTTGACCATTCACCCCTTTGCCTTCTTGGCCTCATTTTGGACCATTTGCCCCTTCGCCTTCTTGGCCTTATTTTGACCATTTACCCCTCTTGTCTTATTGAACAAATTATCCTTTACCATATTAACCCATTTTCAACCCCAACCAAATAACTTGTTTTACCTTTATCAAACTAATCCAAACCAAAAACAATAACTTTATTTTAGCCAATTTTTAGCCTTAACATTATTTAAACTAGATGCTTTATTTTAGCCATCTAAGCAAAGAATTTGGTTTTCTTGATTAATTTTCTATATTTAATTTTAGTTTGATATTTTAAATACATTTTTACTTCATTTTTATCTATCAAATTTAAGTGTTAAAATAAAGTGGATTGACAACCTCCTAGAAAGCTTTCACTTCTATGATCTAGCTCACGCTGGGCTATCTACCTATCTACTTGTCTAACAAACAAGTTTATTTTAGTGTTTTCTAATTTTAGGTCATCCTCCCAAGATAAAGAGGAGTTCCTCACAATAAATTGGATCTAATGCATGTACATTAACAAGTATTCTTCCACACCCTCTATAACTAGTTTCTACTTTTCACACTTAGGAAAAGCAAAAATTAGATAGAAACAATGGTGTCTTTCAAACATATATGTCCACTTCAAATTTTTATCATATTTGTAAACCCAAAAATTATTTTTGGTTGCTTATAATTTTTTAGTGATATTATAATAAAAGTGATTTGTCCATTACAATCACTAAGACAAAACCTAATCACCCACAACTGAACTCCTTATCCAACAAATATAGATGCCCCTTGATTGAAACCAAAGGAGCTGTAATTTTGAAATAGATATTATGATAATGATTTAGAAATGTTAGGTTATTGGATAATAAGTAGAGTTTCATCCATATTTTTTGAAGATGTAACATAAGAAAATTATCTAATAGGTATTTGACTCCTTAATTTTTAAACCCCCCAAGAATACCTTTGAGATAATTTAATTCATTAATTAAAATACCTATGAGGGCAAGTCACCTTTCTTGAAATTATAAACTAATATTTGGAGATGAATTAGAACCCAAAATGGTAATTAAAATAATTGACACAAAATGATGCCTAGTAACTCAAAGACCTCTTGGGAAAGGATTTTGTGTGCTTATCTAAATTAATAATGGTTATGTGAGGGCATAGGAAGTCTACCTTAGAACACTTACTATATATAGTATTTCTATATATAGAATTCTCATTTATAGATTGTATATAAATATAGATTTGTATAATTTATAGAATTTTATTCTAATAAAATAGAAATAGACCCATTGCAAGAAATTACACTTGATGGGTCTCCTATCATTGGTTTTGGATCATATCCAGGGGATCATCAAAATTAGAAAATGTTCAATAATCCACTATCAAGACAATAATACAATAAAAATTATAGAAGTTCAAATATGGAAATAGAAGTAAAATTATCATCATATAAATTTAGAATGATGGTAATGATGTAAAAATAAAATTTATTAGTTTCTTGCCTAATAAGTGGAATTTCATCCACATCTTTTGAAGATGTAATAATATTAATTATTAAGAGAAACAAGTGGTGGTGGGATAATAGTTGACATACACATTGGAATAGATAGTGTCTTTTAAACATACATGTCCAATTCAAATTTTATCATATTTCTAAACCTAAAATTCTTCTTGGTTGCTTCTATTTTTTTTAGCACTATTGTAACAAAAACAATTTCTCCATTGTAATCACCAAGGCAAAACCTGATCACCCACAAATATACTCCTTATCTAGTGAATACAGACGCCCCCTCATCAAAACCAAAGGACTTGTAATTTTGATGTAGTGATTGTGATAAGAGGCCATCTCTTTACATGAAGAATGCAAGCCATCATAGACTAAAGCATTGCATGGTGATTCATATCCTGATAGGTTTGCACCTAAAATTATTTTAGATAAATTTATTTTAAAATTGTCATGGATTTAAAGTAACTAGTAGGTTTAATGGTTGATTTACACTCTTTCACTTCACATAACCCCTCTTACACTTCCCCCCCACGCTCCCCGGTCTCCCCCCCCCCCCCTCCCCCCGCCCCCGCCCCCACCCCCATAAATTATATTAGCTATTAAATAAGTATAATTGACATATAATATATATCATAATATTTTTATTTATTAAATTAATTAATTTTATATATAAATTATATATTTTGTAAAATATATTTTAAAATTAATCAATATTATTATATCATATATATATATATATATATATATATATATATATATATATATATATATATATATATATATATATATATATATATATATATATATATATATATATATATATATATATATATATATATATTAATATAGGTTATAAATCAATATTATATATTTCAATTTAATATATCTATATATTGTTAATAGTACACAAATAATATTAGATTTTAAATAAAATTAAATAAATTTTTATGCCTTTAATGTAGTGTATAATGCCACGTAACATGAAAATGGGTTGAGTTTCTACTTCATCTAACATTATGGGGTCAAAAATGCAATCACCAGTATAGATTTAAAACTTTGTGGCACTTCATCATATGCACAACAAATGAAGTAGATTACTTTGAAGAGAAATTATATCAAACACTAATAATGTTTGGTAGGCAATAGGAATTAAATTAAAAGTTATAATTACATATAAAGAAGGTTAAATCATGTACTATGAAGCATTAAATTTGGTGTTACAAACAACACTTGGTAGGGACATGGGGTAGTAAAGCAAATGGATAATATATTAATTTCAAGTAATGTGAAGATTAATTTTATAGGGGATTTAGTTGATGAATATTAAAAATTTAATGCTCATCATTTATATTAATATGGACCATGTAAGCAACACTGGGATTGCATCAACATGTCTATTTTATTTAGGGGTATGTTTTCATTAAAAACTTGTCAAAGTGCATCATAATTAATCATTGTATAATTTATTTGTATGCTATTATATTTTATTATTTAGTTTGATAAATATAAAATACCTAATTAATTACCATTTAATAACATCCATATGTTTCTATAGATTTTAATTATTAATTGTGTGTAATATATAAATCCAATATCAAAGCTGTTAGGTTGTGGAGCTAAAAGCTTCATAGGTATGCAAACAAAGAGGCTGCTGAGTGTTAGTGCAACCGACATTGGTCTGATCAACCGACGTCGGTCATATCCATTTTTAGAGCAATCGACATCGGTCAGGAATTGTCCGATGTCAGTCATATCTCGATAGACAGGGACCGACGTCAGTCACCTGTGTGTGCATGCATGAGTTTGCATGCATTTCCAAAATTAGACTTGGTATATTCTAGGAGGTCCGAGTGTTTGCTTGTGAAGACTAATTTAAGTCTTGAGTCTTTTTTTCTAATTATTGTTTGTATGGGATCTATTTAATAGACCCATGGGCATGTATTGTAGTCAAGGACAAGGAAGAGATCCTTCCAATTGTAAGATCAATTGATCTGCAAGTTGTTGTAAGATCAAGGGAGATCTACATGGTAAGTAAGATCAGTTGATTTGTAGGTTTACAAGATCAAAGGAGATCTACTTGGAGTACTTTGAGTACTTGGTGGACTGGCATTATTGTTATTGACTGGTGGAGGGAGAAACTCAATTATTGAGTTGTGGTTGTAATTGGTGGAGAGAAAGAACACTTGAGGGAGAATTACTGTATGCCCAAGAGGTGTGGGAAGCCTCAGAGGTGTGGGAAGAGTGTGGCATCTTCATTGTATTTCCTTCTGGAAGAGTATTAATACAAGATTGTATTGTCTCTCATATTCTATGTTGTTTTTAATTTCTAGTTACTTATTACTTCTCGTTTAATTTCGTGTTTAGTTGCTTATACAAAGGTAATCATGTGTGCTCTTAGGAGCTGTTAGATCCTGACAAGTGGTATCAGAGCTTTTGGTTTGGTTCACTAACACCTTGGTTTCAGAGTGTGTTAAGTGTTTTTTGATTATAGGTCACTCACAGGGGTTTCTGTTTGAGTGGGAGTATAGAAATGGCAGAAGAAAGTAAGCTAAGAATGGAGAAATTCAATGGCAAGAATTATAAATTATGGAGGATGTAGATAGAAGATCATCTGTATCAAAAAGATCTATACTTACCATTGGGTGGGGTTGTATGCAAGCCCACAGATATGAAAGATGGAGAATGGAATGTTCTTGATCGGAAGGCTTTGGGATCTATAAGGTTGAGCCTTGCATCACTTGTGATTTCCAACTTATCACAGGCAAAGACAATGGTAGAGCTAATGGAATCTTTGGCAAATTTATATGAAAAACTCTCAGCTTTGAATAAGGTATTTCTTATGAAGCAATTATTTAATTTGCAAATGCAGGAAGGTGGATCTGTACATAGTCATCTTAGTGATTTCTATGGTTTGGTAAACCAGTTAAATTCGGTCAATATAGTTTTTGATGATGAAATTAAAGCTCTCTTAATCTTATGCTCTTTACCTGAAAGTTGGGATAGCTTGGTAATGGCAGTAAGTAATATTGCACTACTTCAAATATCTTAAAAGTTGATGATGTTGTTAGTGTAATCTTGAATGAAGATATTCATAGGAAAAGCATAGGGGAATCATCAGGTAATGCTTTAAGTGTTGAAAGCAAGGGAAGGCAAAGAGAGAAGAGTAAGCAAGGGAAATCAAAGAAAGGTAAGAGATCCAAATCCAGAAATGGCAGTGTAATCTGTTGGAACTATGGAAAGAAAGGGCATGTAAAGAAAGATTGCTAGGTGAAAGAAGATCAGCATGAAGGAAATGAAGAAGTAGATGTTGCAAGTATTATTGCACAGGATGCTCTTGTATGTTCCTTGGATAAAGTAGAATCTTGGGTTTTAGATTCTGGTGCCTCTTTTCATGCAACCCTAAATAGATAATTTTTTCATGAATATGTCCATGGAGACTTTGGAAAGATTTATTTAGGGGATGGTAAGCCTTGTCAAATGGTTGGTAAAGGGAAAGTGAAGCTGAAATTACAGACGGGCAACACATGGGTGTTGAAGGAGGTCATGCATGTCTCAGTCCTAAAGTAGAATTTGATTTTTGTAGGAAAGTTGGGTGATGAGGGATGCATAGTAACTCTCACAGCAGACTCTTGGAAAGTTTCCAAGGGTGCACTTGTTTTAGCAAGAGGTAAGAAAGTAGGTACTCTTTATCTATCTACTTGTATTACTGATTCTCCTTCTGTTTTATCTACTTCAGATGTAGATGCAAAGATGTGGCTCTATAGGCTTGGTCACATGAGTGAGAAGGGAATGGATGTTCTTAAGTCAAAAGGTATGCTTTCGGATTTGAAAATCATGGATCAAGATTTCTATAAGCAACAGAAGAAAGTGAGGTTTCTTGAAACTAGGTCAACAAAGAAGGTGGTAGCTTCTATTGGAGGATCACAGTATTGCATAAAGATTAAATCTTATGTTTTTGATAAGAATAGGAAAGCCTTAGTTTTCAAGGAGAAGATGACAGACATAAATCAGCTCAAGGGGCTGAATAATTCTGAGCAGGGCAGTTTGGACAAGGTTATGATCCAAAGTGAGCTCATGGGTAAAAGTCATCACTCATAGGAAAACATAGTTACTGACATTGGTCAATTGAGAAATGATGTCGATCAAGCAAGTATTGAGTTTAGTCATGTGCAGACCAGAGTCGGTGGTGTCGGGCAGGCTTGTTACTGACATCAGTGAAGGAACCAACATCAGTGATTAGGTGGACACTGACGTCAGTCATAAAACTAACATCAACAATTAGGTGGACACTGATGTTGGTCAGGGAACCGATGTCAGTAGTCAAGTTAGTTACATGAAATTGACATTGGTCGGGTGCAGAATGAGGGGTGACCAAGATCGGTCACTGTTAGAATGGATTTTGGGTAGATAGTAAGCTATCAAAGAGTCTCAAAAGCCCATGTGGAGGACTGAAAGGGTAAGTAAGCCTCAAATTCATTATTCCCCTTCTTTACACTACTTGTTGCTCACTGATGGTCAAGAACCAGGAAGTTTTGAAGAGGCAATGCAGGTAGAATCTAGGAAACAGTGGGAGCATGGCATGAATGAGGAATTTGATTCCTTGGAGAAGAACCAAATGGGAGATTTGGTAGAGTTGCCAGCCGAGAAGAAAGCACTGAAAGATGAATGGATTCCCAGGTTAAAGAAAGGAGAGAATGGACATGTGAGACAGAAGGCCAGGTTATATGGTCTTGAGCAAGCTACAGGACAATGGTGTTTAAGGTTTGACAAGTGTATGACAAAGCATGGCTTTATTGAATGTCAATGTGACCATTGTGTTTACTTTACCAGGTTGGATAATATTAGCTACATTATCCTATTACTGTATGTAGTGTATATGCTTGTTGCAGGGTCACACATGTAGGAGATTATTGAGCTAAAGGTAAAGTTAGTTCAGAGGTGTGCCATGAAGGATTTGGAAGTAGCAAAAAAATTCTTTGGCATGAGTATTTCTAGAGACAGGGAAGATCACAGGTTGATTTTGTCTCCAGATGATTATGTGAATAAGGTAGTGGAGAGGTTCAAGATGTAGGATGTAAAACTGGTTAGCACACCTATGGATGGATAGTTCATAGAAATAGTGTCCCAAATTACATGATGAGGTTGAGTACATGTGTACTAAACTTGATATTGCCCAAGTAGTGGGAGTTGTTAGCAAGTTTGTAGCCAATCCAGGAAAGAAGCACTGGAAAGCAGTTTAGTAGATTCTTAGGTATCTGAGAGGGACCAGTAGCAAGTATACATGCTATGCAGGGTCAAGCACTTCTCTACATGGGTATGTAGATATGGATATGGCAGGTTACTTGGATGATAGGAGAAGTACCACAGGACATGTGTTCACTATTGGTGGTATGACGGTTAGCTAGATTTCAGAGATGTAGAAGGTTGTTGCAGTCATGGTGACTAGCAAGGATATGAACCCTGCAGGTATGTTAACAAAGCCAAGAAAAAAGGAGGAGTTGAATCTTCATTCAACTTTTGTTGGTCTTCAAGACTGAACTTGAAGAGGGATACAAGCTAGAAAACAAAATTAGAGGATGTTGTTGTATAGGTACAGGTGTAGCTGTTTATCTCCAAGTGGGAGATTGTTAGGTTGTGGAGCTAAAAGCTTCACATGTATGCAAACAAGGAGTTGTTGAGTGTTAGTGCAACTGACATCAGTCTGATCAACTGACATCAGTCATATCTAGTTTCAAAGCAACTAACATTAGTCAGGGATCGGCTGACATCAGTCATATCTAGATAGACAAGGATCGACGTCGGTCACCTGTGTGTGTATGTGTATGAGTTTGCATGCATTTCCAGAATTAGACTTGGTCTATTCTAGGAGGTCTAAGTGTTTGCATGTGAAGACTAATTTAAGTCTTAAGTCTATGTTTCTAATTATTGTTTGTATGGGATCTATTTAATAGACCCATGGGCATGTATTGTAATCAAGGACAAGGAAGAGATCCTTCCAATTGTAAGATCAGTTGATCTACAGGTTGTTACAAGATTAGGGGAGATCTACATGGTAAGTAAGATCAGTTAATTTTCAGGTTTGCAAGATCAAAGGAGATCTACTTGGAGTACTTTGAGTACTTGGTGGATTGGCAGTATTGTTACTGACTAGTGGAGGGAGCAACTCAGTTATTGAGTTGTGGTTGTAATTGGTGGAGAGAAAGAACTATTGAGGGAGAATTACTGTATGCCCAAGAGGTGTGAGAAGCCTCAGAGGTGTGGGAAGAGTGTGGCATCTTCATTGTATTTCCTTCTAGAAGAGTATTAATACAAGATTGTATTGTCTCTCATATTCTGTGTTGTTTCTGATTTCTAGTTACTTATTACTTCTGGTTTAATTCCATGTTTAGTTGCTTATACAAAGGTAATCATGTGTGCTCTTAAGAGCTGTTAGATCCTGACAAAAGCCTCTTATTGTGTTATATTGTATGTACATAAAAAATTTCAAACAACATGAAAATGATAATGACTATCCCTTCTCCATCACAAAAGGTGAATTTTTATTAATGGAAGTAAATGATCGATGTGTCATAGTTTATCAATTGTATATGTCGTGAAGTGATTTTAAAATCATTATTTATTGTTGATGTACTTGCAAAAATTGTGAATTTGATAGGGCCAAATCACATCAATGTAAAATCAATTAATTTTAAGTAATATGAAATTATGATTAATTTTTTAGCCCTTCAATGGTTATAAAAAGTATACAAACTATTATTACATATAAACTATACAAAGGAATCAAGTCTGTTCTACTTTACAAAATAACCATCAAATTTTAGTTAAGCATCATCTTTTGAGCTATAATTTGAATTAGTGATACGTAATTCTTTTATTGAATAGATTCAAATTAACCTAAAACACCAATGAATATCTCTCTTGGTGAGTTTATTTCTCCACCCAAATCCTTTGAGTTATTTTTCCATTTTATTAAGTCTACTAGAATGATTGATTATTAACTTCAATTTTGAAGTCTGACTATGAGATGTGTTTCTTGGTGTTTTTAATTGTAGGTGCCACAAATTGAGCTGGAGATGTGTTCATCAGTTTCCATGGATAAGATTGGTTGGTATTTTTGACTCATGTATACCATGACCTTGTTCACAATTTTTTGTAATGCATAGTTACTAAGATACATGTATTCATGCAATAGTTAGCTATATTTTTTGTAATATAATGTTAGAAACTCTTTATTTCATATAATATGAATTCATTATTTATAGATGTTATAATTTTATATCCAATAAGATTTATTTTTTATGTTAGTATCTAAAGTCACTATTCATAGTTACTATTCATCTGGCACCATTCACTTTTACTATTCACAGGTGACATGGCAGTGGGACCTAGATGGTGGGCCCATAATAGGACCTAGGTGAATGGACATATGAGGTGGTATAATGATGCAGGAGCATCCTCACACTAGGAGCGTATTTATCACATTTTTGGTTGAGTTTTAGCATGTTTAAGTATATTAAGTTGTTTTTCCCTCCATTTTTGAGTTTTCAAATTTTTAAATTTGGCTAAATATTCCTCAAGCCTAAAAAATCTAGTCTGTTGGGTGAATTGTTAAGTGGTTTGAGTTTTCCTATGCTAGAGAACTATTTGTCATTTTTGGGAGGTTGTTGTGTGATGCCTAAGATAGGATTCAGTGTCTAAGTTGAGAAATATGCTTTGTAGGAGGATTTTCATGAAAAAAATAGGGGATATGTATGTTATGTAAGAGAAAGCAAGGCGTAGGAGAGACCTGCAGTGAAAGACAAACACCAAGTGTATATCTTCTTGATATATTAATAAAATGTGTGCTTCTTTTGAGTAGAAAATTGATTCTAGATTGGATGTTTGAAAAGGCTATTGCTATGCGAATATTATGAATAGTTGAAGAGGCCAATGTTGTTCTAGATCAATTAAATGTTGGGTTTGTAATTGGGTCTGTGTTGCACGCCCACTTGTGTAAATCAATGAACTTGTAAATTAGAGATTGATGCTGGGCCATTTCAATTCTTGTTGCTCCAAAATATATGATAATGGTGGTTTGTATCAATATTGGGGCATTTCAAACCAACAAAGTCAAGTGATGGTTCATTTTAATTCTGGTCATTTAAAAATATATGTTATGTTGGGTGTTCTAATGTATTGAAGCTAAGCAATGATTTTGTGCTCAGGTGAGTCGCCAGCTACCATAACTTGTTGGATATGAGTCTTATTTGAAATTTCATACTTTCAATTTGAATTAAACATATAGAATCTTGCTAGATAGGCCAGAACAGTGAATTGTATCTTTAAATCCAAAATTTTGTCTTGTTCAAGAATTTATGGGTTGTCAGCCTTATGCTTCATGAGTAAACTGTCCAAAAAGGAGAAGAATCCAGATGATATTCTGTGTTTGAAGAAATAATTTGTTAAGACATATGTTTTATCCCTATTTACAAGAGATTTCTATTCATCACTAAATGTTTGTTCAAAACATCTAGTTTAGCCTATTGGATAGATTGTTGTTCATCATTTGGTATCAGAGCCCAAAGGATTATGCACAATCTAAAGATCTAAGAGAAGAAGAACGTGATTTTTGAAGAAGAAGCAAGATGGCCATGAGAATTAGGAATAGAGGTAGAGCTAGAGGAAGGAGACTTGGAGGATAGGTTATACTGGTAAAAGAGATTAGGAACCTGACAGCTAGGCTACAAGACCTAGAGATGGCTCAAAGAAGAGGCACTGACATGGGTGAAGTCAGTGATAGAGAAGAGAAGCCACCAGAAGATGAATTGGTGGTGGAAGAAGAAATAGCTGAAGATAGGTTGATTAGAGCCATTATGAAGGTGAACACAAAGCCAAAAATGGAGGTTCCAATGTATGAAGGTAATTTGAATGTGGAAGAATTAATTGATTGGATTAGTGCATTAAAAAAATAATTTGAGTATGAAAGAATTGAAGAAGATGATAAGAAAGTCAAGTATGCCATGGCAAGGCTAAAGAGCCATGCATCCCTATGGTGGGATGGAGTGCAAGAAGAAAGAAGAAGGAAAGGGAAGCCAAAGATCAGAAGCTGGGATAGAATGGTAGCAAAAATGAAAGGTAAGCTTATGCCTAAAGATTATCAAGCCAATCTTTTCAAGCAATTACAAAATTTGAAGCAAAAAGAGAGGTCTGTAAAATAATACACTGAAGAGTTTTACAGGTTGACTATAAGATCAGGTCATATTGAGGATGACACAGAGAAGGTAGCTAGATACGCCAATGGTTTAAAATTTTCTATTCAAGATGAGATTAGTCTTCTCATTCCTAAGACAGTTGAGGAGGCATATCAATTTGCCTTGAAAGTCAAGGAGAAGATTTCAAGAAAACAAACATCCTTCTCAAGAGGAAGGGGCAGATCCAACAGAGGTAGAGGATTTCAAGGAGGTAGAAGACAGTTGCAAACATCTCAAGAAGAGGCTAGGAGCTCACAAAGCTCAAGAGGCAGCTATACACCAAGAGGAAGAAGACCATACCAAGGATATCAAAGAGGAAGAGGAAGATTCATGGGCAAATGCTTTAGGTGCGACAAGTATGCAGGACACAGGGCATATGAATGTCCAGAGAACCCTTCTACTAGCCATGAGAGGGGTGTACATGTGACCCAAGGTGAAGAAAAAAATGAAGAAGTTGCAGCAGCTTATGAAGATACCCTAGAAGAAGGTGAGTCTTTTTTGATGAAAAGAATTTTGTTGAAGCCAAACAAAGAAGTTGTAGAACCACCTCAAATAAAAAATCTATTTAGAACCACATGTAAAAGTAAAGGAAAATGCTACAAGGTCATTATAGACAGTGGGAGTACTGACAATCTTGTGTCAACTGAGATGGTGGAGAAACTATGCTTGAAGAAGGAGGTACATCCTACACCTTATCAAGTCTCTTGGCTACAAAAAGGACACAAACTCTTGGTAAGTGAGCAATGTAAAGTAGATATTCATATAGGAACATATAAGGATAAGATTTTATGTGATATCATGCCCATGGATGTATGTCATATCTTGCTTGGAAGGCCTTGGCAATTTGATAGGAAGGCCATGCATGATGGAAGGCAGAATACATACATGTTTGAAAAAGATGGAATCAAGCATACACTCACACCATTGAAAGAAGAGGCTTCTGCTATTATAGGATAGAATTCTAAAGTATTGATAGTGAGTGGTAAAGAGTTTCTACATCAAATGAAGAAAGAAAAGGTAAACTTTGTTGTGATTGGTAAGCCAAGGAGTGTAGTCATTAGTACTAAGTTGATTGATTTACCATTAGAGATTCAAGATATGTTGAATGAATACATTGACATTGTGGTAGATGATTTACCTAATTAATTACCACCATTGAGAAGCATTAGCCATCACATAGACTTGATTCCAGGAGCAAATCTTCCAAACAAGGCTGCCTACAGGTTGACACCAAAAGAAAATGAAGAGATCAAGCACCAAGTTCAATAATTGTTAGACAAAGGATTGGTGAGAGAGAGTTTAAGTCCTTGTGTTGTCCCCACAGTGTTGAGTCCTAAGAAGGATGGGAGTTGGAGGATGTGTACAGATTCCAGAGCAATCAACAAGATTACTATCAGGTATAGATTTCCATTGCCTATAATTGATGACTTACTTGATTGTTTGAGTGGAGCTACATATTTCTCTAAGATAGACTTGAAAATTGGTTACCATCAGATTAGGATAAGAGAAGGGGATGAATGGAAAACAGCCTTCAAGACCAATGATGGACTCTATGAGTGGTTAGTTATGCCATTTGGACTAACCAATGCACCAAGCACCTTCATGAGGCTGATGAATGAAGTGCTGAAAGAGTTCACTGGTAAGTTTGTGATAGTTTATTTGGATGATATTTTGGTGTTTATCCAGAATAAGGAAGATCATTTGAAACATTTGAGGATGGTATTGAGTAAGCAACATGAGGAGAAATTGCTAATCAATGTTAAAAAGTGCAGTTTTCTAAAAATAGAGTTGATATATTTGGGGTTTGTGATTTCAAAAGAAGGATTGAAGATGGATAAAGAGAATATTAAGGCTATACTTGAGTGGTCTATACCCAGGAGCACATATGAGGTAAGAAGCTTTCATGGTTTGGCTAGCTTCTATAGGAAATTCATAAGAAATTTTAGTGGGATTGTTGCTCCAATGATAGATACAATCAAAGGTGATAAAAGAAGTTTTTGTTGGACTGAGGCTACTGATAAGAGTTTCAAATTATTGAAAAAGAAGGTAACTGAAGAACCAATCTTAACCTTGCCTGATTTTAATAAGCTTTTTCAAGTAGAATGTGATGCTAGTGGAATTGCAATAGGCGATGTTTTAAGCCAAGATGGGAAGCCTATAGCATACTTTAGTGAGAAGTTAAGTGATGCTAAGAAGAAGTATTCAGCCTATGAACATGAATTCTATGAACTTGTATAGGCTTTGAAGAAATGGAGGCACTATCTTTTGCCTAAAGAATTTATTTTGTTCACTGACAATTATGCTTTACAGTTCATTAGCAATCAGAATAAGTTGAGTCAAAAACATGTTAAATGGGTTGAGTTTTTAAAAAGTTTCACATTCACTATTAATCACAAGAAATGACAATCTAACAAGGTTGCAAATGCTCTAAGTAGGAGAAATCTGATCATGCAGGAGTCTCAAGTAAGTATTTTGGGATTTGAAGATTTGAAGGAGCGATATAAGGAAGATCCAGACTTCAAGGAACCATATGAAGCTTGCATAAATCTAGTAGGGGTTGATAGAAGTCCTTGGATAGATTTCATGGTCCAAGAGGGTCTGCTATTTAGAGGTAGCCAGCTTTGCATTCCCAAGAGTTCCATGAGAGAGAATTTGTTGAAGGAAAAGCATAGTGGCAGCTTATCAGGACATTTTGGGTAGAAGAAGACATTAGCACAATTGAGTGCTAATTACTATTAGCCAAGTATGGGTACTGATGTCAATAAATTTTTTGAAAGGTGTAAAACATGCCAATATGCCAAGGGAAGTAGTCAAAATGCAGGTTTGTACCAGCCACTACCCATTCCAAATAGGCCTTGGGATTCAATAAGCATGGATTTTGTACTTGGTTTGCCAAGAACTCAAAAAGGTCATGACTCCATATTTTTTGTGGTAGATAGGTTTTCAAAGATGGCTCATTTTATTCTATGTAAAAAATAAGTGATGCTACTCACATAGCTAATCTATTCTTTCAAGATGTTGTTAGATTGCATGGATTGCCTAGAAGCATTGTTTCTAACAGGGATACCAAATTTGTTGGACACTTTTGGAGAACCTTATGGAAGAAATTGGGAACACAATTGAGTTTAAATTCAGCCTATCATCCCCAAACTGATGGCCAAATAGAGGTTGTCAATAGGAGCTTGGGCAACATCTTGAGAAGCTTGGTAAGTATGCATCCAAAACAATGGGATCTTGCACATGCACAAGCTGAATTTGCCTATAATGATTCTCCTAACAGAAGTACAGGATTGAGCCCATTTAAAATTATGTATGGAATGCATCCAAGAGGTGTGTATGAGTTAATAACTCTAAGTAGCATGGAGACAAGGAGTGTTGATGCAGAAGAATTTGCCAATGCCATGCAAAATTTGCATGAACATGTAAAGAAGAAACTTGAAGAAAACACCATCAAGTACAAGCTAAGGGCAGTTCAAAAGAAAAGAGAGGTTAGTTTCAATATTGGAGACTTTGTTCTTGCTCACCTCAGAAAAGAGAGGTTCCCAAAAAGGGAATACAACAAGCTAAAGGTAAAGAAAATAGGACCATGCAAGGTAATAAGGAAGTTTTCAAATAATGCATATGAAATAGAATTGCCAAAGGGGATTGGAATCTCTCCAATATTTAATGTTGCAAATCTATATCCATACAAAGATGAAGGACAACTAGCCAAAGAAACTGAAATAGGGGTAGATGAAGTTATCCAATGGGAACAACAACTACCAAAGGAAGTGCCAAAGGAGATTGAGAGCATTTTAGATAAGAAAGTGGTTAAAAAGACAAGGGGCAAAGAAGATGCAACATGGGTAACTGCAAATGACATCCTTAAGCTGGGCACAAGTGTAGAAGAATTGATGAAGAAAAACAACAAGTGAAGAATACTTATTTTTCTCCTTGGAAAAATGATGTAGGAGCATCCTCACACTAGGAGTGTATTTATCACATTTTTGGTTGAGTTTTAGCATGTTTAAGTATATTAAGTTGCTTTTCCCTCCATTTCTGAGTTTTCAAATTTTTTAATTTGGCTAAATATTCCTTAAGCCTAAAAAATCTAGTCTGTTGGGCGAATTTTTAAGTGGTTTGAGTTTTCCTATGCTAAAGAACTATTTTAGTCATTTTTGGGAGGTTGTTGTGTGACGCCTAGGATAGGATTCAGTGTCTAAGTTGAGAAATATGCTTTTTAGGAGGATTTTCAAGAAAAAATAGGGGATATGTATGTTGTGTAAGAGAAAGCAAGGCATAAGAGAGACCTGCAGTGAAAGACAAACACCAGGTGTATATCTTCTTGATATATTAATAAAATGTGTGCTTCTTTTGAGTAGAAAATATATTCTAGATTGGATGTTTGAAAAGGCTATTGTTGTGCAAATATTATGAATAGTTGAAGAGGCCGATGCTGTTCTAGATCAATTAAATGTTGGGTTTGTAATTGGGTCTATGTTGCACGCCCACTTGTGTAAATCGATGAACTTGTAAATTAGAGATTGATGTTGGGCCATTTCAATTCTTGTTTCTCCAAAATATATGCTAATGGTGGTTCATATCAATATTGGGGTGTTTCAAACCAACAGAGTCAAGCGACAGTTCATTTCAATTCTGGTCATTTAAAAATATATGTTATGTTGGGCGTTCCATTGTATTGAAGGTAAGCAACGATTTTGTGCTCAGGTGAGTCGTCGATTACCATAACTTGTTGGATATGAGTCTTATTTGAAATTTCATACTTTCAATTCAAATTAAACATACAGAATCTTGCCAGATAGGCCAGAATAGTGAATTGTATCTTTAAATCCAAAATTTTGTCTTGTTCAAGAATTTATGGGTTGTCAGCCTTATGCTTCATGAGTAAACTGTCCAAAAAGGAGAAGAATCCAAATGATATTTTGTGTTTGAAGAAATAATTTGTTAATACATATGTTTTATCCCTGTTTACAAGAGATTTTTGTTCATCACTAAATGTTTGTTCAAAACATCTAGTTTAGCCTGTTGGATAGATTGTTGTTCATCATATAAGTGGGACATAACATGACCCAAAAATCATCTTACTTTATTGAAAAATAAGGAGAGAGGAAATGGGATTCTATTTTCTAATATCAGATGTGGTTGGTTTGGAAAGCAAGTTAACCAAATCAAAAAGCAATTAAGTTATAATTCTTTGGCACATGTGTGTGGGTCTTCATGTTGGAGTATAATCATGAGATTTTGATGCCATTATTGAATCCATGTGAAGGTGGGGCATAATTTTTTGGGACACCTTGTTTTTTGCATGAGGTGAAAGTCAAAAGCGAGTTTATCTTTGTTGGAGCAAAGGTGGATGATGACATCATCCAATCTCTTCATGTTTTGTATTCACATGAGGAAGGTCACATGATGAATAGTGTTTCCACATGGGCATGATGCATTTTTATTCTCTCTCCTTCATTTCCTTCATCCATAAGTCATTTATTATAATTTCTATTAAAGGAGAACATTTGATAGAATGTTTCAAGTGTGGTGGAAGTTTGAGAAAATAAGTCATTATTTTCTAGTTTGTAAAAATAGATTTGTAATAGCTTGTATACTTGAAAGATAAAATTAGAGAAGGAAGAAGTGTTGTTTCAAGTTTTGAAGTTTATAGAAAGATACATCTGCTATTTACCCATGGTTTTTCCTTGCATCTTCCAAGGTTTCCATGTAAGCTCTCTGTGTAATCTGTTACTCTTATTCTTTGATTTTATAGCTATTGTTTATGTATTTATTATCTTGCACACATATTGTATTTATTCCTAAAATTTGGTATCAGAGATAATCTCTTTGAAAAATTCCTTTGTGAGTGTTTTCTATTGAGTCAGGGTGTTGTGTGTAAGAAGGAGCTACAATAATGATAGGTGGAGTAACCAGATTTGAAATTGAGAAGTTTGATGGCAAGAATTTCTCCTTATAGAAGATGAAGGTGGAGGATCTCTTAGTGTAGAATGACCAAGATCTAGCCTTAAATGGGTTTGTAAGCAAGCTTGATAGTATGACAGATGAAGACCAGAACAAGATGGATAGAAATGATATTTCTACCATTCATTTGTATCTTGTAAATTCTATGCTCTTCAATGTTACTAAGGAGAATACTAAAAAATATTTGTGGGAGAAAATAAAAAAGTTGTATTAGACAAAGTCAACAAAAAAAAATTTCTCTAAAAGAATCAACTTTATGATTTGAGGATGAAGGATAATTCATCCATTGTTGAACATCTAAATGATATCAACACCATTGTTAGCAAACTAGTCTCCATCAATGTGAAGATGGAGGATGAAGACAAAGACAATACCTTGTTATTTTCACTTCTTGATAGCTGGGATCATGTGGTGATGCCCATCAACAATTCATCATCATCTACTCTTAGTTTTGAAGATATAGTTTCAACTTTGCTTGGAGAGGAGACGAGAAGAATTTTTTTTGGTGCCTCCTCAAGTAATGAAACATTATCTATAAGACGGAGATCCTGTGAGAAGAACAATCATGAAAGACAACCTTATAGATTAAAATCTAAAGGACATAAGGGAAAATGCTATCACTGTGAAAATCTAGGCTACATGAAGAAAAATTATTGGAAATTAAAAAAGAAAAAGAAAGACGAAAAATAAAATCCACCTTCATCTGAATCTAGCACTGCAAATTCATAGGGATAAAGCACACAAGAAGCATCTTACCTCAGTAATAATAGATCACTTTCAAATACCTGGGTATTAGACTTAGGATCATCATTTCACATGTCTCCACATAGAGATTGGTTTATTGTATACCAGCCTTATAATGGAGGATCTATTTACTTGGGTGATGATCACCCTTTGGATGTTGTGGAAAGAGGAGATGTAAAGATCAAGCTAGATGATGGTAGAATCAAAAGATTGAAATATGTGCATTATGTTCCCAATTTAAAGAATAAATTGATGTCCCTCAAGGTGATGGATGAGTTAGGATATTCATATAATTTTGGTAATGGTAAATGTAAAATTGCCAAAGGATATTTGGTGGTAGCAAAAAGAGAATCTTATGGTTCCTTATATTGTCTATGTGGAGATTTAGTGATAAGTACTAAAACAACAAAAACTACAGAGAATGCTCAAGATGTTGTGATGCTATGGAATCAACACCTTGGATACATGAGTGAAAAAGGCTTGAAGATATTGCATGATTGAGGTATGTTGGATGACATTAGGTCTTGTGATTTAGGATTTTATGATCACTCAATCTTTGGTAAATAGAAGAAGGTAAGATCTACTTTAAGTGTAGGTAAAAGTTTTGATTTTTTGCAACTTATCCATTCAAATATTTTTGGACCTATCCCTACTCAATTTATAAATGGTAGAACTTATTTTATTTCCTTTATAGATGATTATTCTAGAAGAGTATGGGTGTATTTTTTGAGAAAGAAATAAGATGCGTTGGAAAAATTTAAAGAATTTAAGGTATAGGTAGAAAAGAATTTGGGAAAATCTATTATATGTCTAAGGTCAGATAATGGAGGAGAATATTGCTCTATGGATTTTTATAACTTTTATACTTAGGAAAGAATTAAACATCAAAATATTGTCCCTTATACTCCACAGTAGAATGGTTTAGCTAAGTGGATGAACCGCACTATCATGGAATGTGCAAGAAGCATGTTGAGTGCATCAAATCTAGCAAATGAATTTTGGGTAGAATCTATTAATAAAATTATATATCTCATTAATATATCTCCTACATCTATGTTGGATGGAAATACTCTATAAGATACTTGACATGGTAAGCAAATTGATTACTATGATTTACATATATTTGGTTATGATGCATTTGCCCATGTGCCTAAAGAAACAAGGTTCAAGCTAGATTTGAAATCTAGGAAATGTATTTTTATTGGCTATGGAGATACTATAAGGGGGTATAGATTTTGGGATCCTACTAACCACAAGATTATTTTTAGCCAAGATGTTATGTTTAATAAAAAATCCATGAAAAGGAAGGAGGTACAACAAACACCTAAAGTTATACCAGTTGAAGTAGTCAAGGAGAAAATGAAAAAGAGAAATGTGATGCTTTAGAGAAAGCAAAACACCAAGTATAACAAGCATAAGTTAGAATGTTAATTCAGACCAAGAAGGTTCATGATAGGTATACTCCTACATTTCAGTCATTTTTTATTTTGTTTACTAATATGTGTAACCTAGTTCATTTTAGGAAGCTAGAGAATATGAGAATGCAAAAGAATGAAGGAAAGCCATGAAGGATGAAATGAGATCACTCCATAAAAATGAGACATGAGAGATTTTGGATCTTCCACCTAGAAGAAAGTGTGTTGGTAACAATTGGGTGTATAATCTAAAGAAAAATAATGATGGGTTGTTAGAGCAACACAAAGCTCGTTTGGTGGCAAAAGGTTATGTGCAAAAATTAGGTATTGATTTCAATGAGATTTTCTCTTCTATTGTAAAAATGACTACTATTAGAGTGTTGCATTTATAGCTTCATAGAATTTATAGATAGATCAACTTGATGTGAAGACAACATTCCTACATGGTGATCTTGAGGAAGAGATTTATATGGATCAGCCTAATGTCTATGAGGTAAATAGAAAGGAACATATGGTTTATAGATTGCAAAAATATCTATACAGTTTGAAATAGGCATCAACAATGTGGTATATGAAATTTGACACCTTCATGAAGAGCTAAGAATTTAACAAAAGTGAAGCTGATCATTGTGCATACATAAAAAATTCAATGATGGGAGCTTTATTATTTTACTATTATATGTTGATGACATGTTGGTTGCAAGCCCCAACATGAAGAGGATCAATGATTTAAAGGCTCAATATGCTAGCACATTTGAGATGAAGGATTTAGGAGTAGAAAACCAAATTTTGGGGATGAAGATACACATGAATAAGAAAGCTAAGAAGATCTGGTTATCACAAAATACATATGTTGAGAAGGTTCTGTAATGGTTCAATATGCAAAATGCCAAACTAGTTAGTGCCCCACTTCTTGCACATTTTAAGTTGTCTTCTAAGGAATGTCCTAATACAAAAGAGGAAAAGAAAATTATGTCCAGTGTACCTTATTTATCAGCAGTAGGGAGCCTCATGTATTCTATGGTGATCATGAGACTAGATATTTCCCAAGCAGTGGGAGTAGTGAGCTAGTTCATGGTAAATCTTGGAAAGGATCATTGGTCTATGGTGAAGTGGATACTTAGATATCTGAAAGGTAATTTAGATGCTACAATTTTCTATGGAGGGGTAGGTTTATAGATAAGAGGTTTTATAGATTCTAATTTTGGTGGTGACAAGGATGGACGATAGTCTACTACAGGATATGTTTTTACTTTTTTTGGTGGAGCTGTGAGTTGGGATTCTAAGTTAAAACTAGTGGTGGGTTTATCAACCACTAAAGTAGAGTATGTGGTTACAATTGAAGGTTGAAAAGAGACAATATGGTTAGAGTGGTTGTTGGGTGACTTCATGGAGATGCAAGGAAATATTACTTTGCATTATGATAGTTAGAGTGTAATTCACTTGGTGAAGAATGTAATATTTCATGATCTCATGAAACATATTGACATCAAGTACCACTTCATCTGGATCATGGTGGAGGATGGTAGGATCCTATTTTCAAATGTAGACATTGAACAAAATAAAATAGACATGTTAACAAATCTAGTCAAGATAAAGAAGTTTGATTGGTGCAAAACTTCTCTAGGCTTGTTAAAATGGTGATAAAGGCAATATTGGGCATGATAGGAAGTTAGATGGTAAAATACATAGGTATGGAAAAGCCTATGTATATAAATTCAAATGGGAGAATGTTAGTATGCAAATTCACTATTCATAGTTACTATTCATCTAACACTATTCACTTTTAATATTCATAAGTGACATGGTAGTGGGGACCCATAGGTGGGGCCCAGATGGTGGGCCCATGGTGAGACCTAGGTGACTAGACATATGACATGGCATAAGTGGGACATGGCATGACCCACAAAGCATCTTTCTTTGTTGAAAAATGAGGAGAGAGGAAATGGGATGCCATTTTCTAATATCATATGTGGTTGTCTTGGATATCAAGTTAACCAAGTCAAAAAGTAAAGAAGTTTTAATTCTTTGGCACATGTGTGTGGTTCTTCATGTTGGAGGATGATCATGAGATTTTGATGCCACTCTTGACCCCATGTGAAGGTGGGGTGTAAATCTCTGGGACACCTTATTTTTTGCATGAGGTGAAAGTCAAAAGTGAGTTTGTCTTTGTAGGAACAAAGGTGGATGATGACATCATCCAATCTCTTCATGTTTGGACTCACATGAGGAAGGTCCCATGATGAATAGTGTTTCCACATGGGCATGGTGCATCTTTCTTCTCTTTCCTTCATCCATAAGTAATTTATTTTTAATTTCTATTAAAGGAGAACATTTGATAGAATGTTTAGAGTGTGGTGGAAGTTTGAGAAAATAAGTCATTATTTTCTAGTTTGTAAAAATAGATTTTTAATAGCTTGTATGCTTGAAAGATAACATTAGAGGAGGAAGTGTTGTTTTAGGTTTGAAGTTAATAAAAATATATAATTGCTATTTGCCCTATGTTTTTTCCTTGCATCTTGCAAGGTTTCCATGTACACTCTACGTAATCTATCACTCTTTTTCTTTGATTTTGTAGCTGTTATTTCTGCATTTATTTTCTTGCACACGTATTTGATTTATTCTTAACATTTTATTGAGGTTAAGAGGGGGATTTTTTTGAGCTAGGGTCCCCAAACCCTAGAAGTACATCAGTAACAATAGGAACAAAATGCAAGAATAACCTAAAAGAGAAACAACAAAGAGAACTGCATAGAAAAAAATGTAATACAACTTTAAAACAACCCCAAAACATCCAAAGGATTGGGTTACTCCAGAATCCTAGAAATGTCTTCTTGGCATTCATTCATGTTGTTTATATTCATATAAATTTATGCCAAAAGACTTTCATAGTGAATGTTATGTTTGGTACTACTGCTTTGGCCCTTAATGTCCTTTCCTTTACGTATATGGTTGGGTTTAAACAAATATCTGAGGTGGGCCTTGAGGTTTTCCATATTTTGTATACTTCATTTATTGCAACCTTGCTATAATTAACTAGGAAACTAAATTTGTTTTGAATATTATCATTAGTAAGCTCATATAAATCCACTCTAAAACTCAATCTTTGGATCTATAAGTCCTCTCTTTCAGCTAAGTCTTTATACATATTTTCATTTTCTTGTTGAAGGACATTCATCTTAATTTTTAAGCTTGACATTTCCTGTATGAACCACCTCATAAGAGATTTTTGGAGATCAAGTTCTTCAATTATTTTATCATTTTTCTCCCTTATTTTGAGGGAATTAGTAATTTGATTAAAATCTTCATTTCTTATCCCTTTGGACTTGGTCAGACTCCCCTTTCTCTATATTTTCAATTCGCTTCATCTCCTTCTAATGTTTAGACCCTGTCTAAGTTTTCCCTACTTTTTAGCATTGTCCATCTAAAAATTACAGTCTTCCAACTCCTCGCTATCACTCTCCACATCGACTATCTTTTTCTCCCCCATTTTAGAATGAGAAGCTTGTAGTCTTTTGTGCCCCTACCTTACAGGGTTGTGTTTGTCATAGCCAATGTGTTTGAAAGCACCTCTAAGTCACTTTTTTATATTATCCTATTCTTTAATAGTCTCATCTCCTTTCTTGACATTATCCTTACTATCCCCTTTCTTCTTACTATCAACAACCCTGCTTAGACTTCTCAAGTATTTAATCCATACCTTCCTTATCTTTTTTATGTCCAACATCCCTTTTCTGGGTCTCTCTTGATTTTTATAGGTTAAATACTACATGATTTTGTTCATGACCCTCAAATACTTAAAAATGAGGAAAATGACCCCCTCATGTCTTAAGGTGGAATAATTACCAATTTTAAATTTTTTAATGGAGGTTTCCATAGATTTAAGAATGAAAAAGGCAAACTAAAAGTAATCCCATGTCTAAATTAATTTAACATTCTAAACATATACCATCTTACCGCATTATATCAACCCTTTAAAGTAACATACTGGATCAGATGGAAGGATACCTCAACATATGATTTAGGGAGGGACTCCATATCAAAACCATTGTGAAGTTGATCCAACTACTCACCATCTTCCAGGAATGCTTCTTATCTGGTTCAAAATCTCTAGGGGTATAATAGATTTTGTTTTATTTAATGGTCAACCTCATTACATGAGCAATGATCTCCTCTATAATATCAAATGTGACCCCATTAATGGTTACTACTCTCTCTTTCTAGGCATTAGCAAACTGGATAGGCATGCGCCTATCATAACCTTCAATCTTCTCCATAAAGCTCATGAATTCCCCCACTTGAAGCACATTCCAAACTCTATTGTTTATCTTGACCTTAGATTGAAACTTATGTTTGATTTTATTAGGTAACCCTATGGTGTTTCTTATATTGGCACAAAAGTTTGAGTTGCTTTTTCCTCCATCTCTATGGACCCACTCCAAGTAATTAGTGGTATGTTCATGGAATGAATTATGAGATTCAACACATTTTTTTCCTTTTCTAGAAACTTTTCCCTATAGACATTTGAAACAATGGGCCTTATGCCCCAATTTATAATCAAAGACTTTTATTTTCCCCTAACCAAAAGGGAAATCACTAGGATACTAAGAGTTATTAGAGAATTTTTTTCATTCAATAACAACTCTTAGTAATATATCTCTAAGTATTTCCTCATGGCCTAGCCAGGTTTTGAAGCCAAAATTACTTATTCCCCTATTTTGAAACCAGTCTACAATCCCATTTCCTTTTTTGTACATGTGTTAGATTCATACCTATTGAAAAGAATTTAGTATATCCTTCGATTCATGAATCACATGCTTGATGGACTAGCTTGGAGGATATTTGCCAGTTAAGAAATTGACAATGTTCATGGATTCCCCTTCCACCTCTAGATTTTAGACATTGATTTGTTTAGCTAGTCTGATACCCCATAAGGATGCTAAAGCTTCAGCCTAGTGATTAGTCTTAATGCCCATATATGTCATGTATGCCATAATTATATTACCTTTAAGATCTCTGATAATACCTCCACCTCCTAAAATTTTTGGATTCCCTTTTGATGCACCATCAAAATTTAATTTTATTTATCCCTCAGATAGAAATTTCCACTTTGTTCTCTTTCTAATTTAATCCTTGGGATCAGATTTCCATATGATATAAGGGTCTATTTTCTATTTTGAATAGGGATCTACTTAGTAGGATATATGTACTTAATTTTTTTTATTTAAATAGAGTTGTAGTTTTCCTTGATCGACATGAATATTCTTTCATAAACAAATTTGCTATTGCACTTCTTCTATCTGAATATTCTATTATTTCTAGCTCTCTATACCCCCCACTAAATATATGGAAGGGTAAGATTCCATATCTATTTTAGGTATGAATTTTTGAAAGGATAGCTCTAAGACATCCATAATTCCATGAGGGATCCAGTTTGAACCCATGAGATGTTACATTTACCCAAAAATAAATTACACACCTTCTGAGTGAAGGGATAGTCAATAAGAAGGTGAAATACAATTTCATTCTCTTATTCACATAAGATGCATCTATTGGTTATGATACATCCTTTTTTCCTTAGGTATCAACCGTCATGGTCTTATTTTGTATGGTAATCCAAGTGAAAAATCAAAATTTTAGGTAAGAAATTTATTCCAGACCCCTTTCCAACTTACCTCAGAGTGTGGATTTTGGGATATTTGATCATAACCTATTTTTACATTAAAATGGCCATTGAAGGAGTCTTTCCATACCAGCTTGTCCTCCCTATCAAATCTAGCAATATGGATGTAGCATATGACCTTAATCAGTTCATTTAATTTTTTTAGTATTTTTATTAGCTCCATCTAAGCTAAGGTCAATCTAATGTTTAATATTGTCTCTTAATTTCTAGTAGTTTGCAACATATTATCCATATTTCAGCCTAGATGGGTGGCTCAATATTTATCTATAGGGGCATTAGCTCTATGCTCCACTTGTCCCCCTAAAAATTTATACTGATACCATTACCCAAATGCTAGATGGATCCTTCAAGAATAATATCTTTATTTATAGTTAAAAAATACTAGATGTATGACCCTCTGATAAACTGAACTTCATTCAATATGTCTATTGGGTTCCTCCCTTGAAGGTATTTATAAGAGAAAATCCTTCCCCAAATTTATTTAGTAGTTATGAATCTCCAAATGAATTTGGATATCAGAGCTTTGTTCACCTATTGGAGATTTCTTATGCCTAGACCTTCATATACTTCATTGTTGCAGACTTTGTTCATGCTACCAAATGGAATTTACTCTTTTCCTCAGTCCCAACCTAGAGGAAATTTCTTTGAATATTTTTAAGTTTTTCTTCCACTCCTTTTGGTAGTTTGAACAAAGATAAAATATAGATTGGGAGGATTTTAAGAATCTCTTGATCAAAACTACTTTCCCAACTTGTGATAGGAGTTTACCTTTCCATCCTGCAAGCCTTTTTAGGAATATTTCAATTCAAGGATTCTAGGCAGTTATTTGGAGTTGATTGCTAATTCAAGGCACACTTAGATAGGTGGATGATAGGTCTTTGATTTGGCTAGCCCAATGGTGTGGGTATCCAATCATATTTATTTTCAAATAAATTTTTTTAATTAAAATATTCATAATTTTTATGAGCAACATATATTGCACAAATTTTTAAAGAATGTAGGATTGCAAATTAGGAAAAATAATCATACAATTTCTCAGCAACACACCCTAAAAAATAATCAACAATTCCTTAGTATAGGAATCTTACCTTACTGTAAGTGAATTTAATTAAATGGTAACATGTCATATTTATAGATTTGGGAATCTTATAGAGAGATGTAATCCTACATAATGACAATGTCAAATTTTTAGCACTTAGTTTGAGATATAAAAAGAAAAAAAGAAAAAAATTATCATTATTCATTAATCCAAAAACCAATGTGCCATTTCCAATGTAATTCAAATATTTCCCAATCCACTACTACCATTATTAATTGATGAGAAAGTGTTTTTGGGACTAATGGTGGATATGATGTCCCACCTTCTAACAATAATGAGGTTTCTTCATATTTTTTTAGGAAAATTTAATGAAATTTTAATATCTTGAATGAAATTATTTATTAATTTTATTATTAAGAATTTTTAGGGTCAATAAAAAGGCTTTCAATAGGATAGGTTGGGTGCATATCATGTGCATAATCAACTTATGAGAGTCTTTATCAACTAACCACTTTAACCTGAGACAATCCCCTCTACAGTGAAGGATGTTGTAGACATTGATAGTTTACATGCACTTAACACATTATTGACACCCTTGTTTAACATATGAGCCAATTTTCCCATACCGATGCTTATGAGAGTGGACATGGAGATGGTCCAACTAACACTACTACTCGGCCACACTAATGCAGATCCTATGGTGCTCTATGCACTGGAACTTAAATTAGATGAGCAAAAGGATTTGATGTAAACCAATTATGTTGTTTCTAATCGGATAGATGATATGATGTTGACACTTATTGCAAGAAACATGATGGCTAACTTTCATTGCATGTTTTCATAGCTCGAAACATGGATGCCACAAAAACAACATTTTAAGGCCATATTTGATGGATTTATTACTAAGATTACATTCTGGGGTCATTTTTGGAGGGTTAATCACTCATACAACATTTTTAGGATGTCAGTGAAAGCTGAATTAACATAACACCTAGTATCATAAGCTCAACTTTTGTAATTTTTAGTATTTGGCAATGGTAGATATATAGGGCATAATCAAACTTGAAAAGCAAAAAGAACTCAGAGTAAGTGTGGAAATGATATGTGTCAAAACTACAAGCCATAAATTAAAGCTCAAGTATCTTCATAGATATTGATGGTACATGATTGATAGTACACATTCTGATTAATGGTACATGGAATAAAGGACATAATCCATTAGATCAAGATCAAATAGAATACATTTGTCTAAACAAAGAATATCTAATGACATGAGATAAAGGTAGAATTTTCAATAAAGCCAAATCAAATTTGGTAGTGAAAAGTGTCACAATCATGAGGAATATCACAAGACAACCAATAGCATTTGATCCCTCAGATTAAGATCAATAGCTACATTGATTCACATAAAAAAAATTGATGGTGCAAGGTAAAGACGATTTTTTTAAAGGGCAATTATCACTTTTAAATATTTATGAGCTAGATGTGATAGAGATGCCATGATGACACTACATAAGTAAGACATGATAAATTTTAAGATTTTGTGGACCCATAAAATGTAAAGGTATAAATACTCGATCCAAATAAAATCTAAGGCATGAAACTCAGAATTTAGTCTCACAACCACTATTAGAGCTCTAGATAAACCTTTAAAAAATACCTAGAAAGTAAGAGAGGCCTAATTCAATTATATGATCATTATAATCAAGCCAAGGAGAGTTGGATTATTGTTCGTGCAAGGATAGTTAAATTTGGGAGCCAAATTGTAGTCCATTAGTGGGCAATTGGACAAAATTTGCAACATCATCACTAGGCATAATAGGCATACATGGTGTCTTTGGAACATATATGTCCACTCCAATTTTTTATCCAATTTCTAAACACAAAATTCCTCTTGGCCACTTTTAATTTTGTTATTGCCATTGTAAAAAAATTAATTTCTCCATTGTAATCACTAAGATAAAACATGATCAGCCACAATTAAGCTCCTTATCTAGTGAATATAGATGTTTCCTGATCCAAACCAAGGGAGTTATAATTTTGATGTAGAGATTACATGATAAGAGGATATATATTTACATGTAGAATATAATCCATCATAGACTAAATCATTGCATGTTGATTCAGATCTCGATCAGTCTGCGCTCATAATTATCTTTAAAGATGAGCTTAATCAATATTTTGACAGTCAAGGGTTTGGAATTACTAGGTTTAACTATCAATTATAATTTTATACTCTTTCACTTTACATAACCCCTCTCACAAATACATATATACATACATTATATGTCATGATATGTATGTGTGTGTGTGTGTGTGTGTGTGTGTGTGTGTGTGTGTGTGTGTGTGTGTGTGTGTGTGTGTGTGTGTGTGAATATATATATATATATATATATATATATATATATATATATATATATATATATATATATATATATATATGAAATTGAGTAATATTATATTTAAATTATATATTTTATATTAAATATATTATACTAAAATTTATAATATATAATTATAATTTGATTTATAAATTATATTAACATATATTATATAATAATAATATTAAAATATATTATATAATATATAATAATGTAATATTATATTACATTATAGAATATATATTTTTAATAAATATTTTAAATATATATCATATATATTTTAATATAATATATATAAATATCATTTTAATATATTAATTATATCACTTGCCTTTAATTTGACTTGACTACTCCCAAGGTGCATTTGCATTCAGAAATAGGTGGGAGTCCCCAACGAATTTGAAATTCAAATTTAATTTGCAAAATAGGGTTCATATAATTTTCACACATTTTTAAGAGTAATAAAAATAGCCAAAACATGTCTGACTAGATATATTCTTATTCTTACATATTTTTAGTTTTTTTCAAACATACACTGTAGAGTGCTGACAGATCGAAACACAATAGGTTGTAGGGCGTCTAATGCATTGACCATATTTGTTACTATCATTTTTACATCTACATATCCTTATTTTTAGGTATTTAATCTTGATAGTGTTCAATATATTTTTTTACTCTATCTAAAATGTGTGATTTATTTGTGTTGACTTAGCCCTTTTATTCATTATTTAACACTTTATATTATGAAATCACTAAGATTCAGATAGTGTACTGGGATTATTATAATATTTTTGGCCCTGCTAGAGCATGCCTAACTATGATGTTAGTGAGCCTTATATTGAAGGAATGAGTACATGACTATTGTTCAAACAAATAGGGTTTTTAAATTATAACACTAAAATTTTATTAAAAATAATACAATAAATATAATTATAAATACTCTACCTATATATATTTTATTTAATTTTTAATAAAAATAGTACATTTTTAAGAATGTGTGTTGAGCTTAGGGAGGCCCTGGGTTAGCCTAGGCATTAGTGAGAACTATTGTAAAGATTGATACAAAAGGAAAAGAGATAAAAGGAGTCAAAGAATATGTGTCAAAGATGTAATGTGAATAACAAAATAACATTTCTCTAATTATAGGGAAAACAGGAATAGGAGTGACACCTTGGGGCTTCAATCAGTTTTGCTAGAGATAAATTATGTGGTAACAACTTACCAACTTCTAGTCTACAAACAGACCTTGCTATAGGGATAATAAGAATATGGTAGTGACATAATCTACATGAATTTTTTATGATATAAATTACTTTGTATTTACTAATATAAGTCCAAACTCTTAAACAAACAAATGGATATACACAATGAGCATTAATCTAAAGTGATTCATGTCATAAAAGTTCAAAAGGAGGGAGTAAGGTAGGGAAAAAAAGAAAGTTCCTTTACAATAATAAATACCAATAGATATCCTTTTACTTTTGTTAGCAAACCAAATAGATTCTAGTTAAAATCAGACTGCTTAGATATGATTCATATCTAGACTAACATTGGAATGATCTAAGGCTGTGGGATGCCTACATCTAGACTAGACCTCTAGTTATGAGGCTAGCTCCTCTGAATATGTGAATTAGGATCAATTAATAACCCTATTAGATGTTGGGATGAATAGAGTAAGGAATAAACTTAAATTATTCTTCAAACATAATAAGATCTTATGAACTTTGAAAATATGCAAGATCTTATTGCTCCAATGTCTTATTGTCAACATATTTTTTGATTCCCTTAATTTGCTATAGGTAAATATTTCATGGAATTGAATATTAAAATGAGTTTGGATCCTTAAGGTCTCCTCCAAAGTCCATATTTAATGCATTCCTTTTAGACTATTAACTTCTTCACATGTTCACCATTCTTTCATTATGAAAATAAACCTCCTATATAGATCATTGTGAATGATGTGATGTACTTTATATGGACTATGATAGGGTATAAAGATGATTTAGGAGTTTTAAAAATACATAAAGTACCCATGAGTTGATCTATGTATGACGATCTCTTAACAATCTCCTTACCATGCTTGAAAGTCTATGCCCTTGAATTCTCCATTAAGCATGGTTTACCCACTTAACTATTGCAGTCATCTTAAAGCTAGATGTAGATATACATTTGTGTGTCTTTATCCCTATTTTAACCTAACATGTATCATTATTGAGCTCTATATTGAGGTTATTCATCTCAATAGTTCATGCATTTGATGGTTTAAATAGCCTCCACAAGCCTAGAAAAGGTCTTAAGACTGCCAGACCCCTGACTATAGCATTTTTTGACTTGAAACCAAGACTGTAAGTGTCTCAAGGACACTTGATTTATTTCTTAAAGGATGATTTATTGGGTTTGTTGATTCACTTATTGTGCTCCCTGTGTCACCATGGAATAATGAGAAAGTAAGAAAATCAATTTCAAGTCTTGGAAGACTTAAGACTTGAGTTTTTTATACAACAACAACTATAAATAACACAAATAATAGAGATGTGATCACCACTTTGAAAGTCTGCTAGAAGGCCCAATTGTCAGGATAACAAATCTATATGCAGTGACACTTATTCTTGTTAATCTTTGTAAAATTATTTCAATATTTGAAATTATTTCCCAAAATGTAAACAAATAATGGATATTTATAGCATGTAATAAGCTAAAGTGATTCATGTGTGGATCCAAATGTAAGTAGGGTAGGGCAGAAAAGAGATTGTGCTTAAGATGATCAAAGATACCAATTCTTCTAACTTTTGAAGCAAAAATACATAAAAATATCATCTACCAATTCTCGCATAATGCTCAAAGATAAATAAATTTAGTTTAAGATTTAGAGGAAATAAATGTATATATCTAACAACATACTTTGCATCAAAATTACTCACTCGCAGTAAATTACATGGCATATTCAATTGTAAATGAGAAGAAAATAGAGTAAGTATACTATTAAATTAGTCAACCTAGTTTTAAACTCAAGTTGACAAACGCATATAATGTGTGTTATTACCAAATTAGCTTATAGAAAATAAAATATTATCCATCTAAAAGAGTGAGAATCAGAAATCACATAACACACATAAGAGAACACTAAAGAAAAACTCTCAATTATTTTGGCTCCTTGTATTAATTTTGGTAACAACTATTTTCTGGCTACAAATGAGGGGGAAACCCCTATATATAGGCTAAAAAAATACCTAAGTCAAGTTTACATGGGCCTATAAAAGTCACCTAGATACAACCAAGTTTATAAAATGAAAGTGTAAGGCATTGCTTCGTTAAGTTTCATGACCACTCTAGCTTATTGGATTTCATCTTCATGACTCTTCTTCATAACTTTATATAAGTGTAAGGCATTTCTCCTCGCATGTTAGTTCTGGGAGACTTCTTCCATATGTAAAATTTCTCTATATTCCTTCCATCTAATGTCTATAGTTCCTCCATTGAGAGTCAATTACCTATTGAGAGTCCTCAAGATCAATGACATCTAGATCCAATTGATCCAAGATTTTATGGAAACTTCCTCAATAGATGTAGAGACAAGTGTAGGACCATGAAGAGCCAAGTTGGATACTATCTTCCCCTTGCTCAGAGCTCAAAATTAGGCTTTATTCACTCAGAGTAGCCTACAATGGAGGTTTACATGGCCTTTTCCTAATGAGAGGAACATTATCTTATTTATCCTCCTCTTTTTCTTCCTCATATTCAACATTGAACATGCTCTCATGATTTGGTGGGAGATAGGAATTCACAATATCCTCTTTCTTATTCTCCTTATCATTCCTCATTTACAGCTTGATATTCTTCCTTACAACATTTCTAAGGACTACCTCATCATTCATTGCATCCCTATAAATCCATTCATACACTTCTTCTTAGTTCTATTATTTCATAGCCATATCCTTTTTGAATTTAAAGAAGTGCCTTGAAATGACATTATTTGGGTTCTATGCCTTGAAATTATCCTTAGGTAGTACGTATGAGTTTCTATGCCTTACCGTTATTACAATGTCCTAGAACTTTGAGATTTTAGTTCAACCTTACTTATAAGGAGTCTTATGGGGTACTATCTTATTATTTGTTATTGAAGGTGCCACCATCTTCCTGTAGCAATTGATAGGCCAACTTCATTGGGATATACCTTGGCAATCTAAGGGGAGCTACCATTATTCCTTCCATCTAAATGATTATGTAATCTAGATCTAGCTAGAAGCTTCTCATTTATTTTAATGTCTATCTAACCTCTAAAGGAACTTTCAATGTTTCATACTCAATGATTTATTTATAGACATGAGGGTATAAATCTTCTACAATTATCTTGATGTGGTGTTTGAAGTGGTGAATGTGCATCACTGAGTATGTCTAGGGTATAAATTCATTTCGTGCAGTATACCATTAGTTTTGACCTAATTAGGTAGTCATGTAGATGGAATCCAATAGGTAGATCATCATGTAAAATGGAGCACCATTCTTGCAAATTTTTTTATAGCAGTGACTACATTGCTTCTAATAATATCCCCAAGTGAGGGGATCTATTGATCCTATATAATTATTTACAATAGTGGGATATCTCTTATATCTACATACCCAATGTGTACATTACCAAATATTCTATTTAGTAGGGTGAGGCCAATCCTGACTCCATTTCTAAATTGGTGAATGGGTATGTTCCCTTGTTCATCCATAAAGACCACTCCAATTGGGTTTGTTACCCATGAAGCTAAGACTATCTCTAGTTTGTGTGCCTCATACTAGTTATCAATGATGCTATGGTTTTAGTCAAAATATGGAAGGGGTAGGTCATAATATCTTTTGAATTTGGGCCCTAAAATCAAAACAATGGGAAGTCATTGGTTCATTGACTTGATCAATCCATCTTTGCATCTCAAATTTCCAAAGATGCCATATACTAGGTAGCACATGGCATGATCTCTAGTTTGGATATGGCCTTGTGGGGATTGTCTATTTGGATTACAATGATGTCTAAATCCAATTGAAGAATGTGGGGCATGGTCTCAATTTCATCAATATTCATAGCTCCTTCAACATTATAATAGATGATACTATAATGCATGTACCCTGAGTCTACAACCTCAAGGATGAACTCTGTGTCCTTGAATGCCACTAGATTTCCATATTTAAATTGAAAATTATCATTTATAAATACAATTCTCTTACTCAAAGTGGAGGGTCCTACCTATACTATTTCTGAGATATTCAGAGTAGCAACTAATGTCTTATATACTATTATAATTTTTTTTAGATTTAATAATAGTGGTCAGGTGTAATCTATGAAGAGCTCAAGCCTGGATGAATTTGGGATTCTGATGGTAGAGAGAGAAAATTATTAGATCTTTGAATGAAAATATAAGTTAAAATATTCAAGTTGAGTAGCCTTTTGAAGATTTCTTTGATTAATGTAAGGTATTGCAAGGTTTGACATGTGGCACATTCTGATTGTTCTCTAAGGCTCTCTAAATGCATCTTAGTGTGATGAATTTTATATATTGTTCCATGTGGAATATTTATATTTATAAATATCTATTGGGTGGGAACCTTTAATTTTTGTTGGTTACAGGAGTGCCATGCATCATTCTTGCAGGCAATTAGAACTAGCATCAAGGTTCTTTCCAAATAAAAAAGTGTCATGGTTATATCAAATCCCTTACAAAGACCTTTGAAATCAAAATGTATGTTATTCCAAGGCCCTTTTAAATAAAATTTGAATAATGTGCATATTTAAGGTATCTTCTAGGAGATATCTTGAAAGAAAATTCTAATAGTGTGCATCAGGGTTCTTACCAAATAAAAAGTTTTCATGGTTATATCAAATCCTTTACAATGACCTTTAAAATCAACATGAAAGGTATTCTAAGGCCCTTCAAGGTATATTTGAAGTGATATATTGAAATAAAATTCTAATCATGTGCATGTTCAAGGTATCTCCTAAGAGATACCTAAAAAATAATTCTAATCATGTGCATCAGGGTTCTTGTCAAATAAAAATGTATCATAGTTATGTCAAATCCCTTGTAAAGACCTTTGAAATAAACATGTAAGGTATTCCAAGAAATTTATAGGTATGTCTTAAGAGATACCTTGAAATAAAATTCCAATAATGTGCATATTCAAGTTATCTCCTAGGAGATACCTCAAAAGAAAATTCCAATTGTGTGCATCGGGGTTCTTATCAAATAAAAAGGTGTCATGGTTATATAAAATCCATTAAAAGGACATTTTAAATCAACATAGAAGGTATTACAAATCCATTTTAGGTATATACTAAGAGATACATTAAATTAAAATTCCAATCATGTGCATTTTCAAGGTATCTCCTATGAGATATCTTGAAAGAAAATTCCAATAGTGTGCATCAGGGTTTTTGCCAAATCAAAAGTTGTCATGGTTATATCTAATCCTTTGTAAGTAAATTTGAAATAAACATAGATGGTATTACAAGGACCTTATAGGTATCTCCTAGGAGATACCTGGAAATAAAATTCCAATCATGTGCATGTTCAAGGTATCTCCTAGGGGATACCTCAAAAAAATTCCAATCATGTGCATCAGGGTTCTTGTCAAATAAAAAGGTGTCATGGTTATATCAACTACTTTATAAATACCTTTGAAATAAACATGGAATGTATTATAATTCCCTTCAAGGTATCTCCTAGGATATACCTTAAAATAAAATTCCAATCGTGTGCATGTTCAAGGCATCTCCTAGGAGATATCTCAAAATAAAATTCCAATAGTGTGCATCAGGATTCTTGCCAAATAAAAAGATGTCATGATTATATCAAATAATTTTCAAGGACATTTGAAATAAACATGGAAGGTATTACAAGGCCCTTAGAGGTATCTCCTAGGAAATACCTTGAAATAAAATTCCAATCATGTGCATGTTCAAGGTATCTCCTAGGAGATACCTCAAAAGAAAATTCCAATCATGTGCATCAGGGTTCTAGTCAAATACAAAGGTGTCATGGTTATATAAAATACCTTGTACGGACCTTTGAAATCAAAATGAAAGGTATTCCAACACATTTTAAGGTATCTCCAAGGAGATAGCTTTAAATAAAATTCTAATCATGTGCATATTTAAGGTATCTCCTAGGAGATACCTCGAAAGAAAATTCTAATCATGTGCATTAGGGTTCTTGTCAAATAAAAAGGTGTGATGGTTATATCAAATACCTTGAAAGGACCTTTTCAATCAACATGGAAGGAATTCTAAGGCCCTTTGAGGTATCACCTAGGAGATACCTTGAAATAAAATTCTAATCATGTGCATGTTCAAGGTATCTCCTATGAGATATCTCATATGAAAATTCCAATTGTGTGCATGTTAAATGAATCTCTTAAGAGATACCTTGAAATAAAAATTCCAATTTTATGTATGTTCAAGTTATCTCTTAGTAAGTACCTAGAAATAAAATTCCAATTATGTGCATGTTCAAGGTATATATGAGGAGACAATTTTAAGGTGTGATGGTTATATCAAATACCTTGCAAGGACCTTTGAAATCAACATGAAAGGTATTATAAGGCCATTAGAGGTATCTCCTAGCTTGCAAGGACATTTGTAATCAACATGGAAGGTATTTAAAGTGTTTAGGATCCCTGCTACTAAAGAGCACACATGATTACCTTTGTATAAGCAACTAAACATGGAATTTAGCCAGAAGTAATAAGTAACTAGAAATAAGAAACAACACAGAATATGAGAGACAATACAATCTTGTATTAATACTCATCTAGAAGGAAATACTATGAAGAGATGCCACACTCTTCCCACACCTCTCAGGCTTGCCACACCTGGTGTACAATAATTCTCCTTTAAGAGTTCACTCTCTCAATTATGGTCCTACAACTCAATACTAAGTTGTTACCTCCACCAGTCAGTAACAATACTGCCAGTCCACCAGTCAATAACAATACTACCAGTCCATCAGTAAGTGACAAACAACACAACCATTATTGCCTACTTCTAGTCCACCAAGTACTCAATGTACTCCAAGTATATCTCTATGATCTTGCTCCTTGTTGTGTTGCAGATCTCCTTTGATCTTATTGCCACATAGATCTCCTTTGACCTTGCACTCACACACACCTTGCAAATAAACTGAGACAATAATTACACATGTAGATCTTACCTGATCTTGCACACCTTGCAGATCAACTGATCTTACACACCATGTAAATCTAACCTGATCTTGCACACCTGCAGATCAACCTAGTCTTGCACACCTGCTAACCTAGATCTTACACACCTTGGTAGAACCCTTCTCCTTGCCTTTACAAGTCCTTATGATTCTAAAACTTTACAATACAGCCCATGGGTCTCTTAAATAGATCCCAAACAAACAATAATTAGAATTCCTAATTACAATAATTAGAAACATAGACTCAAGACTTAAATTAGTGTTTTACATGCAAACTAACTATCCATCCAAAAATAAACCAATTCTGGAGACGCATGCAAATGCATGCACACACAGGCTGCTGACATCAGTTCTTATCTAACCAATGTCGACTGACCCCTAACCAATGTCGGTCACTGTGTCCACTGAAGATGACCGACATCAGTTGATCAGATCGACGTCGGTTGCTCTATCACTCAGCAACCTCTTCCATTTGCATCTGTAAAGCTTTTACCTCCACAACCTAACAATCTCCCACTTGGAGATAAATAGTTGCATCTGTACCTATACCTATACATCATCTAATTTTGTTTCCTAGCTTGTATCCCTCTTCAAGTTTAGTCTTGAAGACCAACCACCACATGTCCTGTGGTGCTCCTCCTATCATCTAAGTAACCTTCCATATCCGCATCTACAAACCCATGTAAAAAAGAACTTGACCCTGCATAACATGAATCCCTATTGTTGGTCCCTCTAAGATACCTGAGAATCCATTGAACTACTTTCCACTACTCCTTTCTCGGATTGGCTACAAAATTGCTGAAAAATCCCACTACTTGGGCAATCTCAGGTCTAGTACACTTGTACTCAACCTCATCATGTGATTAGGGACACTATTCTATGAACTATCCATCCATAGGTATGCTAACCGGTTCTACATCTTGCATGTTGAACCTCACCACTACCTTATTCACACAATCATCTGGAAACAAAATCAACCTGTGACCTTCCATGTCTCTAGACATACTCATGCCAAGGATTTTTGCTCCTCATAAATCCTTCTTGGCACACCTCTGAGCTACCTTTACCTTTAGCTCAGAAAATCCCTGCATGTGTGACCCTGCAACAAACATATACACTACATATAGTAACAAGATAATGTCGCGACCATTATCCAACCTGGTAAAGTAAACACAATGGTTACATTGACATTGACTAAAGCCATGCTTTGTCATACACCTGTCAAACCTGTACCACTATCCTGGAGCTTCCTCAAGACCATATGACCTGGCCTTCTATCTCATCTATCCATTCTCTCCTTCTTTAACCTCAGAATCCATTCGTCTTTCAGTGCTTTCATCCCGGCTGGCAACTCTACCAAATCTACCATTTGGTTCTTTTCTAAGGAATTAAATTCCTCATTCATGCCACGCTCCCACTATTTCCTAGATCCTACCTACATTGCATCTTCAAAACTTTTTGGTTCTTGACCATCAGTGAGCAAAAGTAGTATAAAGAAGGGGAATAATGAGAATGAGGTTTATATACCCTTTCGAACCTCCACATGGGTGTTTGAGACTCATTGACAGCTTGTTGTCCACCCAAATTTCATTCTGTTAGTGACTGATGTCGGTCACCTCCCAATCTACACCTAACTAACATCAGTTCATTACAACTAACCTGACTACCAACGTTGGTTCCCTGATCAACGCTGGTGTCCACCCGATCGACATTGGTGTCCACCTGCCTGACATCACCAACTCTAGTCTACACATGACTGACGTCGATACCTATCTGATCGACGTCGGTTCTCACCTAACCAACATCAGTAACTATGTTCTCATATGAGTGATGACTTTCACTCGCAAGCATACTTTGGATCAAAACCTTGTCTAAATCAACCTTGCCCTGCTCAGAGTTATCCAGCCCCTTGAGCTGATCTCTGTCCATCATCTCCTCCATGAAAACCAAGGCTTTCCAGTTCTTAAGTTTGTCAAAGACATCAGTCTTCCTCTTAAGAACATGCATCTCTTTCTTACTCATGTGACCAAGCCTACAGAGCCACATCTTTGCATCTACATTTGAAGTAGATAAACCAGAAGGAGAATTAGTAATACAAGTAGATAGATAAAGAGTACCTACTTTCTTACCACATGCTAATTCAAGTGCACTCTTGGAAACTTTCCAAGAATCTATTGTGAGAGTAACTGTGAAACCCTCATCACCCAACTTTCTTGTAGAGATTAGCCTCCTCTTCAGGACTGGGACATGCATGACACCATTCAACACCCATATGTTACATGTCTGCAATTTCAGCTTCACTTTCCCTTTGCCAACAATTTGACAAGGCTCACCAACCCCTAAATAAATCTTTCCAAAGTCTCCATGGAAAAATAATCTATTTGGCATTGCATGGAAAGAGGAAATAGAATCTAAAACACAAGATTATACTTTATCCAAGGAAAATACAAGAGCATCATGTGCAACAATACCTACAACATCTGGATCTTCATTTCCTTCATGTCGATCTCCTACCAACCAGCAATCTTTTTTTACTTGCCCTTTCTTTCCACAAATCAATAATTGATTATTCTTGCTATTGTCTTTTTCCATTCTTAGCTTACTTTATTTTGCCATTGCTATACTCCCACTCCAACAGAAACCCCAGTGAGTGACCTGTAATAAAAAACCACTTAACACTCTCTAAAACCAAAATGTTAGTGAACCAAGCTCCAATACCAACTGCCAAATGGTATCACTTGGTGATCCTAGCTCTGATACCAATTGTTCAAGATCCCTGCTACTAAAGAGCACACATGATTACCTTTGTATAAGCAAATAAACACAGAATTTAGCCAGAAGTAATAAGTAACTAGAAATAAGAAACAACACAGAATATGAGAGACAATACAATCTTGTATTAATACTCATCCAGAAGGAAATACAATGAAGAGATGCCACACTCTTCCCACACCTCTCAGGCTTGCCACACCTAGTATACAATAATTCTCCTTCAATATTTCACTCTCTCAATTATGGTCCTACAACTCAATACTGAGTTGTTACCTCCACCAGTCAGTAACAATACTGCCAGTCCACCAGTCAGTAACAATACTACCAGTCCACCAGTAAGTGACAAACAACACAACCATTGTTGCCTACTTCCAGTCCACCAAGTACTCAACATACTCCAAGTAGATCTCTATGATCTTTCTCCTTGTTGTGTTGCAGATCTCCTTTGATCTTGCTACCACACAGATCTCCTTTGACCTTGCACACACACACACACACCTTACAAATCAACTAAGACAATACTTACACATGTAGATCTTACCTGATCTTGCACACCTTGCAGATCAACTGATCTTACACACCATGTAGATCTAACCTAATCTTGCACACCTACAGATCAACCTGGTCTTGCACACCTGCTAACCTAGATCTTACACACCTTGGTAGAACCCTTGTCCTTGCCTTTGCAAGTCCTTATGATTCTACAACTTTACAATACAACCCATGGGTCTCTTAAATAGATCCCATACAAACAATAATTAGAATTCCTAATTACAATAATTAGAAACACGGACTCAAGACTTAAATTAGTCTTTTACATGCAAACTAACTATCCATCCAAAAATAGACTAGTTCTAGAGACGCATGCACACACAGGCTGTCGACGTTGGTTCCTATCTAACCGATGTCGGTCACTGCGTCCACTGAAGATGATCGATGTCGGTTGATCAGATCGGCATCGGTTGCTCTGTCACTCAGCAACCTCCTCCATTTGCATTTGTAAAGCTTTTAGCTCCATAACCTAACACAAAGGCCATTTGAGGTATCTCTTAGGAGATACCTTAAAATAAAATTTAAATCATGTGCATGTTCAAGGTATCTCCTTTGAGACATCTCATATGAAAATTACAATTGTGTGCATGTTCAATGAATATCTTAAGAGATACATTGAAATAAAATTCCAATCATGTGTATGTTCAAGGTATCTCTTAGGAAGTACCTAGAAATAAAATTCTAATTGTGTGCATGTTCAAGGTATATATGAGGAGACAATTTTAAGGTACTATAAGAACCTTAAATTTATCTCCTAGACAATACCTTAAAGTGCATTAAAGCGGTAGATAACTTCAATCAGAGTTTTCAAGGCTTAACACTAGAAGAGATAAAATCCAAGTTAAGTATAGCTAGAAATAAAGTCATGGAGGTTGATATTTTTAAGAATAATTTTTAGATGAATAAGGAAGAACATGAAAGACTCCTCAAACAAGTTAAGAGGATATAACAACCACTGTTGTTGAACTTGAACATCATGCAATAATTAACATGACATGACATATATTGATGAAATATAATGAATATAGGAGTAGCATAAATTTTAATCATCATTGAAGTGTTTGAGTATTTTATTTCCAATTTCTGTGCAATTAGTTGTTACTTTTTTGGTTGTATGTTTCAATAACCTTTAGTGTGCAATAACTATGAATAGATTCTTAACTGTCTTGATTGATGTAATGATATGTAGATGTGAAAAAAATATTGAAAGTTTGGTAAATATATTAATTAGGATGATTAAATTTAAATCCATTCATATTTATGAATGTATACTAGTACTTTCTTTGATGTATTTTTCTATGTGTGCACTATATCTACCTCAGATACTTCATTAGCTCGGGCCATAATCTCCTGAATAAGAGTGTGAAATGGATACTCTTAAAGGAGAAACCTTTATCTAAGGCCTATGAATTTCCTACATTAACATTAATTCTACTTTTATATTCAAAAATTATCGAACAAAAATAAAAGTTAGATTACAATTATTTATATAGACATAGAGAAGGGGTTGCCTCATCTTCTAAGTTTATACAAGGTCATTATATGTGACAGTTAGAACTTGTATTTATAACTATGGTCAAAACCATATAAGAGTAGTCCTAAACTTATCAATTAGATAAGTTAACCTTTTCAAAACTATACAATGTGTGCATGTGTACAAAATATAAAGTCAACATTATAATGAAAATTTTAAACTACAAGAAAACTATGACAATGTCCACTATCTAAAAAATTGTACATGCATAAAATATTAGTCTATCAAGGCTAAGTCATCTAGAGAGATATATGTACTTTGGTGAGTTTGGAATTTGAGGTGGTAGTTTAAAAATTTATAGATGTTGATGCACTGCTAGAAATCTACATCTTGAAATCTTTCTCTTGATAAACTTTATATGCCACATCATGATGCTACCGTATGATGTTCATGTTCAATAATGGTAGTCGATGTATCCTCTTAAGTTATTCAAGGATTCTTACATGATCTTCCTTAGTCATCTAAAACTTATTATTAAAAATCTTGACCTTCGTGACTTTATTTTTGGCTTCACTTAACTTGAATTCCCTCTTTTAGTGCTAATCCTTCCAAACTCTGCTTGAAGTCATCCAACATTTCTTGAATGAGTTTATCAAAATTGATCCTAATAATCAATTTGTTTGTGGCATGATTCACCTTTGACAACTTTAAATCATTCAAAATTTGGATTATTTGGGCTTCATGCATTTGATATTTAATGGTTAAATCCCCAAATTCATGTACCATTCTCATGCTTCCCTCTGTCTTCTGACAACCAAGTTTAAGGAATTGGATGCATCTAGTGTTGTCATTAAATCTAGATGATTGTATACAGAGTTGCCTATGTATGTAAGTATCATTTTAAACTTATCACTATCATCTCTCAATGGATCATATAATTTTTTAACATTATTTACATGAGGATCTATTTCAGCCTTCATGAATTCCATTACCTCTAAAGAGTTGTTACATTGAGAAGTTGCTTATTACACTTCATCTTCTATACCTATAGGGATGTCCATAGTATTCACTTGCTCACTTAATTATTCCAACTCAACCTCAAATTCCTAAACTTCAACTTCAATTTCCTATCAATCCATCTTTGTTACCTCATGGATAGCTACTATACCATACTTATGGGCTTGGGCTAGGTCTACAAGATTTTCAATGTAAGGAGAATATTTGGGTTGTCTATTTTACCTCTTAATGAGGGAGAATACTTCATGTCTTTACTCTATAATTATTTTTGTGCTCTTATCATCCTTCAACTTCCTCTTCTTCACTCTCTGTATACTACCAGATGGGGTGTCAAATAAAGTGGAGATAGAGGGAAGCTCGATGATCTTAAATCTATACATTTAGGTTACCTTGCTCATCAAGTCCATCGTCTATAGAGGAATATCCAATTGAAATGCATCTGAGGTTATAATAACAACCTCTTTCTATGTCTCCTCCTAAACCTACTATTTTTTTAAAGCCTTGACAAGGAAATCGGATAGGGAAGGCCAAATAATCTTAGACCAATCCACTCCTCCAAATTCAAGGAGTGGATAGACTATAATCAATTGATGCTTGGTCTTCCTTTCTTTGATAGAACTTGTCATAATGGTTTCCTCTATGGAGGTGTTAGGGGTGAAGGGATCAACTAAGTCATCCTCAATGTCCTTAATTATCACAAGCTCTCCCTCTATTATTTCTAAAAGTGGAGGTGTAGTAGGCAAGCCTTGTGACGATTCAACTATAGGATTCTATATTGGAGTCCTAGGCTTGCTCATATAAATTAGAGGGGTCTTCAATTGTGTAGCCTTATTACATCGATGTCACTACCTCTTATGTTTTTATCCCAATAGATGTGCCAATCTGGGTCTAGGCCATATTAGTAGTTACTTGAATGGTGCTGGTAGTTGGTGATTCTTGTATTCTCTCCTCCTCATCAAAATCTAAACTGATGGGTTCCCCTGCTTTTGCTCCCCTACTTATTTTGGGTTCAGAAAACCTAAGATATTTCTTCACAATCTTTAGCTTCAATTTCAAAGGGAGTGTTTGAGATGAGAGACCCACCTAGTCCTTGGATTACTCCTTAGATTATCCTCACCAAAATTTAGGATGCTCCCATCCTTTGTATAGACTCTTCTTTTTGTCCAATTCCCTTATTGTGACTGAGCGGTTATCCTAGATCAATCTTAAATGATCTTCTCAAAGTCCAACAATCCTTGATCTAACCAAAAAATCCACATCATCCTTTGAATTAAGAAATAAAAAACCATATGAATAGGTAACATGGATATAAAGGATGTTAAATCCCTTTATGTACTTCTGAATAAGCCCATGTGGATCCTAGTCTTTATTTGAAAGTGTGTGGAAATGATAGATCCTTCACTTACCTCCCACTTCTTTGAAATGCTTCCTCATTATGGAAACCATTCTTCCAATTGTTATATTATGAAAAAAGAACAAAGCCTTCTTCTACCTGGATAGGTCCTCTTCAACACTTTACCATAGTTGGAAACCAATTTCTTGCTCCACCAACTTGTCTAGGGAGTATTTTAGGAGACACAAAAGATTAACCTTGTTTCCCCAAACATTATAATTGTGAAGTTCGGATAGAGGAAATACTTCCCTTTACCTTTAAGGTTTTTTACTATATTTTGTCCAATTTTGGGTATGGGTGAACCATGAATGGATTTCCAAACCTATGGATAGACATCTTTGGCTATCCTGACCATATTTTTGGTGTAGGCATATATGTGCATAAACTAGTAATGATCATATATTTTAATCTTTATACAGTCCATGGTTGGGCTCCATAATTCCTTGAGGTATTTGTAATAGGTTCCCATAACAACATTTAGTAAATATGACATCATATAGAAATTTTCCAAAGGCACGGGATGCTTGTATTTGTGAATTATTTTCTCCCTCAGGTAGAAACTGATTATCTCTCCCATGGTATATAAAGCATCATGGGTGAGCATCATGTAAAATAATGGAACCTAATCTAAATTGACAAAATGAATACTTTACATACCATAGAGTTGATTCAATAGAGCCATGTTGATACAAATCCCCATTCTAAACTTGTCTATGGAAATAGGCTCCTTTGGCTTCTTCCCTTTCCATGCAATGGTCTGGCTTATGAGTAACCATGAAGATAATGCCTTCTTAATTGAGCTCTCTGCACTAAATTACAATAATGTATGCTTGTCGTAGTATGCATCAAGTATGTTCAAATATAGGTATCTTTGGAATTTATCTTTCAAAATGCATGTGACCACTGTGTTATTATTAGAATAATCCAGGAAGGCATCCTGTGATATCTTTCTCGAGAAAAGCAAATCTTGTAGGAGTTTGATGCATGTCATCACCTCTAGCTTAGTGAAAATAAAGTATAACCTTTAAAGTTTTAAATGAAATAATTATTTGAAAAATAGAATATCAATGAGTTTAATCTCATCCTCCAAAGGAAATACATCCATAGAATCCATTATGTCCTATAGCTCTGAATAGTTAGTGTACCTTTTCTTGAATATGGTGGCGTCAAACACTATATCTGTGAACTATATGGAGTCCTTGATTGAGTATGATGATGGTGGATTCGATCCCCTGAATGTCTTAGATGAAGATGTCATTGTAGTATATACTATCTTCTATTTATATTTTCCTTATACGTATGATGCATAAAACACTTGGCTCTAGATTAATTGCTATTTTACTTGAAATGCTCTTTAGGATAATAGCTAGGGATATATATCATTGTAGGATAGTAGGAGACTTTAAATACAAGTTAGATTGAAATAAATAAAGGCTTACAATGGTTGTGTATCACATATATAGGATTTTTCATTGAGTATCAGTTTGTGCAACACACATGCCCAATGTTTACCTTGATTTTATATTCATGTATAATTCAAACTTTGTTAGTTCAAGTTGGCATGGGTCTTTAGTATATATCATTAGAAGACACTTTAACTTTATTTTAGATAAGTATGGAAAGGGTTAATATTGTTTTTTGAAGTAATATATTTGGGTTTATGCTGAGGACCAATCTTTTACAAAAGACCCACAAAAAATCCCATTGTTTGGCAATATCATCAAGAAAATTATTTCAAGAAAAATGTCAAACAAAAAGGAAACTAACTACTTATTGACCAATTTTGATCCTTGGTAAAAATTGGTCAACCCATATTTTTTTTAATTTCTAAAAGTTCACCCATGTCCTATATGGGTGTGTTTGTAGTCTAAAACATCTACTTATCTATAGTCCATCCTTGGTCCAAAGTCTAGGCATAAAACTGGTCAAGTCAAAGAAAGCCAACTCTGGTCAAATAGATTCAAAATTATTAAAAGGATGGAAATATGTGTTTTGGGTCCTAATTTGGTTTCTAAAATGTTTTAATATCTTTTTATGAAATTTATTTGCATCTCTCACTTTCAATATGCAAAAAGAGCTTGTGGGACCACTTTGGGCTAGATTCAAGGACTTGTACAGATGGAAAGGGGCATCAAGTCAGATCTAGATAGAGAATCAACATGGAGAAGGTTAGAGGTATTTATTTTCAAGTTTTTAGTAGGCAAATATTTAGTTAAAAGTTAGAAAGGGTAATTTCTCCTTAATTTTAGGCCCTTTTGGGCATTTGTACGACCATCACCATCTAATCTCTAGCTAAAAACGTGGGTGGGGGGTACCTTCATCTCCCCAAATCCATTTACATGTTTATAAATTGAATTATAATTCAAAAAATTTCTTTTGTAACTCATTTTCCCATTTTTTTCCCTTGGCGCATAAAGAAAGCTCAACTTCAAGCACTTGGTACAAAAGGTACATGTAGAGTTAGAGGGAGTGATTATATAGGTGAATTGTAATATAAATATACTTAATTTTCATAATATGAGTTTGTGTTTTTTTTCCTCTTCCTTTATGAACAATTGCTAACAATCCAAGCAACCTTTTGTAGAATTCCATCCAAGAGGGGTAGAATTATTCATCTATTTTGGGTTTTCAGTGATCCTTGGATCTAAGTGAGCTTTATAATGTGTTTGTATGTTATAATAAGTCTCTCTTAATAATTTTTTTAATATCTAACACTTCATATCTTTGTCTTTGAAGGAGTTGGTAAAAGGTGCTAGTTTCATGAGCGTTCCAAGGTTGAGTGCAAGTTATGTGTTCCAAAGATTCAAATAGATATATGATGGTAATGATATGTTTGATTTTAATGCACAAGTATTATTTCCATGTTTCCATTTGATGGAAATTTCAACTAGTACCATTTCAATGTCAATTTGCTCACATTATCATGGTTTACTACCCTGCCAACTTCAGTCAAGCTTGTACTTATTCATGGGAAGTGTATAAAGGTGAGAGAGGTGAATAAAATGGTGGAGTCCATTTCAAGTTACATCAACTCCAAGAGTCATGTTTTTCATATCCTAAGCGTCCAAGATGTCACTCAAGCAATTGTCACTTCAAAAGAGACTATTTCCACTTTTGGGCTCTTAGTCCCCAAATATAGAAAACAAAGGTCCTATGCCTTTTTTGAGTTAATGTTTAAAGTGATGAATGATAATAAATACTTTTCCATTTTGTTTACCTTTTATCCCTATCTACCTAGTCCAACTATGTCAAATTTGAGAGCTAGAATCCAAGTGGAAGATAGGTTTTGAGCTTCTCCAAAATAGCAAAAAAGCACTGAAAACAAGCAGTCATATCTATAGGATTCTAAGATATTTTTGGTGTTTTAACTATGTTTGGAGGTCATATGAATTTTACAAATGTGGGAAACATTCCCAAATGGGCAAAATGGCATTCTTGAGCAGTTGGTTGCCTTAGGGGTGATAGTGGCATAAAATGACCTTTTGTAGGTCTTACCCTGTCTGTACAATAGGAGAGAAAGGGCAATGAGGGCAAGGTTTCAAAAGTGTTTTGGTTTTCAGTTTTTTTAAGGGAATAAAAAATGGAATCAGGTTTATATGGATTATTGGAAACTAAATAAGGAAGAGAGAGACATAACTACTCCCTCTATACCCTAATTCACCCTATGAGGTACCTACAAATCTGACTATAACAAGCACCTATAACCCAACATGAGGATCAAGATATATGGAGAGGTTTAAAGGTATTGATATGGGATAAAAGTGATATAAATGGAAAAATAAATGACTTGGATGATGAAAAACCTACAAGAACACACCTACAATCATGGCTTAAGGGGACTATCATAGTCAAGCAAGGGCATGAGCAATGGAGGAATCCATAAAGGTTGATACCCTAAAAAGCATGGAAATGGTTTATAATGTGATAAAAATGAATAATGAAATAAATTAAATATAATTATATCCCAAATATCATGAAAAATCCACCCAAACACCTCCCATACAAGCCCAACTATCTCAGTCCATACAGTTAGCTTGCCTAGGCCTTGTTTCAAGGGGCTAAAAGAGGTTTTCAAATGTAAACAAGTTTTATAGAGGTTTAAAAGGATCCAAAAACTTGGTTTATATATGAGTAACACATTAAATAGTCCCAAACATGGAAGGATATATGAAGATAGGATCTACAGGTTAGTTTGGGTGAAAACATGCAAAAAATAGGGTTTTTGTGGCCTTTTTTTGGGAAGATTGAGTTAGTTTGGATACCTATAATTGGAATATAATTAAAAAATATAATAAAAATTAATATAATTACATATTTTAGCTCAAAAAATATTCAATTTTTATGAAGGAATAGGCCTTATACTCACTGTTTTGTCTCAGACCTACCTTAGTCCATACATGCAAGAAAAAGACCAGTTTTGGGAAATCTTGCTAATAGGAGGCTTGAACTAAGTTTGAACACAAAAGGGGATGTATAAATTTGGAAAATTCATAGCGTAAAATATAAAAACAAACTATAAGGTCTGGAAATTAATGTTTTAATCCACACAAGGAGCTTTGCATGAAGGTCTAGTGGGTAAACATACTTTCCCAACCCCAAGCAAGGTGTCAACTCAAATTATGCACTTCCCAAGGAATTATAATGATTTTATTAATGTTTTTAGGGTCAAATAAGATGAATTAAAACTTTATTATTCCATTTAAATATAATAATATCATTTGTTGGTGTACAAGGGGCAGACAGGCTGCTTGGCAAGGCATGATCCCTATTCCAAAGTAGGGGCAACTTCCAATTTAGTTTCTTGGTTGTCCCTCCAAAGTGATTAAAATTTTTAATGGATAAATTTAATATGTTTAAGTTCTTTTGGTTGGAATGGAAACACCATGGAAGGCCAATTTGAAGCTCAAATATACTAGAACTCTCATGGAATACAAGAATCCTATTTGAAGGTCACTTTCTTTTGCTTGTATCTTCTCTTAACATTTGCATGGGACATGAAGGATTTTAGGATATTTTAAGGAGGTCCTTGAGGTGAAAAAAATTTAATTATAAGGATAATTTTATATGTCAAATTTTTATGATCAATCCTTTAGACCAAAAAACCTCTTAAACCCTTGTAAAACCCTTAGGCAGACTCGATGGTAAAAATCAAGAAAAACATGCACTCAAATGAAAGAATTGGACTAAGGGTATAAAAGGAAAGTTGTAGATGAAATTATAAAGATTCTATATATATGAATTTTTTGTATATATCCACATAGAATAGGGGATAAAAAGGCTTATTTTCACCAGTTTTAATGGTGTGAAAATTGTACAAGGAGTTGAAATATTAAATAAGTTTTGAGAGGAATATCTACACTTGAGATAACTCAAAAAATTCACTTAAACTCATGAAAATTGATATAAGTGTCCTAAATAGGATTTCACGTTTGGCCACTCTAGTAAGCCAAGAAGTGAACTTTGGGGTAAAGTAGTGAAAAGTGATTAAGGGGGAATTTTAAAGGTTTCTTCTTGAAAATGATGATTTGAAATGCCTTTAAATATGTCATGGCCCATTTTTTATGAATTGGTTTTCAGATTTGGAAGGTTTGGAGTGCCAAGTGGTAAGGGTACATGGAATGAGCTCTTTTGAAAATACTTGAGATGATTATGCATGCCCACATCAATAAGAATGATCAGAGACCAGACCAATGCATGAATGATGTTTTTGGTAACCCCTCCTATCCTAGATATCCATCATAATTTAGGTTCTGTAGGAAAAATAGGAGTTTTGGAAGGCTACTCAAGTAGGTAGTTTCTTGTGTAAAATTGTTAGTTTTCTACCACTTTTCACCTCCTTTGTGACCTATTTTGACAAGTGTACCTCCTAACTTGGCATGGATAGCCTCAATCCTATTTCACATGCAAATGTGACTCCCCTTTTTATATGTAGATATGTCCAAGTGACCCTTGGACTTCCTCTTGCTTGTTCTCTCTCTTTAGGTTATAAATATGCATTATTTTGGCTTATTTTAGTAGCCTCCATTGGTTGATGGGGAAACTATGGCCAAATTTGTATATGAACAACTATTGAAGAATAATATAAGTGTTAATTCCACTCATACACTAAAATATTATGTCATGACTTGAATCATGTTGGTCTAGTTTAGTAAAGTTGTCTTTGCTAGCTTTGCACTCTCGATAGTCTACCAAGTTACAGATAGATGGTTGTTGCAGGTCCTTAATTTTATTCCTTCGAAGTGTATATATCTTATAATTTATTCACAAATGTATTACTTTTATGTCATTAATTTCCTTTATAAGATTCATCCACTTTGTTGAATCTAGTTTGTGAAACATTGATGCAATGATAGTTCTAAGGTTGTGAGTCTTGTGTAACAAGCACATTGTTCATCTTCGAGTAGTATTTTTAGTCAAGTGTGAGGAAAATTTACATTGGTGTATCAACTCTTATTTTTTTTAGTTTTTTTCCTTGAGCTCTTTTCATTATCAAGTTGTTAAAGTAATTCAAGGGAAATATAAACAAAATCCAGGGAGCTAGCCCTCATAATACTAGAGATTCATCTCTCCCACAGGCTCCCACAAGATTGAGAGATGAATCCATGTTGAATAAAATTTTAAGAGATGAAATAATGATACTAGGGTGCATAATTTGATGCTAACACTAACTATGCATCTCCTAAAATATTACATTAAAGGGCATTGTAGTACCTTCATGGATACCTTGAAGGTATCTCTTAAGAGATACATTTCAAACATGCATAAAAGTACCATTTAAGGTATTAAAAATCCCTCCAAGGTATTTCAGAAGAGATATCTTGAAAGACAATTCCAATTGTATACATTTTAAAGGTATATACTAGGATACCCATTGAAACTACTACAAATGCATGTTTGAAAGTATCTCTTATGAGATACCTTATACCATACAAACATGAATTAGTGTACAATCAAAGGTACTATAAATACCTTCATGGTATCTCCTCAAAGATACCTTAAAATAAAATTACAATCATGTGCATGTTTAAGGAATGTTAACAAAATTTCTTGGAAATTGTCTAGAGCATGCAAATTATAGGTATAGCTTGTACAACAGGAAGTAGTAAAGAAACATAATAACATGAGTAAATTTATAGAATCTTCAATGTTTTACATAGTAACAAATATAAAGATAAACTAACATTGCATTAAGAATTTTTTAACTTGTAATTTTATAATATTTTTATTTTAGTAAGGTATTTAGGTTTATGCTAGGGACTAATCTTTTACAAAAGCCTAGCAACAAAAAGCCCACCATTTGGCAATATTGTCAAGAAAATTATTTCATCAAAAATTTCTGAAGTATTTATCCCGAAGGGTCATTTCAAAAAGTTTGAAGGGTCATTTTCATAAATAAATAATCTAAAAGATCTATTTCATAGGGAAAAGTACCCATGACAAAAGTACCAAAGGGTCTACTTCATAGGTTAAAGGCCTAGGACAATGTCTCGAAGGATAAGTCCTAGAGGGCAAAGGGATCAGGTTAAAAGTCTCAAAGGGTAAAGTGGTGATGACAAAAAACTTGAAGGATATTTGTAAAAAAGTTGAAGGGCACTTTTAAAAGGTGAAGGGTAGGTTCTTGAGAGAAAAGGACCATGCACATTATTAGAAAGGGTAAGTGTAGAAAAGCCTGAAGGGTCTACTTTGTGGTAAAAATGCCCAAAGGGTCTACTTTTTAAGGTAGAATGGTCAAGGACAATTCAAAATGCTAAATGGAAACTAAAAAAGGGTGATGGTAAATTTGGTTGGGCCAAAATGGCTACAACAAAAACACTGAAGGGTAGGTCAGTCAGGTAAAGGGATCTAAGATAAAAGTCTCAAAGGGTAAGTGATCATTTCAAAAAGGCCAAAGGGTAGGTTTCATAAGGAAAATATATTCTATCAGGGTATTCATTATGGATAAAATATATCTAGACCAAATTTTGGTAGGAAAAAATATCAAAGACCTGATTATGTTGGGGAATTATTTCAAACATAATGTCTACAACAATCTCCCTAACAAAGATAATTTCATAGAAAAAAATATGCAAAGATAAAGTCTTAAATAAATAAAGTTGATAAAAGCACTACTTTCATCAAATTATGTACCCTAGGACATTCTAAGAAGTTCCTATAATTTGATGCAACATTGAATCATCTCTCAAGTTGTGGGTGAACTTATAAGAGAGATGAGTCTCTAGGATTGAAAGGGCTAGCTCCTTAGATATGAATTGATGTGTTTATGCTACTAAAACTACCTAACATGTGTGTAAATGGAGAGAAATATACATAAAGGAAACCTAAAATAAGAGGTGATACACCAAGATTTGATTCCATTCATACACTTAGACTTTGTATAATGAACTAAGATAATTAAACTAGCCTCACACCATTACTGGTGCTCCCTAACATTAGTGTTTCTCATGAAGGCAAATGACAACTTAACATGTGAAGGCAAGTGAAGCGAAGGTTAGATATAACTATACCAAAATCATACACACTTCAATATTATATTGTATCAGTATAAACTTCATGAAACCTATTATGAGAGAAGTTAATTTTCAACAACACATTCAAGGATTGCATGAAAATGAGATGAACTCAATATATACTTGACTTTCAAGATGGATCACTTCAACACATAGTGAAAATGGACTTAGAGTATAGCTATATTTATTATCATTATATTAATTACAAATCAAGGTAAAATGTCGGTAGGTATTTTCCATACCAAAAGTTGGAATCCCCAAACAATGGCCATAAAGGCCTAATTTATAGAACTCAGAAGGAGAGAGAGAGAGAGAGAGAGAGAGAGAGAGAGAGAGAGAGAGAGAGAGAGAGAGAGAGAGAGAGAGAGAGAGAGAGAGAGAGAGAGAGAGAGAGAGAGAGAGAGAGAGAGAGAGAGAGAAGTTGAAAATACATAAGGAAATGTGTCACCAAGTGAAAATTAGTTACAATTACATGTATAGGAGAGGTGGGGAAAGATATTCTAGGTCATTAAGGTGCACTTTTCCACACAAGTCATAAAGATAGTGAAAAGTGGCACAAAACTACCATTTTGGCATGAGAAACTACCCACCTGAGTTGTCATCCAAAACTACCCCTATCCATACATATAGTTAGGTATGATGATTGATATGAGTAATAGGGGTCACAAAAAATTCCCCACATGCATTGTATTTATCCTTGACCATCCCTATTCTTGTGGACATGCAAAATCATCACTAGCAGTTTCAAAAGGGCTCTTTTCCATGCACCTTCTCCACTTGGCATTCAAAACTCATCAAACCTGAAAACTGGTCTATAACATGGATGATATGGCACTTTTATGGACACCTAAAATCATCATTTTAAATAAAAAACCTTTAAAAGGCTTCCCTAATCACTTTTCACCGCTTTACCCCAAAGTTTACTATTTGGCTCATTGGAGTGGCCAAAAGTGAAGGCCTAGTTGGGAAACTTAGATTTTTATTCATGAATTAAAATGAATTTTTGGAGTTATATGAAGTGTAAATCTTCCTTCCAATTTTTTTTTCAACTTCTAACTCCCTTTGCAGCTTACATACCACTCAAAATGGCAAAAACAAACCCTATTTTACCCTGATCCATATAATTTCATATAATAAAATCACATGTATGGGATCTTCTAAGATTCCTATAAAATATCTAGGTGGTTTCCTAGCCATCTCAATTCATTTATATGCTCTAATGTGAAGCTTTCTCCAATCGAGTCCTTGTGATGGTTTTACAAGGGTTTTGAGTGGCCTAAACTCTTAACCTTTGTTCATAGCCATTTAGCTTTGGAACTCCCCCAAAAATACACTAAATAATCATAAAGTAATTTATATAACTCTCATAAATTCCTCTATGTCCCATGCAAAGGCTCATGTAATTTTTGACCTCTTGAAGTAATTTTCAAGCATTCTAGTAGGGTTTGATCATCTTCTAAGCCAAAAATGGCTCCTTGATTAATTATATTATCTATTTAAGATTCAAAAACCTATTTAACTATCCTAAAAACATGTTCCCATAATTTTTATGGCTTACCAATAGCTATAATTGAAGATGACCCTTGTTTAGCAACTAGGCCTAGGCCTTGTCAAGGGGTCTGCCTACAAATTGAGACTCCATCTGGCCTTTACATGGTTTCCTTTTCCTCTTGATGGATTTAAAATCTATAATAAACCCATATAATCATTAATCAAACAATTTTAAAGCATAGATTAGGCCAAAACACATATCAACCCTCAATTTGGACTCTTGTTCATGGGTCTATCTATGGGGTTTTACTCCAACCCTCTTTGTGTGGAGCATCCTACTTTCCCCCAAAGCTTAAATCAAGGTTTTTTATTTTTTAAATTGATGTCATACATATTATCCAATCATTACTTGGTCTTTTCTTAACATCTGGTTCATGATTTGACCTATCTTTCTCAAAACTATCCCCTTGTGTAAGGCAAAAGTGACCCTACTCTAAGATAAAATAGAGAGGGTTTGAATTGATATATCATCAAATATAATAATTTATGAGTGTATCATGGGTAATAATTATTATTAATACCAAAATTTATCTCCTAACTCCTCCATTTTACCCCTTAAATCTCCAAATTTGCAAGGCATACGTTTTGAAGGTGCATGACTGAGTGTACAGACTGAGACACTTTTGCTTATGAGACAAAAAACTTTGGTGGCTTGAGGATTTATTGGGAATGTAATATAATTAATTTTATCATGAGGAGTACATCTCACATTTTTTTAAACCATCCTTTGCTTTTTAAGGCACCAAACTCTCATAGGTTCCTTCCTTGCTTATGACCCTGTTTGACTGTGATAGTGGGTAAGTGATCTCTTTCTTTTGTTGTTAAGGTGTGGAGCTAAAAGCTTCAACTATTTGCAGACACAAGGAAGGATGTTGAATAACCAGAGGAACTAGCGTCAGTAGTATGACCGACGTCGGTCACAGACAGTGGAGAAGGAAACCGGCGATGACAGAGAGTCGGCCAACGTTGGCAGCACCAGACAAGCAGGGACCGGCATCGGTCGCCTATGTAGACCAGAACTGTTCGTTGCATGAATAGTTAGTTAGTTGAACTGAGTGTTTGCATGCTAAGGGGATAATTTAAGTCGCGAGCTATGTGTCTAATTTTAGTAGTTAGATTTCTATTTTTGTAAGCATGGGATCTTATTTATAGACCCATAAAGCATGTATTGTAAATATATTCTAAGGCAAGTAAAAGCATTGAAGCTAGCAAGGTCAAGGAGATCTATAGGTGTAAGGTCAAGGAGATCAGCTGAAGCATTCAAGGAGGGATAGCATCTCAGGCTTTAGAGTTGTTGTGTTGAGCAAGAGAGAGAGGGAAGAAGGTCTTGAGGTGTGGCAAGCCTTTGAGGTGGAGGAAGAAGTGGCATCTTCCTTATTGTATTTTCTTCTAGTAGTATTTAATACAAGAGTGTGTATTGTCTCTCAAATTCTTTGCTATCTCAAGTTTCTAGCTACTTTATCATTCTGGTATAATTCCGTGTTTAATTGCATATAAGAAGCAATCAATTGTGCTCTAATTGGTAGAGCTATAGATCCCCTGACAAGTGGTATCAGAGCTACGGTTTGCAGGAAGCAGGGTATTGTTTTTTGATTACAGGTCATTCACAGGGTTTTCTGATTGAGTGGGAGTTCAGCAATGGCAGAAGAAAGTAGGCTATGAATGGAGAAATTTAACGGCAAGAATTATCAACATTGGAGGATGCAGATTGAGGACTATCTGTATCAGAAGGATTTGTACTTACCGTTGGGTGGGGTTGCATGCAAGCCCACAGATATGAAGGATGAAGAATGGAATGTTCTTGATCAAAAGGCTCTCAGTTACATAAGGTTGAGCCTTGCATCATCTGTGATTTCTAGCTTATCACAGTGTAAGACAATGGAAGAGTTGATAAAGTCCTTGGCGAATTTATACGAAAAGCCCTCGGCTTCTAATAAGGTATATCTTATGAAGCAGCTATTTACTTTGCAAATGCAGGAAGGTGGATCGGTACATACTCATCTCAGTGATTTTCATGGTTTGGTTAACCAACTAGCTTCAGTCAATATTGTTTTTGATGATGAGGTAAAGGCTCTCTTGATTTTATGTTCTTTGCCTGAAAGTTGGGACGGTTTGGTTATGGCAATAAGTAATTCTACATCTGCTTCTAAAATATTAAAAGTTGATGATGTTGTGAGTGTGATCTTGAATGAAGAAATATGCAGGAGAAGCACAAGTGAATCATTAGGGAATGCTCTAAGTGCAGAAAGTAGGGAAAGGCAAAGGGAGAAGGTTGAGCAAGGGAAATCAAGGTCGGGAAGGAGATCCGAGTCCAAAGGTATTACCTGCTGGTTTTGTGGAAAGAAAGGACATACAAAGAAGGAGTGTTGGTTGAGAGATAAAGAGAATCAACATGTAGGTATGGAAGAAGCAAAGGATGCAAATATTGTGATGCAGGATGCTCTCATACTTTCTTCAGATAGTCAAGTAGGATCATGATTTTAGATTCTGGTTCATCTTTTCATGCATCCCCAAACAGAGATTTGTTCTATGAGTATGAACAGGGAGATTTTGGAGTGCTCTATTTAGGGGATGGTACACCTTTTCAGATAGTTGGAAAAGGGAAAGTGTAGTTGAGATTGCAAATTGACAACACGTGGGTGTTGAAAGAGGTCATGCATGTTCCAATTCTGAAGCAGACTGGGAGATGGCCTAGATCGGTCACTAGAACGGATGTTGGGTGAATTAATAAGTCTCAAACACCCATGTGGAGGTTAGGAAAGGTATGTGAACCTCATATTCATTGTTCACCTTCTTTATATTTTTTACTGATAGTCATGAACTAGGAAAATGGAAGAAGCAATGCAGGTAGAATCCAGAAACAGTGGGAGCTTGGCATGGATGAGGAGTGTGAGTCCTTGGAGAACCAAACAGGTATTTGTTGGTAGTGTTGTCAACTAGAAGAAAGCACTGGATAGAGGGATGGATTCCCGTTTTAGAGAAGAGAGTGGATGGACACATGAGACAGAAGGCTATGGTATATGGTCTTGATTATGCTACTGAACAATGGAGGTTTGACCATTATATTTTTATCTTTACCAGGCTGGATAATATTAGCTACATTATCCTGCTACTGTATTGTGTTACTTGTTTTAGGGTTTCATATACAGGGAGTTTTTTGAGCTAAGGGTAGAGTTGGTTCAGAAGTATGTCATGGAGAATTTGGGAGCAGCAAAATTCTTGTGGCATAAGATACAGGTATTGCATCACAGGTTTGCGTGGTGGTTGGTCTTCAAGAGTGACTTTGAAGAGGGATACAGAGCCTAAGGAACAAAATAGATGGTGTAAAAGTACAGGTACAGTTGCAGCTATTTATCTCCAAGTGGCAGATTGTTAAGGTGTGGAGCTAAAAGCTTCAACTATTTGCAGACACAAGGAAGGATGCTGAATAACCAGAGGAACCGGTGTCGGCAGTATGACCGACGTCGGTCACAGACAGTGGAGAAGGAAACCAGTGACAGTAGAGAGTCAGCTGACGTCGGCAGCACCAGACAAGCAGGGACCAACGTCAGTCACCTGTGCGGTCTAGAACTGTTCGTTGCACGAACAGTTAGTTAGTTGAACTGAGTGTTTGCATGCTAAGGGGCTAATTTAAGTCACGAGCTGTGTGTCTAATTTTAGTAGTTAGATTTCTATTTTTGTAAGCATGGGATCTTATTTATAGACCCATAAGGCATGTATTGTAAATATATTCTAAGGTAAGTAAAAGCATTGAAGCTAGCAAGGTCAAGGAGATCTATAGGTGTAAGGTCAAGGAGATCAGCTGAAGCATTCAAGGAGGGATAGCAACTCAGGCTTTAGAGTTGTTGTGTTGAGCAAGAGAGAGAGGGAAGAAGGTCTTGAGGTGTGGCAAGCCTTTGAGGTGGAGGAAGAAGTGGCATCTTCCTTATTGTATTTTCTTCTAGTAGTATTTAATACAAGAGTGTGTATTGTCTCTCAAATTCTTTACTGTCTCAAGTTTCTAGCTACTTTATCATTCTGGTATAATTCCGTGTTTAATTGCATATAAGAAGTAATCAATTGTGATCTAATTGGTAGAGCTATGAGGATTTCTTGGGAATGTAATATAATTAATTTTATCATGAGGAGTACATCTCACATTTTTTTAAACCATCCTTTGCTTTTTAAGGCACCAAACTCTCATAGGTTCCTTCCTTGCTTATGACCCTGTTTGACTGTGATAGTGGGTAAGGGATCTCTTTCTTTTGTTGTCTTTTTCCAAGATTTTAATAAAGGTTTCAAAAATTATTTATATTAATTTTGACTCATCTCCTTATTCTATTTTGAAACATCTTTCAAACCTAGCATTTTGGCCTGCTAGCCCTTTCAATTGCTCACTGTCTTCTTGGATTGAGATAGTCTTAATATCCTACCTATAAGTTGCCATAGGATAGGAATGTCATAAAATTGGTCTTGATGGATGCTTTGGAAACTAATTTAGACCCTCCAATTTATAATGTTTTCCATTTGCAACCTCTTTTATCCTTGAAAGTGCCTTAAGACCCCTCCAAATGCCTTGATCTCACTCCACACCTATTGTCCCAGTTGTAGGTGGCTACTTTTCATTCATTTTAGGCCTATAAGTACCTTCTAGTGAAATATGGACTTGGTCATGGTAATTGATGATTATTTTGAGGTATTTATTTGTTAACAAACTATCAACTTTTCTCATTTCATCCATAATCATGATTATTTCATAAACCTTAAACTTTCCTACCTGTAGGTGACTGTCATAGTCCTATATATGGACATGGAGCATTCATTAGTGTTTCAAAACATTATATTTACATTTTCTCATGCTGTCTTACCATAAAAACATAATTTTAATCAATTAAAATGATTAAATTTGATAACATATCCTAGGACACCAAAATAAGATACGATGTTAACTTTTTTATCAATGCCTTGTAGACAATACTGCCCTATTTTATTGGTTTTAGCCATCTTTATGCTTTGCAACATCCAATCTCCATTCACTCTATTACTACTTAAAATTGGCACAAATTTTGTGTGTGGATAGGGATACCAAGTTGTCCAATTATAAGGCTAGGATCATCTAACAAGTGGCTTTTGTGAGGTCTTTAGAAAACTTCAAGGCCTCTGTTTGACATTTTTAAGGAAAAAGGGCCTGAGTATAGTCCAAGGTTTCAATTGTTTTTTTGACACTTCTCTTAGTCAACTAGTATTTTCAATAGGTTTTTCTAGGCCTTTATATTAAAAAAATCCCAAATTGGATTGACCATTCTCTTGGAACACCTCCAAAAGGTTTGCCTATGCTCTTAGTTGTAGATGGTTATTTCCTTCCATACAGGTAGACTTAGACCACTCTCCAAGTTTGAAGTTCCTACATACCTTCATCTAACATTTTAATGCTCATTATTGGTCTCAAGAGGCTAAGAACCATGTCAAATCTTCAAACTCACACTTGTGACATTAGCATGCTCATGTAGATGGATTTTTGACTATTACACATAGGTAGGAAGACGAAGAAGCAATATTTTGTAAGGGTAAGACTCTCCAAACACTAAAAAATAACTTATTAACCCTTAAATATAACATAAACTTTAGGATAATCATCTAAATAACATCAGATCACTTTTTTCAATGTGGAGAGTCATTTACAAAGCAACTAAGATGACTGTGGGTGTAGACTATGACATTTTACATGCATGAACAAGTCTAAAAGGGATTTTATTGGAATCTTAAACTATATGAAGCTATGCATACCATGGTAATGTCTTTTAAATCATGGGTTAACTCTTGGAATAGATAAAACCATCAAAGCAAAACATGAAAACTTGAAACAGATACAAAGAGTGACCCCCTCATAGATGCAAGTGCATAAAAGGCTTCCTAGAGTGTTATAATTTTTTCATAGAGTATAATGCACCAATATTAAACTTATTGCCCTAAAATTTAATTTAACTAAGATTAATATTCACCCCCAATACCATTCTTCTTGACTCCACTTGTACAACCCATAATGAATGCTTCATTTTGCCCATCCTTGGCTTGCCAATGGAAAAATGAGAAAATGAGTTGTAGAAGCATATTTTTGAATTATAATTTAATTAAAAACATGTAAATGAGTTTGGGAAGGTGAATATTTTATATTCCCACGTTTTTGGCTGATGATGGACTTGGGAAGTTTGTACAAGTGCCTAAAAGCTCTTATTTTTTAGAGAAAACTACTCCTTGATCAACCTGCCAAATTTTAGTTAGGGACAAATAATATATACTCCTTAGGACACATATCATGTGATATGACATTTTTAAACTTAAAAAATTCCCAAAACATTTGTATAAAGCATTAAATGCACTCAAAACTGACCTCTAAATGACCCAAAAGAATAAATAGACCTAGGGGACTAATAACCAAAGGTAGCATAACATGAAATGACATTAATTAAACCTTTAAACACCTTATGAAAAATATTTTTACCTATGGGGTTGAATCATTTTAATCAGGGGGAAAAAAATGGTCAACATTCTTGTTGATTCATAGGGGTGGCATGCTTGCTATGCCTAGGACCAATTGCCTTACACCTCCATTGGGCACAGAGTCATGCATATATACACTCTAACTAACTTGAACATACATTTGAATCAATTTAAATAAGTTAGTTGACCCACACACTCAAAATCAAAGACACATACCAACAAAAAGAAGGAAACACACAACATGTGCTTCAAGAGCACTTAAGGGGACACAACAACAAACTAAAACAAAACCAAACTAAACACACATCAAAGGGAAAGTCTAAAACTCTTCTTGCCTCATAGAATGAATGGATACATGAGACATGTTACCATTTGAAAATTAGCATGGAATCCTTCATCTTTATCATGGTGTTGGCCAATCTTCGTGGCATTGATTTCAATGTAGCTAAGACAACTTCAAACAAATCACCTATAAAGATGAATTCTTCTTACACTTCAACTACCTCAGCTTCTTCATAAGACTCTTTAGTTGCTACATGATCCAATGATGCTTCATCAAATCATGTTTTTTGGATCCCCATGATGTCTTGAGAATGGACAAGTGGTTTTTTAGCTGTAAGTTCTTCAAGCTCATCAAGGAGCTTAGTGTAATCTTCCCAATCTTGATCATTGTCTCTCATGGAGACTTCTTGCTCTATATTCTCATATGATTTTCCCTCAGCCTTGAAAAGTTATTCAAGATTTTTTAGGAAATCAATCTACTGCAGCCATTCATCTTTTTCATCTTTCACATCAAGGATCACCTCTTCTTCATGAACTTCTTCTTCAAACATCTCATCTTGATCCTTGGTCATATGGCCCCCTCAAAGTCTATCCCCATAATTCTTATGAGTAGCTGTAACTTCATTTGAGTCTTCTTTCTCTTGGTTCAAGAAGGGTGAGTTATGATTGATAGACCCAAGTGGAGTTCCAATGATAAATTATTCTTCATCATCGCTTGTGCCATCCTCTTGATCTATTGCAAACTGAATTTATTCCTCCTTTGATGCTTCCCTTAAAAGAGGTTCTTCTTCAATAAGAGATGGGGTGGGAGGGTGGCAAATGGATGAATGAACTAAAGAATGGATGTAAGGTGTAATGAGAGGATCATGAATGGCTATGGGATAAAGAGAAATCTCTTGAAATGAATATTTGATAATAATAAGACCTTGTTGGGTTGAGGGCATATTACTTTCTTCCACATCCACCTCACGATTTTCATAATCTTCTTATACTTCTCCTCAAACCTCTATATTTCCCCAAGACTTCATAGTTTGGTCCCAAATTAGAAACTTGGAACTAGTAGGCTCTTTTTAGGATTGAATAGGTTCTTCTCCAAGGAGAGGAATGGTGGAAGATATATATATATAGTTATATGGGTTTGGGATGGAGTGTGTTTTTCATGGATGGGTATGGATATGGATGAAACTTATTGAATGGGTTTTTGAGGGAAAGGTAAGATAGGATACACAATAGGAAGGAGATCTTCTTCATACAAACTTTCATCATCCTCTTCATCTTCTTGATGTTCTTCATAGCTTTTTGGAGATTATTTTATAGCTACAACTTGTTCCATATCCTTTTGGGTTTCCCATCTCTTTAACATATCAATACACCATTGAAAAGATTTTCTTACCATAGACAATCCTTCACTAATGGCATATTGATTATCTTCTTCAACATACCCCCATATGTCCATCAACAACCCAACTGATACTCTTAACCAATCCACAATACCACCAAGAGTTTCATCACAACACTTATCTAGCACACTCATATGCTTTCCAATTCTAGAAACTTTGGCATAACTTCCCACACATTTTGAAAATGAGAGGTGTAGTAAGCTTGGACAAAGTGGTTGGGTTTTTTAAATTCTTCAAGCAAGGTTTTGAAAGCTTCATAGTTTAACTCCCAACTAATGGTGTTGCTTGAATCATCATGATAAGAATGAGGTAAATATGGGTCATATGGTCGGTCAAAAACAACATACTCATTTAGAAAGGGACTAGGTTGACCATAGGACTGCCATGACTCATAGGGAAGATGATATTCTTGATAGGATAGTTGAAAAGGGTAGAAAGGGTCATGAAAGGGTTGATAAGGAGGTGTATGGTAAGGATTATCCTCATATCCATCTATATCAACTTCATAAGTCACATGAAAAGACAAGAATTGAGCAAAATATTCATCAATAGATACCTAGATTTCTTACAACCAAAAATTCATTTGGAGTCGCCATTGGTGCTTGCTTGGATGCTTCTAAAAGCTGATGAGAGAGAAGACACACCAAAAATCTTCCCACTATTTAAACCTTGACCCACTAGGTGTTTTAGAACTATTTTCATCAAATTGTGAACCCTAGGCCATTATATGAAGCTCCTATAATATGATGCAATATTGAATCATCTCTCAAGTTATGGGTGAATTTATAAGAGAGACGAGTCTCTAGAATTGAAAGGGCTAGCTCCCTAGATATGACTTGATGTGCTTATGCTACTAAAACTACCTAACATATGTGAAAAGGGAGAGAAAGATACATAAAGAAAACCTAACCTAAGAGGTAATACACCAAGAGTTTATTTCATTAATACACTTAGAATTTTTATAATGAACTAAGACAATCAAACTGGTCTCACACCATTATTGGAGCTCCCTAGCATTAGTGTTTCTCATGAAGGCAAATAACAACTCAACAAGTGAAGGCAAGTGAAGGGAAGGTTAGATATGACTATACCAAAATCATACACACTTAAAGAGTCTATTTTAGAAGCATACACTTCATGAAACCTATTAGGAGAGAAGTCAATTTGCAACAACACATTAAGGATTGCATGAAAACAAAATGAATTCAATCTATACTTGACTTTCAAGATGGATCGCTTCAACACAATGTGAAAATGGACTTAAAGTATAACCAAATTTCTTCTCATTATATTAATTACAAATCAAGGTATAATTTTTTTAGGGCTTAGTTATACCAAAAGTTGGAATCCCTAAGCAATGGCCAAAAGGGCCCAATTTATAGAACTCAAAGGGGGAGAGAGAAAGAAGAAGTTAAAAAGACACAAGGACATGTGTCACAAATTGAAAATTAGTTATAATTACATGTAGAGGAGAGGTGGGGCAAGTTATTATAGGTCATGAAGGTGTACTTGTCAACATAAGCCATAAAGATAGTGAAAAGTGGCACAAAACTACCATTTTGGCATGAGAAACTACCCACCTAAGTTATCATCCAAAACTACCCCTATCCCTACATATGGTCTGGTATGATTATTGATCTAAGTAATATGGGTTATAAACAAGTCCCCACATGCATTTTATTGATCCTTGACCATCCCTATTCTTGTGGACATGCAAAATCATCACTGGTAGTTTTAAAAGGGATCTTTTCCATGCACCTTCTCCACTTGGAATTCAAAACTCATCAAACCTATAAACTGATCCATAACATGGATTATATTATACCTATAGGGACACCTAAAATAATTAGTTTAAAGAAAAATACTTTAAAAGGCTTCCCTAATCACTTTTCACCACTTTACCCCAAAGTTCATTGTTTGGATTACTAGAGTGGCCAAAAGTGAAGGCCTGGTTAGGACACTTAGATTTTTATTCATAATATGTAGTTAATTTTTGGAGTTATCTCAAGTGTAAATCTTCCTTCCAAAGTTTTTTCATCTTCTAACTCCCTCTGTAGCTTACATACCACTCAAAATGGTAAAAACAAGCCCTATTTTCCCCTGATCTGTATAATTCCATACAAGAAAGTCACATGCATGATATCATTTGAGATACCTCTACAATATATAGGTGGTTTCATGTCCATACCCATTCATTTATATGATTTTATGGTAAGCTTTCCCTAATCAAGTCCTTGTGAGGGTTTTATAAGTTTTGTGAGTAGCCTAAACTCTTAAACTTTGTTCATAGCCATTTCACATTGGGCCTCCTTAAAAATTACAATAAATTATCCTCAAGCAACTTATATAACTTTCCTAAATTCCTATATCTCTCATGAAAAGTCTCATGTAAGTTTTGAGCTCTTGAAGTTGGCATTCAAGTTATTTTCAAGCATTTTGGTAGTGTCAGAGCACCTCCCAAGCCAAGAATGGCTCCTTGATGAATTATCTTGTCTAGTGAAGATTCAAACACCTATGTAAATATCCTAAAAACATGTTACCATCATTTTAATAGCTTACAAATATCTATAATTGAAGATGATCCCTATTTAACAACTATGCCTAGACCTTATTAAGGGGTTTGCCTGCAACTTGAGACTCCATCTGACCTTTACATGGTTTCTTTTTCCCCTTGATGGCTTGATCATATTTAATAAAACCCTATAATCATTAATTAAACAATTTCAAATCATATATTATTCCAAAACACATATTGACCCTCAATTTGGACTCATGTTCTTAGGTCTATCTATGGGGTTTGACTGTAACCCTCTTTATGTGGAGCATCCTGCTTTCCCCCAAAGATTATATAAAGGATTTTTAGGTTTAAATGTATGTATTACAGCTTATACAATCATTAATTATTCTTTTCTTGACATTCGGTTCATGATTTGACCTATCTTCTTCAAAATTGTCCCCTTGTGTAAGGTAAAAATGACCCTACTATAAGACAAAATAGAGAGGGTTATAATTAATATATAATCAAATATAATAATTGGGGAGTGTTTCATGGGTGAAAAATATTATTCATACCAAATTTTATTTCCTAAATCCTCTATTTGACCCCTCAAATCTCCAAATTTACAAGGAAGACCTTTTGAAGGTGCATGACTGAGTGTACGAACTGCGACACTTTTTCTTATGAGACAAGGAACTTGGGTGGCTATAGGATGTCTTGGGTATGTCATATAATTAATTTGATAATGATTAGTCCACATTTTTTTTAATCCATCCTTTTCTTGCTAAGGAACCAAACTCTCATAGGTTCCTTCCTTGCTTATGACCTTGTTTGATTGTGATAATGGGTAGGGGATCTCTTTCTTTTATTGCCTTTCTCCAATATTTTAATCGATGTTTCAAAAATTATTTAGCTTCCTTATTAATCATCTCCTTATTAAATTTTGAAACATATTTCAAACCTATACTTTTGGCATACTAGCCCTTTCAATTGCTCATTATCTTCTTGGATTGAGACAGTCTTAATATCTTGCCTATAGGTTGCCATAAGATAGGAATGGCATAATATTGGTCTCAATGGATGCTTTGGAAACTAATTTATAACCTCTAATTTACTATTTTTTCCATTTGTAACCTCTTTTATCCACGAAAGTGCCTTAATATCCCTCCAAATGCCTTGATCTCACTCCACACCTATTGTCCTAGCTATAGGTGGCTACTTTTCATTCATTCTAAGCCTGTACGTACCTTCTAGTGCAAGATGAACTTGTTATTTGATGATGATTTGGAGGTTTTTTTTTTTCAAAAACTATCAAATTTTCTCATTTCATCCATAATCATGATTATTTCACAAACCTTAAACTTTCTTGCCTGCAGGTGACTGTCACAATCCTGTGTATGGATAGGGAGCATTCATTGGTGTTTCAAGACATTCTATTTTCCTTTTCTCATGATCTCTTACTGTTAAATCATCATTTTAATCACTTATCATCATTTAATTTGATAACATATCCTAGAACACCAAAATAGGATCCAATGTTAAATTTTTTTATCAATGCCTCGTAGACAATATTGCCTTGTTTTAGTGGTTTTAGCCATCTTTATGCTTTGTAACATCCAATCTCCATTCACTCTCTTTCTTCTAAAAATTTGCATAAATCTTATGTGTGGATAGGGCTACCAATTTTTCTAATTTTAAGGTTGGGATCATCTAGCAAGTGACTTTTGTGAGGTCTTTAAAAGCCTTTAAGGCCTTTGTTTGACATTTTTAGGGGAAAAGGGCCTCAGTATAGTCCAAGATTTCAATTGATGCTTTGACACTTATCTTAGTAAACTAGTATTTTCAATAGGTTTTTCTAGGCCTTTATATAACAAAAAATCCCAAATTAGATTGACCACTCTCTTGGAACACCTCCAAAAGGTTTTGTCTATGCTCTCAGCTACATATGGTTATCTCCTCCCATACAGGTAGACTTAGACCACTCTCCAAGTTTGTAAGTTTGAAGTATTTACATACCTTCATCCAACATTTCAATGCTCATTAGTGGTCTCAAGAGGTTAATAAACATTTCAAATCTTCAAACTCACACTTGTGACATTAACATGCTCTTATAGATGGTGTTTTGACTATTGCACATAGGTAAAAAGATGAAGAAGCAAGATTTCACAAGGGTAAGACTCTCCAAACACTAAAAAAGCACTTTTTAACCATTAAATATAACCTAAAATTTAGGATCAACATCAAATCACTTTTATCAATGTTGAGAGTCATTTTCAAAGCAACTAAGATGATTGTTGGTGCAAACTATGACATTTTGCTTGCATAAACAAGCCTAAAAGAGATTTTCTTGGAAAATTGAAATATATAAAGCTAAGAGGACCATGTAAATTTATTTTAAATCATGGTTAAACTCTTAAAACACACAAAACCATCAAACCAAAACATTAAAACTTGAAAGAGATATAAACAGTGACCCCTTCATAGATGCAAGTGCATAAAAGGCTGCCTAGAGTTTTAGCATTTGTTCATAGACTATAATGCACAAATATGAAACTTATTTACATAAAATTTAATTTGACTAATATTAATATCCACCCCCAATACCATTCTTTCTGACTCCACCTGTATGACCCATAATGAATGCTTGATTTTGCCTTTCCTTGGCTTGCCAAAGGAAAAAATGAGAAAATGAGTTGCAAAAGCATTTTTGCATTTTACTTGAATTAAAAACATGGAAATGAGTGTGGGAAGGTTAATATTTACTCTTCCCACGTTTTTGGCTGATGATGGACTTGGGAAGTCTATACAAGTGCCCAAAAGCTCTTATTTTTATGGGAAAACTACTCTTTCTTGATCAACCTAACAAATTTTAGCTAGGAACAAATACTACAGAATCCTTATGACACATGGAATATGATATTATTTTTTTACACTTTAATACTTCCCATTTTTTTTTACAAAGCATTAAATGAACTTAAAAATGACCTTTAAATGACCCAAAAGAATAAATAGACCTAGGGGATTAATAACCAAAGGTAGAATAACATGAAATGACATTAATTAATAATTGAAACACCTTTTGACAAATATTTTTACCTATGGGGTTGACTCATTTTTATTGGGCGGTAAAAAATGGTCAATATGCAGTAGATAAAATACTCAAAACATCAAACCCAAAAAGATAAATTGCATAAGTCCCAAAGTATAAGCTTGAAAATATATAAACCTGATAGAATGACCCTAATAAAAAAAAGAGTGTCTTATGAAAACACAATACCACTGCCATCTTGCCAAAGGTATAAGGCCAATAGTCAGTCTTTCCCTATATTTTTGTAAAAGCATATAGAAGAGGGGATGAAAATTAAGACCATAATTTGAAAAAATGGGTCCTCATTTCTCCTTAAAGAAAAGGGGGATGTTGGGTACAACAAATAGCTACTTATAGGGAAATAATCTTGAGTATTCAAGAACATATAACTCTAATTTACAATCCTTAAATCATTCATGAAGTGTGTCACAAAAAATACTTAAGTCAAAAACATGAAAGAGACTCCTAAGTTAATTCACACAACATACTTGCCTTCTAAAGTCAAATGCCCGATGCTAAATCTATTATAGAATTGTTTGTTTCAGATTTGATCCCAAGTGCTAAAGCATATGATTTACTCCCAATAAATTATGTTGGAGAGTCTTCATGACTACCTGATCCTTGCATTCTTCATTTCCTTTGACATCCTCTACCACTGGATGAAGATGTATAAGTTTCCATTTTACATCTCTTTTCAATAATTCTTCCTCTGTTCTAAGTAAGGCATTGGATATCAACTCTCACTCACAATTTTTTTATAATTCTTCACTCAATTATTCTTTTTCAATATGCATTATCAATTACTTAATCCTTCACTCAATTATCTTTGAAACTTTTAAGGCATTTAAGTGTTTGATCCATTTAGGAGAGTGGATTTTATAGGCACGTACTTCTAATGCAATCATCATGACATTTTTTTTGAAAATGGGTGCCCATAAATGTTAGAGCTAACACACACACTTAAGGAGAGTCTCATAAGAGATTTTTAATAGTCCTTATGTGGGATCATGCAATATGGAGTGCCTAGACATTAATTACAAAGGGAGTGGGGTAGATAACCATCTATTAGTACATGTTTTAAAGTTAAGGAGGGATAAGGTGCGAACACCTAACACAAAATGGCAATAAATTGTGCTAGTGACACTTATTTCAAGGGAAATAACAATAAAAAAGGGGGAACAAACAATAAAGAAAGGGAAACATGCCAAAAAAAATGGAAACTAACTATGTATCTTCTACAATATACATTGAATGGAATTGTAGTACCTTCATGGCTACCTTGAAGGTATCTCCTAAGAGATACCTTTCAAACATGCATAAAGGTACCATTGAAGGTATTACAAGGCCTTCTAAGGTATATCGTAAGAGATATATTGAAAGATAATTCTAATCACGTGTATTTTCAAGGTATCTACTAGGATACCCATTGAAGCTACTAAAAATGCATGTTTGAAAGTATCTCCTATGAGATACCTTATACCTTACAAACATGCAATAATGTAAAATCAAAGTTAATAAGAATCCATTCAAGGTATCTCCTCAGAGATACCTTGAAATAAAATTCCAATCATGTGCATGTTGGAAGAATGTTAGCAAATTTTCCTAGAAATTCTCTAGAACATGTAAATTACATGTAGAACTTCTACAACAGAAAGAAGAAAATAAAAATAATAGCATGAGTGAATTTAAAGAATATTTAATTTTTTATATAATAAATATAAAGATAATCTAACATGGCATTAAGAATTTTGGAACATAAACAACATAATACAAGATAGATTAAGCTAAAACAAAATAGAGTAAACACAATGCACTATGCATAAAAAAATGAATCTTAGGATAAATAAATAAAGATAGTCTATTAATCTATATCACATATTAAAACAATATTACATTACATCAGAGCAATATATATAGATTTTTGTATGGATATGTCTCTTCACATTACAACTTTCTAATATATAAAAAGAAAAGAGTCATGGCATTATTATATCTATCACTTGGATAACTAGGTCAAAGACATCCAAAAGATCATCTAGATGATACAATGATACCTTGTGCACATGTCCTTGCTCCACGTCTAACACTTTCTCAAACTTAAACTATTATTTTATCCTGAGACAAAATCTAAACTTTGATCTCAGCTAAAGTTGGAAAAGACTAGCCTTCAACAAAAATGGTAGTAATCATTCCAAGTGTCATTTACCATTTTAAACCCTTGATGAACTACGTAGCCTCCTTTTTAGGTTTTAAACTAAGTAGTGTACTTTCCTACCAACCTTTGTGGTTTTCCATAGACTAGCTTAACCAAGTGGTCATCCAGGTTAGGGGTATTCAACCAACCTAGCCCCACTATGAATGATTATAACTATGTTACAAAGCATAATTTTTTTCTTAAATTGTAATACTTGAACTATGCATTTACCTACTATAGAGGTCATGCCAAAGTTTGGCCATGTTGTTATGTAGGTTGTGGTTGCCTAGTCTGTGACTTTGTATCCAGCTTTCTCTTCATAAAAATTTCTTAGATATCCTTTGGTGGAATGAACTTAGGTTCATTTATGATATGTGAAATATCTGGTTCAACCTATGAGAGTTCATGCTTGAGCATTTTCCAATTATCAAGTACTTCTCATACCACGGTAAGCAAAATGTGCAGTGGAATCTAAATGACCATTAAATTTTGCACATCTTTTTCTTCAATGATGATAAAGAAGTCTTTGGCATTTGATAACTTAAGCTAGATATCTAACATAATATCATCCAACCTATCTCTAGTCCTTTAGGCTTGAATAACCACAAATGTGTTGTTCATGGTCTCATTTTTCCATACCTAGAGCTTCTTCATCAAAATATCATTGGCATCTAAAATTTGTTGAAATGTGTCTTTTAGTGTTTCCATAGGAACCATTTCATCATTAAATATAAGTTTAGCTTTATCCACCATTGTGAACTCTGGTTTAGCAAAATCCAAGGATTTTTTAAGGTGATACAAAACCAAAGCAAGATAAAAGGCATTGCTAAGATGCCTAGCCTTAGTAATTTGTTTTTATGATTCCACTTTCTCCTTGTGCAACCAAAAAATAATATGTTCTAAGTTTGAATCCTTTTGTACAATGTATTTTTGGAATGCATCTACTCTTTCAATTTGCTTGTATAATTGTAACTACAAAACATTTAAATACATCTCCATGGAAGTGGAATAAAATGCATTGGATCTCATTCATATTATGTTAGAAGATGGCATAAATTGAGCCAATAGAAGCAAAAAAGTGTTACAACAAGATGATGTGGTAGGGACATCCCAAACCATTAGGTAAAGGGGAGATAATTTGATAGTGAAGTCTCCTCTGGTGCACCTGATTGGGTTGCATCCTTATGGGAAGCTTCTTCCTTAGTAGCTTATACCTCTACCTCTACTTGTTCCTCTTCATACTTGTGCACTACCTCTTGGTGATCCTTTCTCTTCCTTTCAAATTTTACTTATTTGAACCTTTTTATTTTAGCCTGAAATTATTTGGCATTCTTTTTCCTAACCTCAACTTTTTCACACTTATTTTTTTTTTCTTCCTCCTTAGCATGTTGTTTGTCTTATTCCTATTGTGCACATTTTGGGGTATCTTGTTTAACATCCACTTCTTTTGATAGATCCAACATATTGGTATCTAGGGATCCCTCCATTACATATACATCATCTATTTCTATATCAGAATGCGAGTGTTCCAAATATTTGGATTTGATAATTATGACATCTCTGTGCATGAAAAACTTTATCAACTCGGTCAAAGGCATAAGTGTATCTGTGTGTTTCCTCATGCCCCTAAAATTTGTGAGATGGGCACTAGTTGTTATGTCTATCTCTCCAAAAGATACCAAATGTTCAAGTATGATGGTTGAATTATTTCATTGATGACTACATTTTTTATGCATTAGTGGCCACATTGGGTTCCCTTTCTCTGGTAGATATACCAACTACGTAGACGATGAACCAACTTCTGGATCTTTTTAGAAAAAATTTGCTACAATTTCACACTAAGTTTATTCTTGACCTACAGTATACAAAATAATAGAGGGAGGGGGTTACATAATGTCTACCAAATGGTCACTGCTTACCTTATTCTACACTAGGAAAGTACCTACTTCTTTCTAGAAAAATAACTCCTCCTCCTCCCTATCAAAAACCTTTTAACTAATGTCTTTGATCATGCATTAAATAAATTCCTATTCATCAACCCAAAAAACTATGAGATCATACTCCCAATCCATCCTTAGCACATGTGGTTTATCCAACAATGCCTTGATCTCTTTCTAGTTGTTGGTGGTGAGGCTCTTTGCATAAGTCCCTTTTACTTTCCTTTTTCTTATTGTGGAAGAGATATAGACTATTATGGTGAGGCCTATGGTTACGTAGATGGCTATGGTTGTTATTGCTCTTACCAATGTTATTATGTGACTGGGGTTCTTTGTCTATATGCTTTGGCTTGTGATTCAACCATTATGATGAAAAAAGGAATTAGAGTTATAGTTGGCATGGCCAACTCATGCACCTTGATTTGAATACCACTGTATTGGTTACCGATGCATGATACACCAAATATTGCATGGAATCCTATGGAATTTGAGGGTGTGACCTGATCAAAGCTAGAGCCTTAAGCCATCATGTGGTAAACTACCCCAATTGCTCATAATATTACCCTGTCTTAGTCCAAGTGATACTTGTGAGGGTAGTAGTAGACCAAAAGTCTATAGTAACATTAACCTAGCCTAATGAGGACTTATATTAGGTGAAGCATAACAATAAAACCAAAAATTGATATTGTAAAATTTGTGAGCTAATTGAAAGTACCTTTTTGATATTAGTGATAAGCTCAGATGCAAGAAATTTAGGCCAATTAAAGTTCTCTTTTTAGTGTATCATGCGATACACAATGTCAATTACTCCTTTTGTTACATACTTGGTTTGATTCATTGTCTACCAAAACCTTTTTGTAATACACTCTAAAAGAATGCACATTATAACATCCTCAATGAAGTCAATTGGGTTCATCTACCTACCCTAGTGGGAAATTTTCCTCGAGCAAATGAATGAATTAGCGATGTGGTGGACTTATATGGAAATAATAATTTTTCATGGTTCAAGAGGCTTGTGGCTCTCACCATGGTCTACGCATTGATCCAAATAGTGATATCTCTAGATAAATGAATAACCTCTTTGTTGTATCTACTTAATAAGGTATGTATGACCTCATCCAATTGCCTAAATGTAGGTAACTTGATTAGCCTCTTTGCATCAAAACTCTGGAGCAGATGTTGAAGTGCAAGAGCTCTTGCTTGTGCACCTAATTGTGTTGATTGGGAAAAAAGAGTAACTTTAGCCATTTCCAAAATGTCAAAGGGATCTAGGTCATGAAATTTGGTTTTGTTGAAGACCTATCCCAATCCCTATTTCTTCCTTCTCCACATCTATGAGCAGGATTAAAAACTTGCTCTTATCCAAGATTAAACCTATAATCTACATTATTTGATTGATTTATTCTATCACAATTTGGGTATTAATTTTTTTTCATGGGAGTATATCAAGAGTAGATATGAGAATACTCTTGTTCACCAAATTTTATAATGTTTTTGCATTGTTTCTCCACATTTTTTTATGGATTTTAGCATCTAATTTGCTCTTGCCAACCTCTTTAAATACATTAAATGCCTATGCATGAGCACTCTTCCTCATATATAATATTTTGGCTTTAATGGTGACCTTTTTGTCTCTTGAAACATTGAAATTACCCCATATCAAGTGTTTGATGTGACCCTATGTCACTTCATGTAGCCACTTTGTTTAATGACTCCACTTGTCACATCCCAACTTAATCTACTTCAAACAATATGCAATCTTTCGAAACACCATGTCATTAATGGTTTTGCATGATCATTAGTGGTATTTTTGCCATACATGTCTTATCATCACCACTTTCTTAGACTTAATTTAATATTGATGTACTTTTTAAAAATAAATTACTCCTTAATCTCCTTTCTTTGATAAAGTATAAATAGTGATATTTTTCATTTCAAACTAACTTATTAAATGCATTTAATAAGTTGTATTATGCATACCCATAAGAGCTCTATTGGACTATAAAAGTACACAAAAACAAATGTATTAGTAGATCCAATAAGATTCCTTAGACAAGGACCAAGAAATATAGCAATAGAAGAATGACCTCGTTGTCCACTCCTACACCACATGTATCCTCTTGAGTCCCCATGGTCCAATAATTGTATGTATCCTATTGGGAGAGAATAAAGAACATGACCACAAATTTGAAGCCAATATTTAGGCTCATCAAGTACTCAATGATTGAGTGAATAGGTAAGTACAAGCAAAAACTTGAAGTCTCTGTCCCTTCTATTAACAACATGTGTCATCACAACACTCCTTAGTAAAAAAAGGAGTTATTTAAAGAAAAGGTATGCCATTGGCCTAAGGAAGTGGGCCCCCATTTTTAACAAAAATTTTAAAGGTAGTTCAGAGGGAGACACGCATCACCACAATACTTCTTATATATCCCTAAGATTTTGTATATGATGTTACATCTGTTAGCCTCTAGGTAAACGAGATGGATACACTTGGCATAATAATGAAGAGTCACTCGCCTAATGAACTTGACATATTTTTTGAGTGTTGAAATGTCATGGGTTTATAGATGCATGCCACATGTCCTTGAGTATTGAAAAATGAAGTCCTAAGCTTAATGTTGTAGGTACCCTTGAAGGTATCACAAGACCCTTCAAGGTATCACCTAGTATTGCCTTGAAAACTTCAAGGATACCCATATATATGTTTGAAAGGTTTATCCTAAGAGATACCTTCAAAATTTTGGGTCAAAAACAGAGGTTTAAATCAAATATAGGATCCCAAAATATAAGAAGTTAATAGTTTTCCATAATTTTTCTCAAAACCCCCATTACTCATTATCATTTTGTATTGTAGTCATATACATGGTTGAATATTGACTTAATTAGTTATTTTTCTCTACATGACTATTCCACTCTGATGCATGTTTGAAATGTATCTCCTAGGAGATACCTTCAAAGTAAGATGAAGAAAGAATTGATGTATAAAATATACGAAATTAAAAGATATTATTTTTTTTGTATTGACATAAACCATGTCATTAAAAAAATGTTATACATTACCTTTTTAATATTTTTAGGTTTTAACATATCTCCATGCTTATGTTATGATATAAATATATTTTTATCTCCTACATATATGTATAAATTGGACTGATTTTATAAATAACTTGATTAATAATTGTTTTCATGTATTTTACAAATGTCTAGGCTAAACAATCATACATCAATGGATTTATAATGTGGAAACTATATTTCTCTCATAAATAATGGTAAGGTCATTGGTGAAGGAATAATACACAAAGTGGTAGGTCCAAATGTTGGATCTCTAGAACCCATAAATCTCACTTCCACATACAAAAATGAGGAAATACCTATTAAATGTGTAAGTGTTAATGTGACTAAATATTTTGATCTGACTGTACTACTTCTATTTCCTACAAATTGTGTGGATAATTTTGGAGATAAAGTTGATATTTTTACTATATGGAGCACAAAAATGATGCAACATGTCACATGAAAGTTTTCTATAGATAATGACACAAAACAAAGACAAAATAATTTGAGTTCAGTTTTACATATACAACCATTACAATAAGAAAACCCTTTCTTGGATTCATATATTTGATATATCGATGATCCTACCACATTTAAAATCCTAAAAAAAAAATTCTTGGGAAAAGGGTACATTTATTGCACAAATGTACAACTCTTGCAAATAATGGAAAAATTGCTTTTGGTTATGTTGAATTTGCACAAATAGGGGAGATTGTTAGTTGCAATCCTATCCCAATGCTATAAAATGAATTGGGAATTTACATAATCCATGTTATATAACATTGTGAGACTTGTACTATAGAGGTAACTGAAACATCTATTGTTAGATGGCCTTCTAACAAAATAGTGGACACTGAGACTTGTCGAGCAATCAGTTTACCATACATAACACCAAAGGAGAAGGAAATTGGAAACATTTGGGATATATTAGATAATCAAGTCACTCCTTGATTGACATTCCCATTATAAAGGCATCCAAAAAAATTAACTTGTTCCTAAAAACACTCAGGGAAAAAAAGAAGTTAGCTAAACACTTCACTCAACCAAGTGGAGTTTGATAAAAGCATAGATAGTGAGATTTTAATAATGTATATGGATAAATGTTTCACCAAAAAATGTTTTCAGTGAGGAATATCATTTGAGATTCTAAAAACTCTAAAAAGATGAAGTTGCTTGAATCTACCACAATAGATAGGAGGCAACATGTCTTGGATGCCCTTTCTATCGATTTGTTTAAGAAAATAAAAATAAAACTAGCATTGATTTTTTAAGGTACATATATCTATTTATAAGCTTGTCTTAAAATATATGGATTGAATAGAAGTAGTTTTTTTGACATTAAAAATTATCACAAAAATAGGGAACGAGATGCATTCCATGTAGGGAGATTTCATCAAAAACCATAAAAGAATACAATGGTAGCTAAAGATTTGTTGGACAAATTGGTGGATGATTTTGTAGATGTTTCTCTATGACTAACATTTGAGGTAAATATAGATAGCTCATGATAAAATGTTCAATATCTTCCAACATCTTTCACTCAAGTATTTATGAGGTGCCACATCAATGCACAACTAACAAATATGGAATATGAACTAATATCCCAACCAAAATTCAATAACACGAGGAGAAATAATTTTCATGATGTGACCATTTCCACATCTGATGACTTCACTAGGTGAAAAACATGCATCTTGTTGACTCAATAGAAATGCTCTGGGTCCCTCTCTAGAGATCAAGAAGAGTTTATCTATCAAGAATTTGTGATGTACTCAAATCAAATACTTTATTCAGGATAAATGTATTAGACACATAAATAAATGTTAGAGTAATAACCTGAAGAATGCCTCAGTGTCATTCAAGACAAGGTGGAATATCACAAAACATTTGTGCCAAGGATAGTGCCAAAAAGTAATGTACTTACTGATAAAATATTAGATTTGTCAATGGTAGGGATTATAACACATGGTCATGGTGTAGGTGGATATGGGCATTTTTTTAATGTACATTCTTGGAGGGTCTAACTTTACTATCACCTTATTGAACAAGTGCTTCAAGGATATGGAAATAACAATGCTAGATACTTATAGATCTTTACTATATAAACCTAGATCTTCAAAATATCCATTATATGATGCACTTTTATCTAACAACTTCTACCCTAAATTCAATAAATATAGAGAAGAAACATAATCAATTGGTGCCTTCAAAAAAATTCCTTAAGGGATATACCTTTAACTAGACAAATATTATGGGGACAATAAGAATAGGTACTTCCATCCATAATTATATTTTAAAAATGTTGAACCTTATATGGAACTAATGTTACATTTACAAATTTAAAAAATCATGTTTTTTTGTATAGGTATGTGTTGAAATATTTATCTCTCCTTATCTATAAAGGTGTTTTACTTGATGTTGAGGTCAAATTTCTACCTGTAGAACATACCCATGAGGACATCGAGGAGACATATAGAAACCTGTTTGAATGTATAAAGAGGAAAGATGTATGGAGTGTAGCAAAGATAATGGACACTTATAGGATGTGTGAAAATATAAGAAACTTCATGCCATATTTGATTGAAGAGGTAGTGCATTTAAAATATTATGTTGATAGTTACCAATTGAAGGGAAGAAATGAAATAGTAGACTTGACAAAAGGTCAATACTTTCTTCTACGCATGGAGTAAGGTTAGCCCATTATACATTGCAAAAACTCAATTAGAGATAGAAATTGGTAATCCCAATTACATTATGGTTAAAGAAATAAAATGGTGAGCCAAATGTTCCAAAAGGTAATCCAAAAAAAACATATTTCAAAGACTTGAAAAATAGATAAATGTCTCAAGATTGCATTGTAACAAAAGACTCAGATAAAAGTAGAAAAAAGAGTGTAAAAGAAATTAAATATAATTTGAATAAGTATGTACATCAATTAAATGAATTTGGTTTGACCAAAAATATTAAGTGGAAGGATCTATAATATTAATTCCAAAACATCCATGACATAATGAAAGAAGACATTTTCCCTTCTGAAGTTGAGTGCATAAGATATTTTTGGTCTAGAACTCATCATGACACATCAGATGCATAGGTATTTTCACAAAATAGTTCATGATAAGATCTTTGATTTTGGAGTGGCACTATAGATATATTTGTTGGTCCAAAAAGCAAAAGAACAAAAATTGAATTTGATCCAGCTCAAGATGTGCAAATCAGAGATATGCTATTTTTTAGACCTGACAACTCTATAGGAGTGGAATACACAATATAGGTTACTAGAGATAAAATAAATATTTAGATCCTAAAAACAAATTAGGATATATAATAAAGGGTCAATATATCTTGGTTCATCCTTGTTCATGTAAGTAAAAAAGATGCAAAAGAAGCAGACATTTATTCAGGCTACTTGGATAAGAAATGGAAGCCAAACCTAACCGACACATATTTACCATCCATACTCATAGATAGTATCATATATGCTTAGAAACAAAATAAAAATTATAGAGGTCATATACTTGTTCTCATTGATTTTTTGAAAGGCATTGTAATAGACTATTTGAATGTATCATCCCACAAGGCACTAACAAAAATAGTGTTAAAAGGATTAAGGAATTTGAAATGGTGTTTCCTTAATTTTGGAATGAGAAATATGAATGTTTTTTTTCAAAATTTAGTCCATTTTTTTAGAATGTATAATGTTTTATTGTTTTATTTATTTATATTTATTTTTAGTGGTTCTTTGCATTTTGGATCTTTAAAAATGCACTTCAGCATTTGAGTTTTATTTTAGTAACTATACATCTATTTAATAGCATTTGACTATTAGAATGTCCACTTCACTTTTTTGCATCCTTAAAAATGGTATTTGTAATTTTAAAATTTGATAATTTACACTTTGGATTTTGTGTTGTTCAAAATACACTTTGGCATTCATGTGTATGTGGAAAGGTCTTCAACATTTACACCTTACAATGTCCCACATATGCATCAAGAGTTGTTCTTTGACATTTACATATCGATAAATGTTATTCAGATTTTTAGTTTTTTAAATTACACTTCGTACAAGCATCTGACATTGTGACACATGGAATAATCTTGGTGACTCGATTGTGTAGAAGGAAGACCTGTCCAAACAAAAGTCCCAAACAATGCGAGCACTTGAGATTGCAACATGCATTATAATCTTGGTAACTCAAATATATGGGATATTATACCAATAATATAATAATAAAACACTTGTGATCGACATGTGGCATGTACAAAAATATGAGATAAACTTTGATGGTTATGAGGACGTCACCTAAATCAAATTAAACAAATATTTCATGATCTAACCAACTGATGACAAATGGCATCCCAATCATCCCAAGTGTTTTAAATCACATATTAGTTGAGCACTCGATTGATGTATGAATTATTTTTCTGTAAGAAATAAACCACCAAGTATTATTATCTATAAATACATGGTCTGTGAACCAGTTTGAATGGCCATAAAATTTGGACTTATTACAAAGATATAATATAAATGTGATTTATTTGTAATATGTCCAAGTAATTCTTGATGAAGTCTAATTTATTTATGATCATTTTAAATAATTTGGACTTATCACAAATATATTAGAAAGATGTGATTTATTTGTAATAAGTCCAACATAATCTTGATATAGTCCAATTTATTTTTAATAGTTTTCAAAAATTTGAGTTGTTGTTAAGTCCATATTATCTAAAATAGTCCTTTTGTGGTTTTTTGATAAACTACAAAATCATGACTTAAGAAAAAAAATCTCTACTATCAATAAATCGAGAGTTGTGATTTTGTTATAAATAATAAAATTTTAAAATTTGATTATTTGACAAAATTAATCGATTTAATAGATTATGATGTCAAAGACGTTTATGTATAGATGCCTATATTATATTTAAAACTAACTTATTAAAAATTTAAAAATGGATATCGAAATGGTTATAAAAAATGACCCAAGGTTCTAATTATTCAAATGATCAAAAGATGTTTTAAGTAGTTTAAGCCCTAATTTTGGATTTTTAACAAATAAATAACTATTTTCAACAATTTGCCTAGATGACTAAGGATGTCTATGCATGGAAAATCAAGACCTATTAAAACTTAATGTTGGACACTTATTTTTAACAAAATGATCTAAATAAATTGGATGAAAAAGATATCTTATATTAGACTAAGCCTGTGCTATTAGATGTCAAAGATAACCTTTAGCTAAATCCAGTTTGCAAAGCCACAATTTTAATTAGGAGGTCATTTTTTTCTCAACCCTGAATCGATATTTTTTTAGATATTGAAATCCATGGTTTTGTGATTATATTTAGACTATCTTCTGACATCAGCTTCCTGACCTTGTGATTATCTTTAGATGGTCTTATGACCAAAAGTTCTATTTCTTGCAAATTATCTTCTGACCTCAGCTTCCTTCTTATGGCCTTACATAAATAAAATCCCATACGTGAATAAAAAATACCATTTGGTCACAACTACACAAATATGTTATATGTATTTATAATAATGAGTTCCCTATAAAACTAAAAATAATTTGAGGGAAATCCACAAGAAAGTGGTCAAATTATTAATAGCCTAGAATTTTACCAATTAAATTTGATGTTGCTTCTTCGATTGGCCATACACAAAAGATAAAAGCTATATTTTTTAATGTAAAACATTTAACATTAATATACATGGGGTCAGGAAATAAATCCAACGAATTTTCAAAGCATGAAGACAACATTTATTATGAATGGTGACACCAAGGCTATCAACTCATAATGAAATCTTTTAAAAATTTTACACAATGAATTACATCAGTTAAGAATAAGCTGAAAGAACTATGTTCAATGTTTGATGACCAATATATATAAATTATTAATAATTAATTCTAAAATGTCTCTATTTCTACCCAAAAATCAAGAAGATCCATCTATATGAATCTTGTATTTATTCCTATAAAGTTTAAGATGATTAATATTATCCACTAATGGTTAATGTTGGCAACTACCAAGTGCATTGACACTAGCTATTTTGCCTTCTAGACAGCTTGAATCATTTTATAGTGTGAAGAAAGTCACCAAAAATGTAAGGGATCCAGAAAAGAGGTATAATGTTCCTATTTAGCTTATGAATTAAATGACATATTTGACTATATATATGTTGAATCCAAAAAAAAGATATATGACAATCATCTTAAGATAAGTTAGAAATAATATCTATTTGATAGAATGCAAAACATGCCCTATGTTGGACCAAATGACCCAATGAGACTCTTCTATTAGTACAACTTACGAAAGACATAGGTATGCTCATGAAGCATTGACATGATTTCACCAAATACAAGCAATAGGTGTCCAACATGATCAACTTACTTTTGCTATTAGACCCTTCAATGCATGACACTATATTTGTTTGACAAGATAGCTCCATAAATAATAATGGTCAAGAGACACAAATCATAAAATGTCCTAAGAAGGAGCTTATAGATTTGACAAGACCATAGTTTAAAAAATTATAGAAATATGACCTACTTAAGGTAGAACCATGACATGGAGAAGTCCAATGCAATTTAAATTAAATTGTATTTTGGCCACTATGTGTCATGTTGCATTAAAATGATAGCTAATTGAAAATAGATTTTTACCTAATTTGAGATGCCTGAACTATTTGATAAAATGTCTCACAAGAGAAATAGTATTATAGATGGTAGTAATTATAGGACATGCAGAAAACATATTTATTGATAAATATGTGATAAATTTTGAATCAAATACATGTCTACAAGCATAAAGTGAAGATCTACCACATTAGCCAGTGCTCTTAGGAGTTTCAAAACAACGTACAAACATCTATTAGAATGTAATAGAAATGGATTTTCCCTAATGCTATGCTTGTTATCACACTAATAGATGAGTTTGTAAAATGTGGAAAAATGCATAGCTATATATCATTTGATACATGAGCTAGAGAAATCTAATGATAGTGTATGGGATATCAAACAAAACTTGATCCACGGAGCTTACACAATTACTGCTAATAAAAATTCTAAAAACTTATGCACATTTCAAAGCTTCTACTCATCCAATGCAATATATCAAAGCAAACCAAAATATTGACAAATAACACATGCACAGATAAAATAAGCACCATAGTTAAAATAATGAACTATAAGGCATAATTTAACCTACAACAGAGTGCCTAAATGATGCATGAATATTCATGTCACAAAAATCAATTTAGTCAAAATTATAGATTATTACAAAGATATAATATTGAAATCACTGATAACAAAAAGGAATTTAGATGGAAAATATGAGACTTAGATCCATCGACTTTGTCTTAAATCTTTCCTTCAAGCATCATTGTCACACTTCACATTCACATAATTAGTCCAAATGGATCCATCCCACCATGGTCACCATAATGTAGATGAAATTTTAGCTCACTATGGATTTAACAATGCAAATTCCAAACTCAAATCTCAACCACTAGATAAGATGATGAAGCCATTAGAATCTAAATGCCATTACATGAATGTAACATTCAATCTTACATTTAAATCATAAATCTTAAATTATTTACATCATGATTAAATAAAATAGAAAAGACAAGAGGATTGGGATGAATAAGTTAGACTCATATTGAAATGGATGATTAATCAAATATGATGGATCATGGTTGCTTGATTGAGGATTGATTTTGGCATGGAGACTTTTCAAGCTTGGTAGATGGCTTCCATAGAGGAGGAACCTTGCTTAAATAGAAGAATGGAGGGAAGATCAAGGGTTGATATTACAAGTTAGTGGGATGAGATCAATGGTTATGAATTATTCAAAGAATATTAAATTCGTTAGAAGTATCTAGTTTAGAGACTTTTAGAGACTTGGAGGAGCTTCTCCAATTCTAGATATTTCTCCATTAGCTTAGGGATAATGGAGGATTAGGTGGGGATTATATGGGGGATTAGGTGAGGATTAAGGATATTTGGATGAGGTAAGGCTAGGGTGTAGGTTAGTACATGGGTAGGTGAGATTATGGGAATTTAAAATTCCCTTATAATGGATAACTAAGATTATATTAGGATAATAGTGACTTGGATAGAATTAATGGAGGAATGGGTTGAATAAGTGATGCAGGAGCGTCACGTTAGGAAATAAAAATTTTGTGTTTTTTGTCAATGAGTCAAAATTGGTCTATTTGGATAACATGTGTTTCTAGAGACCTTTAGAGGTCTATTCCATGTATTTGAGTCTATTTGGGGTCCTCAAGATGAACTATCTAGTTTTTAGATGTTTTCCCTCCAAAATAGGGAATTTAAAAATTCAAATGTGAAGATTGAGCTTAGGAAGATCATATGCATGTTTGAAGTGTTTATATAAGTATATTATGGTCAAGGAGTATAATAAAGGTATGCAATGGGTGATAATGAGTCATATTGGTAAAACTCATAAAGTGGTAGTCATGTTTTGAAAGGTAACTTACACCCATACGTTGGGTTCAAGATCAATAATTGGTTTTGTAACTACTTTATAAGTCTATGTTACAGAAGAGGGAATATAATTAATGGTGAGTGACTAGATGGTGTGGTAGAGAGGAGAAACCTCCAAGATTATTTAGGAGGATAATATAAAGATGCATGTATTTAAAAACATCTCAATATAGATGACTTAGTCTATCCATGGACTATGTTTCTTTTATGGATAACAAAGAACAAAATGAAAAAAAAGAGAAAATATTTTTTATATTCATGTCCTCACATGACATTGGTTTATTTTTTGTTGTTATCAATGTTGAAAATATCTTGAGACCTTATGTCTGTTCATTTTTATGTGAAATTATAGGTTGTTAGTAGGTTGATGGAGACATTTAAAAGTGGACTGTAGTTGATAGCTTGGTAAGGAGTTTTAAAGTAACCTATTTAGAATATTCAAATGGATACTAAATTTTAAATTGATTATTTAAATTTATTAAGTTCATACGGACCATAGGATGATTGATTAAAAAATGGAATATTGATAACTCAGGTATAGTCCTTGATTGTTTGAAGAACCTTCCACATATTCATGATAGTAGGATATAAAGTTGCCTGGATGATGTTGGTTATAATGTAACTAAATAATTTTGAGTATGAATCATTGATAATAATATCATTTTATTGGTTGGCATTCATGACTATGGATAGAAGTTATTTTACAAACCCTCCACAAGTTGTTATAAGCATACCCCTATCTATATAGTCACAAAAACCTTGTGTGTTAGTAGATTATGAAAGAGAATTCATTTGAATAAGTGAGACCATGGGATTAAATAATTATTTTTTAAAATAATATAAAGGAAATATATGGTAATAGAGTTAATATGTTACTTTTTAAAGTTCATAAACTTTAAGACAATAACATGTTCTATGTACCCTATGTAGGAGAAACATTTTAAGACCCCTATTTTGTGGGATTAGAGCCAAGAATCATAAGAGGAATGTAAAGTGTAATGTATTTTAGTTGAATTTTCATGATATTTTAATTTTTAAGATGATATACATTCATTAAAAACCTAGAGACAATATTAAGACTTGCTAGTTAACACATACCCTTGTTTGAATTTAAGTTATTATGCACATTCAATAAGGAAAGTTATTATGATTAATCAAAAGGTGTTTATATTGGTTATAATTATTTAAATTGATGAATAAAGGTTTAATAAAGGTGTATTTAGGCACTAAAACCCTTACAAAGTTTATTTAAACTCAATAATGTTGAAACCTAACTTGCATAGTCAATATGGTATGCCTAGTCTACCATATTTCTTCATGTTTCATGCATTTAATGCATTGAAAGGATCAAGAAAATGTATATAAATCTGGAACAGGATAAAATAGATCTAAAAAAATTAATTTGAGTATTTTAGACCTTATATAACTTGATATATGTAATTTCTAAGGATCTCGGCTTGGGTGTAGGGAAAAAACCCTAGATTTAGGATTTAGGCCATAAAATGACTTCCATGTATTCAATTTTTCTGAAAATTTTGATTTATTATGGGTTTATGGTATAATAAATTAATCTTATAAAATTAGATTGGTATAGATTTCACAAGTGTGGTTGTGTAATAGACTTAAATAGGTCTAAAGGATGGTTATTTTGCAAAGGAAGAGATAGTTAGAGGTCAAGTCAGGCCATGAAACTTTATGAGAAGGTGAATAATTATATTTTATGGCTAAAAATTTCCCTAAATACTCAATAAAGGTAATATTTTGTGAAATTTGATAGAAAATGCTAAGAATAAGCTACTAGCCTAGTGTAACTAGGAAGAGTTAACTATGTGGAAAGAAGCAAAAGAGGGTGAGCTGATAGATGAAAGAGGTATATATAGGTATTTTAAGATAATTTAAGATAATTAAATCATATTTAATGAAATCTTAGAACCCAGTGAGATATTTGATCCTTGAGAACCAAAGAAAGTGCCTAAAAACAACTAAAAGAGATTGGAATCAAGTTTGTGAGATAGATGAATAGTATGAGGTAGAAACAAAATGTGAATTTAACATGAAAGATATATTAATTTAAATAACACCTCAATAATATTTTTCACTCAAGGAGGATAAAAAACCCATTGACATAAAGGAGAGTATAACTAGTTCAAGCAAGGACAATCAAGGACATGTCACCCAGTGCATGCAACTAGTTGAATAGAGAATCATAGTATAATGCTAGAGATGACTTATACTAATGAATTTGCATCATTTTCATATCAGATATAGTAAGGTATGCTTGGGTTAATTTTTTTTTTGAATTCCTTACATTTTTTGATTTGAGAAGGATGCATAGTGTTATGAGTTGTGTATAAGAAGAAACTTGTAGGGTGTTGAGGGAGAAGAGGAAGTTGTAGGTCTGATATTTTGAGGTTATCATAGAGGAAAATAAAATATAGGAGAGATAAAAGAGAGATAGAGTCCCAAAAGTCCTTTGAGAAGGAAAATATCTAGTTAAGAAAAGACTAGAAGAGATAGAAGAAAAGAGAGCATTAAAGATCCAAGAGAGAAGAGGAAGTTAAGAGACTACAAAAGAGAGTCATTAAAGTTAAGAGGAGATCCTAGAGAGAATAATCAAGAAGAGGAAAGTTAAAAAATATTTATAAGAGGAAAAATTGAAGGACTTGCCAAGGATAAGGTCTAAATAGGCCAATAAAGTGAAGAGAAATGGGGAAGATGGATATAGATGAAGAATTAAAAGAGATGAAAAGAGCTGTGGAAGAGATTTGAGAAGATTGAGATCATGGTGAAGTTGATGAGAGAACAAGAAAGACAATGGAGTGGATGGATTATGAATAAAAAGATGAAATGGCTAATAAAGTCACTAGTGAGAAGAATAAGGAACAATAAAGGTGTCTTGAAAGATGAGAAGACAACACAAAGAGGCATGAGAAATAAGATGTTACCAAGTGAAAAATAAGATAGAAAATTTGTGAAGATAGTTCTCATTGAAGAGAACAAGAAGGTGAAAGAAGTGCCAAGGAGAGCACAAAAGAATGAAGATAAGAGAAGATGGATAATTCCTATGTCAAAGGCATTAAAAAAAACTATGTGGTCTCTCATTTTATATGTTAACATTGATTTTGAGTTTGTGTTTATAAGTATGAGTAAGAATTTAGTGAACATAGGGAATGAGGCCTTAAAGTTGATGAAGAAGGTGTCAAGAATGACACCCATAAAGTGTTAAGATAATGACAAAGAGAAATAACTTCATGAGGAAGTTAAAGTGTTGTAGATTGAGATTATTCCAAAAGATGAAGAGAAAGAAGAGTTCTATGATGCATTTCCATGCATAACATGTGAAATAAAGGATATGGTACACCAAGAGGAAATAAAAGTCACACAAAAAGATAAGAAAATCACATAAGAATACATGAAGGTCACTCAATAAGACATCAAAGAAGAGATAATCTTGAAACAATTTCTATTAGAGGTAAATGAGTGTTTTAATGATGAATTTGATTGTATTTATGAAGAAGGAAAAGTTAAAGTGTAGGTAGAGAGAGAAAGATAGATTGCAACCCTCAAGAAAAGTACAAGGGCATGGATATGTATGGCCTAAATGGATTTAAAAAGTGGGTAAAGAGAAAAAAGACAAAAATATAAATCAAGAGGTTAAACAAAGCAATAGTATAGGTAGAAGACAAGCACAAGTGTGGAAACAAAGCATGAAAGGCAAAGCACCTCAAGTTGGCAAGATAGATTACTAAGGCATGAGAATGGTGAAAATAAATTCAAGTGGCACCCCAAGAAGATATAAGATAACAATTGGGTGGTAAAAACCAAGTTGATATCACAAGAAGATCACATGACAAATGAATCCCAAGAAAACATGAATATGAAAGAGGATGACAAGGCAATAAAGCACATAAGCAAGATGGTGCAAGCAAACCAAACCAAGGAAGTGAAGGTACAACCATGTGAACAAGGTAATGAATGATTAAGAGAGGATAATTATTTTTAATATGTGTTTTCAAGTGTGATATATGATGTTATGTTTGACTTTGATTCCAATAGTGAAGATTTCTTGTACATAGAAACCATGACATTGATTGATGAATGCATAGTTTGGCAAGATGAGAGAGAAAAAATTCAAAGAGTACTTGATAAGCATGATGTACAAAAAGAAGATATTGATATAAATCTAAAAAATGAGGGATTCCAAGGAAGAGATAAATATAAATCTTTCAAAGATAATGAAGAACATTATAGACCCAAGTTTGATGAAGCAAATGAAGATTTGGATGCATTTGAATTGCAAGAAGAGATGAGAATGATAGAGGACATGTTTATTCCACTCAAATAGATTAAAATAGGTGAGGTACAATAGGTTTAAGTCAAGAAATAACTCTAAGAAACATCAACTAATGAACAACAAAGATAAGTACCAAAAGTTGTGTAAACATGTAAGTATGCAAGCAAGGAAATAGAGTATGCACAAGTACACAAGGTGAGGTACTCATTGGATCAAGATCAAGATGAGTTTTAATTTGATAAAAATGCATATGGGAGGTCAAAAATAAGTCAAATAACAATCTACTATGGTGAGGATGAAAAAAATAAGAAGTTGTTCATGCATAGTAAACAAGATGAGAGGGAAGAGTATCCAAAATTGAAAAAGTTTGAAGAAATAGTAGCAAAATAAAGCATATAAAATTAAAATATGGAGGTTGATATGAATAAGATGCCAATATATCCTCATGACAAATATGATAGCATGAAAAAAAAGCAAGAGGCTCTAGAAAAGTAAGACACAAATGAGATTGATGAGAAAAGAAGCCATGAAACAATCATAAGGAAGACAAACTCACACAAGTTAATTGCAGTTGAGCATGAGAAGGAACAAAATTACTTGGAAAAGGTGGAATATGCAGCAAATACAAAGTTAAATCATTTTGAATACCTCATAGAGTTGGAGGATGAATGGGCATAAATATTGGATAAAGCTACAAAGAATAAATGCAAGCATTTAGCAAAGATAAGGGAGTAAGCAAGGATGAAAAACTTGAACAACAAGGAAGGATTCTCAAAAGATAAATTAGAAGGTGAGAAAGAAACTTGGATGCCCAAGTTTTCTCCCTCTTGAGGAGTATGATGTAGGAGCATCATGCTAGGAAATAATTTTTTTTTTTTGGTCAATAAGGAGTCAAAATTGGTTTAGTTGGATAAAATGTGTGTCTAGAGGCATTTCAAGTTCCATTCCATGTATTTGAGTCCATTTGGGGTCCTTAGGATTAAATATCTAGTTCCTAGATGTTTTCCCTTCAAAATAGGGCATTTGAAAATTCAAATGTAAAGATTAATTAGAGGAAAATCATATGCATGTCTAAAGTGTTTATATGAGTCTAGTAAGCTCAAGGAGTATAATAAAGGTATGTAAGGGGTGATAATGAGTCATATTGGTAAAACTTATAAAGTGGTAGTCATCTTTTGAAAGGTAACCATGCACCTATGCATTGGGTTCAAGATCAAGAATTGGTTTTTTAACTACTTTGTAAGACTACATTGAAAAAGAGGGAAGATAATTCATGGTGAGTGATTAGATGGAATTTTAGAGAGTATAAACCTATAATAAGAGGTAGGAGGAGAATATAAATATGAATGTATTTACAAATCTCTCAATATAGATGATTTAGTCCATTCATGGACTGTGTTTCTTTTATGGATAACAAAGAACAGAATGAAAAAAGAGAGAAAAGATTTTGTATATTAGTGTCATCACATTACATTGGTTTATTTTGTGGTGTTCTTAATATTGAAAATATCTTGAGACCTTGTGTATATTCATATTTATGTGAAATTACAGGTTGTTAGTAGGTTGATGGAGACATTTAAATCTAGACTATAGGTGATAGCTTGATAAGGAGTTTTAGAGTAACTTATAGTATTAAAATGGAGATTAAATTTCAAATGGAATATTTAAATTTCTTAAGGTCATATGGACCATAGGATGATTTCTACAGCAACATGGAATACTGATAACTCAGGTAAAGTCCTTGATTCTTTGAAGAACCTTCCACATGTTCATGATAGTAGGCTATAAACTTGTCAGGATAATGTTAGTTATAATGTAATTGAGGACCTTTGAGTAGTAATAATTGATAATAATATCATTTTATTGGATTATATTCATGACTAGGGATGTAATTTGTTTTACAAACCCTCCACAAGTTATTATAAGCATAACCCTGTCTATACAGTCAAAAAAACCCTGTGTGTTAGCAGATTATGAAAGAGCATTCATTTGAATAAGGGAGACCATGGGATTAAATAATAATATTTAAAATATTATAAATTAAATATATTTTAAGATATTTAAATGTTAATTTGAAAATTTTACACAATAACATGTTTTATATACCCTATGTAGGAAAAATAGTTTAAGACCCCTATTTTATGGAATTAGAGCCAAAAATCATAAGAGGAATTTAAAGTTTAATGTATTTTAGTTGAATTTTCATTAAATTTAAATTTTTAATATGATATACATCCATTCAAAACTTTGAGACAATCTTAAGACTTGCTAGTTAACACAGACTACTGTCTATACCTTGTTTGCAGTTAAGTTGTTATGCATAGTTAATAAGGAAAGTAAGGACATTTATTGATAAAAGTGTGTTTATATTGGTTATAATTATTGACATGGATTAATACAGGTGTAATAAATGTGGATTGAGTCACTAAAACCATTACAAAGGTTATTGAAACTCATTAATGCTCAAACCCTGACTTGCACAGTCAATATGGTATGCCCAGTCTATTGTATTTCTTCATGTTTCATACATTTAATAAATTTAAAGGATCAAGAAAGTGTATATAAAGTTTTAATATGATAAAATAGAGATAAAAAAGCTATTTTAGTATCTGATACCTTATATAACTCAAGATATACAATTTCTAAGGATCTCAACCTATGTACAGGGGTAAAAACCCTATAATTAGGGTTTAGGCCATAAAATGACTTCCATCCATTAAAATTTTATGAAAATTTGGATTTATTATGTATTTATGGTAAAATAAATTAATCATATAAAATTGTACTAGTACATATAACTTTGGTATGGATTTCACAAGGGTGTTTGTGTAATAGACCTAAATAGATCTAAAAGAAGGTTATTTTGAAAATGCAGAGATAGCTAGAAGTTAACTCAGGACATGAAACTTTATGAGAAGGTGAATAATGATATTGGATACATAAAAATTTATGTACATACTCAATAAATTTAATATTTTTTACAAGTTAATGGAAAATGCTAAGAACATACTACTAGCCTAATGTAACTAGGGAGAGTAAACTGTGTGGAAATAAGGAAAGGAGGGTGAGTTAAAAAATGATAGAGGTATATATAGGTATGTTGAGATAATTTAAGATAATTAAATCTTAGTTAATGAACTCTTATAACCCATTGAGATATTTAATCCTTGAAAATCAAAGAAGGTGCCTAGAAAGCAACTAAAATAGATTGGAATCAAGTTTGTGAGATAAATGAGTAGTATGAGGTAGAAAAAAATGTGAATTTAAAGTAAAAGATATATTAACTTCAATAACACCTCAATAATAGTTTAAAATAAAGGAGGATAAAAAACCCATTGATATGAAGGAGAGTACAACTAGTTCAAACAAGGACAATCAAGGACAAGTCACCTAGTGCATGTGGCCAATTGAATAGAGAATTAGTGTATGATGCTAGACATGACTTATCCCTAATGCCTATGCATCAATAAGGCTAGTGAATATAAGATAATATAAGGGTATATTAGGTAGATGGCTAGGAAGATGGATATATTGGCAGAATAAAATAGGTTAAGTGGAATTAGTGTTAACTAATAGAAATATTAGTCAACAATAATGAAATGAGTGATTTTAGGTGTATACACCTTCATTGGAAAGAATTTTTTAGGAACAACCAGGAGTATTTAAAATATTTGGAAAAACCACAACCTGATCTAACCATTCAAGAAACCACTGTATGAAGGAGTCATAACCATGCCTTTATATTAATGTTAAGAACTCATAATTGGCCATCAAAATGTGGTATGAAATAAATATTTTGTTGTAGTGAAAAATTACATTACACCATCTCAAATGATTAGGTTGGAAAAAAATTATTATGTATCCCAGGACCATCAAATTTATGGTACTGGCTATCATATACGAGTTTTGGATTGTCATAGTTTGTGCCAAAGTCATCTCATCTAGAATAGATGTCTTTTTTCCATATGTGTTTGTAAAATTATTATTTTATTTATATGACTCTTAATATATTTATGTTGCACAATATGGAAGACACCAATTAATTAAAAAAACATTTAGCAAGGATTTATAAAAAAAATACTAAGTACTGCAATCAATAGTATTTCAATGACTATAAATAAAAAAAGAAGACCTTCATTGACCTCTATGCTTTAATTTAAATCAAGTGTTAATTTGAATCATTGACCTTAATTGACCTCCATGCTTGAATTTGAATCATTACATGTATGTTATGCTCTATAAGAAGATGTGTGTGTGTGTGTGTGTGTGTGTGTAGAATGGGGACCACAAGTGGAGAAGTTAATAAGATAGATAATCCATTCTTATTTGATTGACATGAATCTTAATAAATTATAATATGATATTAATGACTTAAACTTCTTGTCTTCTATGAAATGTACTTGAAAATTAGGTTTATCCTTACAATTGTGATGTTTACATGTTGAAATTGAGAAAGTAGTTTCATAACATGAACAAATAAGGACGTGAAACAACACTTCAAATGAGGATTGAACTAAAAAATTTACCATAGACTAACCAAATACGACAAAATTCTATAAGAGTGGGGATGTATCTTCTTGTCCACTCCCATCATGCAAGATTTACAAGCCATTTACTATATTAAATCCTCTAAGAACAATGTGGGACTTTTACGTCACTATGAAAATGTTGTATAAGTTTATCTTTCTCTCAAATCATGCTTTAATAACTTGCTTAAATACTCATATAGTGTAAACAAAAGGGCATAAGAAAACATATGGAATAAATTATATCTTTACAATCTATGAAAAAGAGTAACAATGGCACAAACACCACAACAAGAAGAAGAACCGCATGATGATATTCTAAGATTGGTAACAACACTGAAGACTACATTGTTTCCATGACTACCTGGAAATTAAAATGATTGTTTTTGTAAAATACCCATTTCAAATTTTTATTAATATGTCCATTTTTAAAAAACCCACTTGAAATTTATATTATGTAAATAACTTCACTATGGTGGTCTTTTCATGCATTTGACTGCTCTGATTACCAATTTTTTATATGATAGCCACATATCTATAATAAATTCCTATAGATTTTTTAATTTCCCTCTAGTAATATATGGAATTTTTGTATGCTACATTTTATTATGTCTTTTTGGGTTAAGGTATAAAATATCATTATGTGTGGATTATGGCCACCACATTGAACAATTATACTCCAAATAATCTATGTATACACACATTTATATACATATAATACATGTACAAATAGACACATACACACATTATTGTCATATATATGGGAGGCTATTTTTTAGATAGACACACACACACATTACTGTCATATATTTGGAAGGATGTTTTTTGAAGTTTAGTTATTGTGGGTTTGTATTTATGTAGATGAAAAGATTTTTCAACTAAAGCCTTTGTCCAACTTTATAGGTCTTTTAATCTAATTGATTGTTCACTATGGTGGCCTCAATTTTGTATAAAAACATAATCACTTAGTCTAATTCAAAGCAAGAGTTCAAAACCCACACAACTTTACCATATTTGGAATTCTATTGTAATAACATAAACTACATATTATCACAACCAACAAATTATATTAAGTTATACATTATGAGAATACATAATTCATGGAACACATTTAATTTGACAAATTCAAAATTCTCATCAAAAAAATAATGAAAAAGAGTTATAAATATTTTGAATTACTAACTCAATTGAATGCCTTGCATTCTATTTGATATAGCATTATATATCCATATAGTTGATGATGCAGCAAATGAAGATAATTACAACACAAGGTATAACAATATTATATTTTCATTGAATGTACATGCATTTATTATTGTTTTATTATCATAAAAACATATAAAGCAAGACAATCAAGGTAAATTATCTATATTTAGTCTAACCCTATCTCACTTTGTCGAATTGTTTAGATCCTCATTTCAGACTTGTCATTTGTGACTCTTATGAGGAGGGTTTGAAAAAAGTGTTTTCTCCTTTGTCTTCTTCTATTCATATTTTCTATTAATTCAATCTCTCTACAAAGGGAAGTTCCTATCCCTTTGTGTAATTATTGGAATAGATAAGTCATCAGATGTTGTTTGTTAGATATTGCCCTACTTTGCATCTTATTATAAATGCCTATAATATAGTTTTTGAAGTATGCCATTATTTTAATAGTTTTATCTACTTCAACACATTTCTCAAAAATATCTCATGCTCCATAAATAAGGGCTTCAACATCATCAAATTCAACATAGAGTGTGATTTATTCATAGAATGAAATAAATTCAATTAGAATACCAAAAAATACAAAAATAGATGACTTCAAAAAGATATTTGTCTTACACTATTAGCTTCCCTCGATCATCTATCATAATTAATATGATACCTTTGATTATAATATTTGATCCTCACATATCCATACCCGATGTTGGTTTCCAATTGTACACCTCTTGTGCTCAACCTTGTACACTTGATAAAAATGGAAAAAATGGATGATAAACCTATTGATATGTCATTATAACTGGAGTAGGGTTTAGTAGATGGATGGATTGGATGTAGACAATGACTGGGAAACACTAGTAGAGGGTATGATTAGGTCCCTGCTACTTCTGGCTCTACCTAAACCAAGGTGAGAGGACCTAAGGGGTAGTTTATGTCTACCCGAGTGTATTTATTCATTCTATGTGACAACCCTTCCTGAGAGGAGTGTATAAACTTGGTTATGCCCTCATTATATTTGTTTTTTATGCTAAAAATACCCATGGAGATTGAACTAAAATATCCCTCAATGAAGTTTTGGTTCCCAGTTATACACCTCTTATGCTCAGACTTACACACTTAAGAAAAATGGCATACATGGATAATAAACCCATTGATATGTTTTTATAGCTCGAGAAAGGTTTAGCACATGGATAGATTGGATGTAGACAATGATTGGGAGATATCAACATAGGGTATGGTTAGATCCCCACTACTTTTGGCTCTACCTGAACCAATGTGAGAGGACCTAAGGGGTAGCTTGCTCACATGGAGGGGTATTACAGTTCAATCCCCATGGGGGTTTTTAACACAAAGAAAAAATATGACCAAGGTATAACCAAGTTTTCACACTCCATTTGGGAAGGGTTGTCACATAGAATGAACAAATACACTAAGGAAGACAAAAGAAACTGAAGATAGAAGTGGAAAGTGATTACACCCTTCATTTCTAAATATTTTTTCAACAATAAGGGGTCAAATAGAAGACTACAATGTTGGGATTCAAAGCACAAAATATAGACACATTTCATATAGGCAATGTTTATGCATTTGTAAGAAAATAATACTCATAATATATAATAACTATATTATTTTTAGGTTAGAACATGGTATGTTGAGTTAGGTAAATATAAAGAGTGGTGTGGTGGTGTGTTTTTTAGAATAGTAGGAATTCTTTTAACATACATATCACTCATTTGCAAATGTGTAGAAGATTGAGATTTAAGCCATGGAAACTACCAGGAGTGATTTTCATCCATTGGTGCTAATATAATGCAAATACCCAAATTATTCTTGAAACCCTAAAGCATACACTACAACTATAATTTCAAATAATTTTTCCTATTAAATCCATAAACCCAAGGTGCCTTTAAGAGGTTATCAACAATACATTTCCAAATCACAATGCAGAAAGGGGTATATAACCTAGATCTATGCCCAAGATGAAAACCATTCATAAGCATTAAATCAGACATCCAATTAATATATTTTGTAAAAAATATGATTGTGTTTCATCAGTAGGGAAGAGGAAAAACAACAAGTAGTTTCCATTATCTTGAAGAAAATCTTACATACATAATTGTTTGTAAATGTTGCCATAGGGACAATCATGGTGAATTTGCTCATTGAATAGGGGAGAGATATTACAATGCTCTCATATATTTCTAAAGGATGTACACCTACAACCACCTTAACAAGAGATACAAAATGCACATAAAATAATGGATCCTAAAAATGAAAGAGCTTAGACTTAGAGAAAACAAATGACAACCAAAAAGAACCTTGAAAAAGAGGACAATCCCTCTTTTTATATAATTTCTCACCACTTTTATAATCTATGAATATGTGTGGAAATTTACACTATTAAAAACTTGCAGTCATCTCTAAAAGTTCTACCAAGATGCTTCTAGCTGGAATATGCTCCTTGTCATGCCTAGAATCTTCATGCCTTTGTAAGGAAAATGATTATTGTAACTTCCTCTACATGCAATGATGAAGATTTACAACGAACCCTTATTCTTCTTGGATGGAAGTATATTTTACTTGATCTTGAAAGAAAATATTTGTTTAGGAACCAAACAAATCCTTTGTATTCTTGTGTAACTGCCTGGACATGCCTTTGACCACTGACTTTCCTAACTAAAAACTTCTTGGACAACTGCCCTTCCTCTTATGCATGCCAAAGAACAACCCTTTTCTTGTAATGACAGAATTTTAATACTCTATATCCATGGTATTTAAAAAAAAATCTCATTGGAATGGCCACCTTGGCCTTACAAACCTACAATATTTCTCCTATGGAGGTGTTCTAACAAGAAAAGCATGAAAACATGCAAGATTTAGATAATTTTTACCTTTTTTCCCTTTTGTTTTTAATGTGCCTTTTCCTTACTTTCTATTTTTATTAGTTTGAATTTTTCCACTTTAACTTCTAAGGTTATGACCAAAATTTTTAATGCCTAAATGCATTACTTTTCACTTTTTAACTTTATGGGGAACTCTGGGTCAAATTTGCAATTTTGCACCTCCTTTGTATGGCAAAAATATAGAACTCAAAAACACATTTACAACTTGTATATTGGTAACTTACAATTTATAGTTGTAATTCCCATCAAAATTTCCCTAGTAGACTTGGGAACTTCATTTGTAATTTATAATTTGCACAAATACAAAATTGTAATGAACCTTGAAAGTTTTGCTTTGAACTGGGACCTCATGTTTGACCAACATTGACTAGTGGGTTTGGGAGATCCAAGTCTAATTTGTAATTTAAACATTTTAAATTTTTCAAAATTTCATTCCTCTTCAAAATATCCTTGAAAATCCATTTGAGTTGACTTTTCTTTCACTTGCTTTGATCGACGAGATTGGGAATTTGGAATGTATATTGCAACTTGCATTTTGAAAACTTATTTTTGCACATTTCTTCTCCAAAAAAAATCTCCTGTGAACTTTGGAGCCTCATTTGAAACTTTTGAAACTTGCCATTTCTTGACTTTTCACTTGACTCCATTCTAACCTAGTTTAGCAGCGTATCCTATATAAGCTCTTTCTATAAGCCAACCCTTTTGAACATTTGAAGTCCAAATTATTACCCATTGAATTTATTGATTTATGGACCTTTTTTAATTCTATGTGACAATGTTCCAAGAATGTTCTGACAAGTGATATGCCTAAAATAATGGCCAATGTTGTTTGCTTACAGAGGTCAATAACAAGGTATACAAACCTAGCAAACCCAATAATCCTTTGAAATAACACTACTAGTTTATTTTTAATGTCACATTAGGAATAATGAATATAAAATTGGCATACTCTCACAGTCTATGCTTTCTAAGTTGTCTTATTCACCTGTTAGAAGCTTTAAAACATGATCCATGCAAGGGTGAAGGAGAGACAAATGCTAAGTGCATAGACTAACTTTTAAGACCATAATATTTATCTAATGAATATTGTATGAATCACCAAGATAAGGGTTCACAATCTCCTTAATTTTCCTACCATAAATCATAGGCTTTGCCCACATTATGAGATTTTTATGGCAAGAGTCAATTCGACAACATCCTCTTAATAAGTTTCAGGAGTAACAACCCAAATATAAACACATCCATCTTCTCATATACAATCCCATGCACAAAAAATGACATCTAAAGACCATGAAAAAGACCAAATAGGTAACTCCTTGGATGTTTCTTATCCTTACACTCATCACCATCTCCTGATTCCACACTTTTAGAGAACACAACCAAAGAAGAAACAATTTTAATCTTTAATCTATTCTATTGGAGAGCACTATTGTTGGAAAAGCATCTTAGAAAACCTTTACCATTGATTTAAATTGAATCAATTCTAGGAATAGAACCAACATTTAAAGACCCCTCCACCAAACTTGTTACATCATCATAATTTGAAATTGGAGGTGAAAAGTTTGCTCTTTTTGTACATTGATTTTTTGGTGGCATTTGCTTAGATCACTAGGATACAAGAGTTAATGAAGATCCTATTGAAAATGAATGTTTGTGACTATTTAAGCCCCCAAGGATCTGACCTCTATTGTATTTGAAGATTGTTCCAAATAAAAAGTAAGGGAGGTGCATGAGACAATTGAAGAAAAATTAGTAGATGCACCTAAATTCAAGAGAGGTACACAGGAAGGCTTCCCTTTTGTAATTATGGTAGGGCTAGTTGCATGACTTTCATAATGAAAAATTGACCTATTTTTATTGTTTTAAGAATGGTTTGATCCTTCTCTAAATAGACAAATTGATCCCTCTTCTCATTTGTAGGAATTTTATTATCAAATTCATTTCCTAAAACTATGGCCTAAAATGGCTCTCGGTGATAGGTGTTTACTATATACCCCATTTATAATCTCTATTTCCACCACATGTCACAACTATCCTTAGGTCACTACTTAACTTTCAAAAGGCAAATGGTGTAGGTTTTGAGCGTTGCATATACTTTGGAATCCATGGGTTTGGGAATGTTAGTTACAATTTATAATTTACAAATTGACAAGGAACAATTTGCATTTGCTTTCCCCATTATCTATTCCAATCAACCACTATTTCTTCATGTGGTCCTACTTTCCTCTCCACGGGATCTAGAATTACATGTGCATTTCACAAGTTGGTAACTTGCTATGTTACATCTCAGCTCCCATTCTATGTCGTGTGATTCTTTTTTCCACATTGATTTGATTTTTATCATTGGTTCTAGAGGTAGGATAACATATTGCAATTTGAATTTTTAATAAATTCTTTTAGTATGTTGTTTCTCTACCCAAGATCTCCATAGGGTTGGGAGATAGTATCATATTTTGCAATTTACAAATGGAGAAATTAATTTTGGTGTTCAAAACTCCATCGATCTCCCTCATAGAATTAAATCAAATTCATACTTTGACATTGAAAACTTTGTCAACATTCCTTTTACGTGTCCCTTCATTCCTTTTACAATTTTTTTATTCTTTGTTTTGAACTTCTCACCTACTTTTGCCTCCACATGTTTACCTCCATGTAGGCAATGAGAATTTCCCATGTGGATCTCCATGCGATTGTGGGATTATCACATGTTGGCTTGCATCATCTACTCATATCTCCACCACTTTATTTCTTGGATTTTTTAATATTGTAATGTGGGTGTGGGATATTTAAATGCATTTTGTAATTTTTAATATTGTAAATATGGATTTTGCCTTGACATTTCTATCAAGTACTTGCTGTGGGTTTGGGGAATTAAAATGCAATTTGCAAGTTGTATATGTAACAAGTGTTTTTTACAACTTATTTTCCCCATTAAAAATCCCCATGAACTTTCTAGCATCATTTACAATTTTTCAAACTTGCATTTTGACCTCAAAATTCTACCATTCTTTGCCCTTGCATCTCTTATTGTATTTTGTTCATTTTCTATCTTGACTATGTAGGGAACTATTTGGCATGCCTTTTTTCATTATTGGTATGGACTTAGGATATCCCACTTAGCATTTTGAAAAATAATATGCTTCTTTTCAATGAGGCCTTGCAGCATGAGCACATACATCTTATGCAATCATTGGGGCTTAACTCCACCATTTTAGATTTCTCATGAATTTCATATTTGTTTTCCTCATCCCCATGAAAACCCAACCAAATGCTATCATAAATAATATTATCTAGATCACATCTAATTTCCACTTAAATGTACACAAACCATGTTTATTATTATTTTCTAAAAATGAAAGAAAACACTCATCACATATACCTTGAACATCAGGTAGATTCTTATAAACATGGAAGGCCTATTATACATGGTCTTCATAGGGCAATAATGAGATTTTACTGAAGATAACATTTTTAGATATGAGTGATTGCCAAATAATAAGGCATTAGTATTAAACAAGGGCACAAATTCTTATTGAAATTTTGGGCACTAACACTGGCTCTTGTATAGGATGTACACCCCCAATGGGTGTGTAAAAAACCCCAAAGAATAAGACTAGGTGCCAATCCATTAGGCCACAAAGTCAACACTTGACAATCTCATAGAAAACACCCATGGGAGCTCAAAAAAATAAGGTCAAACCAACAAAAATAGATTAGGAGGATCTAAAAATTAACACATGAAAAAAATGACAAAAGGAACTATATAAATAAGGCCCAAATTAGAGGGGAAACAAAACAACAACAAAATAAAACTATATGATATACAATACTGTACATAGTTACAAATTCAGTCTTAGAAATGTTTTAAATGTCTACCATTAAGTGGAAGCTCCATTATGTCACCATCCAAGTCTCTTAAGAACAAAGTGTGCTCCCTAATTCTGTAGTCAATGGAATAAGGGCCCATCCACAAGGCATCAAATTTACCATGCTTGCTTTTTTCTTCGTGTCTACTATCCCAAAGTAGAACTAGATAACCTACCTGAAAATTTCTTGGAGTGACCTTCTTATCGAATATCCTCTTGAGTCTTTCCTTGAACTTGAGGTGTTTCTCATGAGCTTGCCTTCCAATTTCATCAAGCTCAATGATCTTGTTCATTATACTTTCATATTGGTTAATTTGTTCATGTTCCTCTAGTTATTACATATACTAATAGGTTGGAAACTGTAAATTTATAGGCAAAATAACTTGAGCTCTATAAACAAGCTCAAAAGGGATTTTTCTTATAGATTTCTTAGATGTTATTCTATCAGCCCATAAGGTAACCTCCAACTATTTACCCCACTTCTTTTTTTTTGCTTCCAAGGTTTATTTAATGATTTTGTGCAATATCTTGTTGCTAGATTTTGCTTTCCCATTCCCTTGAGGGTTATATTTGGAAGAATAAGCTAATTTGATCCCATACACTTTACACAATGCTACTAAAGTTTTATCTTTGAAACTCATGGCATTATCAACAATTACCTTAAAAAGTACACCAAATCTATAACTAATCTAATTCAGTAAAAAGTCCATAGCTACATGGTGTGTAGCCTTATTTATAGGGACCACCTCAACCCATTTTGTGAATTGGTCAATTAAAACCAATATCCATCTATTTCCAATGCTTGATGAATCAATGATTTCCATAATGAAATCCATTCCCCATTGTCTAAATGGGCCTTTAATCATCATAGTATATAAGGTAATAAAACCATAAGATTCAACCTTGTAGCAAAGTGTTGACATTTCTCATATTTTTTAACTTTTTGAGCAACATGCTTGAAAAGTGATAACCACCACTAACTAACTCTCATAATTTTATGAGCTATGATTTTAGGTGAAAAGTGACCACCACATACTCTACTATGAAAATCCTCAATCAAATTGGCAGTTTGTTCTTTTACTAGGCATCTTAGGAGAACCTTATCTGGATTCTTCCATGTTATTCCACTTTCAGTCAAGAGGTATTTTTAGGAAACAAATTTGAGAGTTATCCTTTGATTCTTATCCAAGTCAGGGGACAAATCATATTTTTTAAATAACAAACAATAGATTTATACCATAGAGATGTGCTAATTTGACTCAAAGAATCATCAACATTAAAAACAACATTGTTTACCTCAACGGCTTGCAAATTGGTCACAACCATGAGCTTGGCTAGACCCATCCATCTCACTAGCTTGGTGGTCTAAATATCTATGCCATACCCTTGAAAATTTTTGACCTACATGCATCTCTTGTTAGATGCTTTAATTTGAGTCAATATGTCCTTCACCACTGTATGTAGGACATATACAACAATATTCAAACTCAAAATATAAGTTTTGAATGTCTTAACATCATTCAAGAGGGTGAAAGATTTTTTTTCCATGATGGTATATTTCAATTCAAATCCTTGCATTAATTTTCTAAAGAAAGCTATGTGCTATTCATAACCATCATCATTATTTTTCAACAAGATAACAACTATGGTATTATGTGATGTAAAAGAGAATATTTGAAATTCCTTAGTGTATTCAGGACTGGCCAAGATAGAGGTAGATTGCAAGGCTCATTTGATGTCATTGAATGCTTACATGACATTATCCTTCCACTTTATGGTTTGGTATTTCTTTAACATGGACAAAATAGGCAAATTAATCTCTGTAAAGTTAGACAAAAACCTCTGCATAAAGTTGATTTGTCTAAAGAAAGACTGAATTCCCTTCTTGGACTATAGGATAGGCACTTTGTCAATGATTTCCACTCATTCAGGGTTAGTCATGACACCATCCTTAGACATTATATGTCCCAATAACTTGGCATTTTGTACTCTAAAATTACATTTATAAGGATACTCCTTGCATCTGATGAATATCTTCTCTAGATGCTCCAAATGTTCCTTTCTACTCTTGGAGTACATGATAATATCATCCTAATACACAAAAATGAAATTGTTAATTACCCATGAAAAAATAACATCCACAACTCACTAAAATGTTGCATCAACATTCATTAACCCAAAAGGCATCCTCATGTAAACATACATGCCTGAAGGCATTGTAAATGTAGTCTTGGGTCTCTCAGATTCCTTCACCACAACCTAGTTATACCCTAAAAAACCATCTAAATTAGTCAACATCTATGATCCAGTAACACTTTGTAGTAGGTTATCCATATTGGGTAGGGGTAATTATCCTTCAAATACACTTTGTTCAAATTTTGAAAATCCACACACAAGCAGATGTCACCGATTTTCTTTCTCACAAGGATAATTTTCCACCCATGATGAATACCTGATGGGTTAAATAATTCCACCATCCCTTAGCTTCTTTAACTCATCCTACATATTGGTGGCAAAGGTGGGGTTAATAGGTCTTTGATTTTTCCTAAAATTCTTGCTATTAGGCTATAATGGGATGACATGTTGAAACAAATCTTCCTTGTATGCTTTCAACTCAGAATAATACCAAGATAAATAGTCCTAGTATTTTTTTAGCAACTATATGTAGACTTGTTTCTTATTTGCACTCAAGTGAGTGCCCACCTAAAATTTCCTTGGATTGTCATTAGAACCCAAATTACATTAATTCACATATTTTGAGATAAATGAGCCTTTTTTTTTAAATTTTATCTGCTCCATCAAAAGATGCTTCTAAACTAACCAATCCCCTAGAGAGAGTTTTTGTCTTCAGTGGAATGACATCCTTCCCAAACAAGGTTTCCTTTCTATCACAAACTTGAACCATGGATTCCAAGTCTATGAGCTAATCTTGAAACTCATCTTCACAATTTAGAAACCCCTTAATCTGTTCATCATCATAAAACACCTACCAATGATAAAAATTTTCTAGGATTGAAATATTAACAAGCACATCCACTTGATATTGACAATGAGGGTTCATATTTTCAATTTTGAATTGAGCATCTAACCCTGCAAGTCTACTAGCTTCTTCATTGAAACTCTTATCATGATAACAAATGTTGAATGCATTAAATAACTCTAACAAATCCCAAATAACATTTTGATATTATTTCAACCTTTGATTTTTGGAGGCACAAGCATTGCAGACCTTTTCAACCACTAGCTCAAAATCACCCTTTACAATCAAATTTATAATTCTATGTTCACATGTAATTTATAAACCAAGAAAGAGTGTCTCATACTCAATATTATTATTCATTCACTCAAAAGACAACTTGAAATAAAATTGAAAACATTTAGCATTGGGGGCATAGAAGACAACCCCAGCTCCATTTCAAATATTGGAACAAGCCCCGTCAAAGCACATTTTCCAAAATTCATCACTTTTTTTGTCAAACCCAACATTAAGAACAAAAAGGTGCTCAATAATGTCCACATTCCCAATGAAGTTACCTATATTGACATCTAGGTACAACACTTCATTTAGAGCATGTATTGGATCTTCAAGTACATGTTACATCTTAGGATCCCTATGAATTCTAACCATCTTACCATCCAAAGGAATGGTGGCACAAGAAAGGTCCATTTGCACACTTCCACCCATGCTATAATCCTATTTTTGTGATAACATCATCCCCAATTATGTGGGCAGTCCATAACTACCATATCCATATTCAAATACTTACCTCGATGAACTGCCAACTGTACCACCAACCCTTTGACTTGTCCAAAAACTAGTAATTCTCATGACTTCATGCCATAACACTTGCCAAAGGCTAATGTAAGTTTTAATTTGAGATAATTAAAGATACCCAGGGGCATCACATTAAAAAAGGATCCAAAAGAAAACATGCATTTATGAATAATCAGACCATTGATCAATAAGGTTGTGTAAAATGCATCAACATTCAGCTTTCTACCAATGCAGTCCCTAAATAAACCTCTAGGGTTGGTTCAATAACCCCATTTTATTCTTTATCAAAATTGGCAATGTTTGGAGTGAAGTAATTTCATTGAAAATTATGTTTTCACCAGATTCTAAATATTTAAATGCCCTTTTCCTATGTTTAGGTATTCATAATAATTCAACAAGTGGAATGGTAATTTGTAGTTGGCTCAACACTTGGGCCATATCACACATGTTATATTAAGGAAAAAGATTATTAGGTGGAAGGGTGATAACACATTCATCTATAATACAATCACTTAAGGTTTGAAGTAGAGTAGGATGGGATGAATTTGCATTTTTAACAACAGTCTTTAAAGGTGGATTTGTTCTAACATCATTCACACCCTTAGGGATAAGGGATATCAAGGGTAATCTATTCTTGGCTAAAGCACCTTTTTATTTATAAAATTACGAATAGGTGCTATTTTGGAGAAATTTAGGACTACTATGTTTTTATTTATTTCCTTACTTGCATCCCCTACCCTCAAATTTGCAAGGGTATTACACCTTGTTGCCTGATTCTCAAGTTAAATTTTTTCTTTTGGGAAACTATTGCATTAATTATCAGCTACCTATCCTCAACTGAAGGAATCCCCCCATCATATTTATTAATCATCATAAATCATAAAAATTATAAATCATGATTGGGTAATTCATATGTTTCTATCATATTAACATCACAAGCAAATTTGAGAGTTGGAACACATACTTTCTTGACTACACTCCAAAATTGATCAACAGTAATAGCACTCAAAAATTCCATGGAGGTAGACATTTTCCTTTGTGAGGATTGACAATCTAACATCAAGATCTCATCATCAGACACATACTCAAGTTCATCTACATCTTCATCAATTGATTCAGTAATATCACAAGGATGATGTGGAAGGAAACACTTATCACACCAATCAATGTCAAGGTCACAATTTACCACATTCATTTTTGCATTCAATGGATCATGCACTTCTTTCCCAACCCTTTTATTCTAATTTTTATCATCATGTGCAAGCCTTTTCCCTTTATCATTATCTCTAATGTGGAAAGCAGGCCTCCCTTATCCTTGATTCTGATTTGAAACTCTCTTGACTTATTTATCTATGAGGTATCCCCCTCTCAGCTATAGCTAACTTGTAGGACATATTTTTGATATTTGAGGCCAAAGTTTTCACCATCTCCTAAAGATTGGTTGTCTTAGTGGACTACACTTTTTCTAGATTGACCAATTTCACATCAGCCCACTTGTTCAAGGGCTTACCCATAGCCTTTATGTTATTTTTAATTTAAATGGACATATTAAATGCTAATCTCAAGTTTTTGGGAGTCTTGTCACTCAAGTGGTATGCAACCTTATTATTAAAGGCATCACAATATTTAATTATACATGTTGTATCACTAGGTCAAATATTTTTAGGTAATCTCATCATAGTACTATTAAATCATGTATTAAAATCCTATACACACTCATTATGGTTATGTTTTCACTTAAAATTTCACCCAATTAGGAGATGAGATAAGCTTCTCCTCATTCAAGTGAAACAATGGAACCACCTTAGGGCTATGGGTATCCCTATTAGGAAGTGGATCTCTAGATTAGGGGCTAGCTCCCCTAGATGTATCAATGAGCTCAAATACTAATACTAAAGTTAGGGATGAAAAGGGATAGAGGATAAATGAAAGTAAACCTACTCTATGTGGGTGATACACCAAATATTTTTTCTCTACTCATACATTTTATATGCACTTGGAACCAACAACAAGTTACATATACACTTCACTCAATAAACTATCTCTCTCCCATAAATGCTTCAATATGGGGTCTAAGAGATAGAATATGCTACAAATACTTAGGAAATATTAATTCTAAAATAATATATTTAATGAGCTATTAACTATACCTTCAACCTCACTTGACACTTATTATTTACCTGTAAGAAAAAGATCATAACACACTAGGTACTAGTAAAAGTACATGTGAAGGCAAATAGACATCACACTTGCATAAGACTAAAAACTATCATGTACAATTAGTGAATCCTTATAATTAGGTAAAATTACTTTTCTTTATTTATTCAAGGCACAATTTTGATAGGGCTTCGCCATACCCAGTAGAGAGATTACAAACAATGGCCAAAAGGCCCAGTTTTTAAAACTTAGAAGAAAAGAGAGAGAAAATAAGCTGAAGAGGCACAAATACATGTTTAAACAATGTTAAGAATAGTTAAAAATTCATGAGAGGGAAGGATGGGGTGATCCATATCATGTCAGGAGTTACAAATGTCATATGCAATCATCCAAGACCTGCAAATGGTCAAGAAACTCCTTTTCTATGCATAGCCTCATAATTGGCCTTCTAAAACTACCCAAACTCTACACCTGAACGATTTTGATGATGAATATAATTATGAGGGATTAATAAAAATACCTCACATGTATTGGGGAGGATTTTTACCATTCCTATCATCTTGGCCATGCATGATCACACTTGGTAGTTTCAAAATAACCCTTTTCCCTTCACTCTTCATACTTGGAATATAAAAAATATTCATCTCTAAAATTATATCCATAAAATAGGATAAATTACATGTTTAAGTAGTGATCATATCATTATTTACAGTAAATTAGCCTTAAAAGGTTATCCAAATGAAGATTTTCCATTTTTTCTAAGTCTTCACTAGCCAACTCACTGGACTGGTTGAAAATAATGAGTTTGTAGACACACTTAGGAGTTTATATACTTTATATAATAACCATATGGAGTTAAAAAATTCCTAATATTCCCTCCAAAATTTATTTCATCTCTTAGAAGTTGACCATGCCTACACAACAAAAAAAATGATCAAAATAATCCCTATTTTTCCATTTTATTTATAATCTCATATAAACCAAGGACATGGATGTGATCCTAATAGATTTGGAAACAAATTATCTTCATCAATTAGGTTCAAATTACTCCATTTTAATGCACTTTTAGGCTCATTTTCACAATCAGGTCTCAAAATAGGGTTTTGGAGGGTTTTAAAGTGACCAACCCTCTTAACCTTTATTCATAAAGTTTTGACATTTAAATTCTCTCCAAATGGAAATTTTTGATTTTTAAGGATACCATACAATTTACTTGAACATCTCCAGGTCCCATGCAAATTATCATGAAATTTCTAAGCACTTGAAGTTGACCATTCATGCCATTTTGGGTATTTTGTGAGGGTTTGGGAGCCTTAAAGCCAAGAATTGGCTTCTTGATGAATTTATTTAAAAAAATGGATTAAAAACCTATATATGAACCCAAAAAACATTTTACAATAATTTTATTATCTCATCAAGACCCAAAAATGAAAACTTACCCTTGTTTGGCACTAGGCCTAGACCTTGCCAATAGGCCTGCTTGCCATTTGAGACTCCACCTGACACTCCAATGGATTCCTTTGATTCATAATTGATAAAAAAAAAATTATACTAATTAACATATTTTCCAATCAATTTTAAGTCATGTAAAATTCCAAAAATTAAAATGACCCTCAATTTGGCTTTTAGGCATAAGGATTCGCTTCATGTATGACTGCAAACCTCCTTGGTTGGAGCAACTTGTTTGGTTATAGACATTATATAAAGTTTTTTTAGATTTTATTATGTCCCCTACATCTTATCCAATCATAATTTTTTCCTTGATAGCCTTCTAGTCATCATTTTCAACATTTTTCCCAAAATTGTCATTCTCATGCATGCCAAAACAACCCCGTCTCTGAGACAAAATAATGAGTGTTTTCACTATTTAAATTTTTAAATTGATAATTTTATAATTTTATATATGTCCTAAGAGTAATATTTACAAAAATTTATCACCTAACTCCTCCATTTGTTCTTCCAACTCTACAAATTTACAAGATAGACTTTTGGGAAAACATAGATTGAGGGTAGGCAGGGTATGGTCTGTATTTAGATGTCTCAAGGTTTGAAATGAGATTTATTGTGATATTTATTTATTCTAAATTATTTACTCAACCTCTTACCTTAAACATCTTCTTTGTCATAGAAACTTAGAAATTAAGCTTATGATTGCCTAAAAAGGGGAATCACTATTTTAGGCCTAGTTGTAGGTTCTATTGGCTTAGTTTGGACTTTTTAAATACAATAAAAACCTTTTTTTTATGTTATCAAGTTCATAAATTTGAACATCCACTATTTTTATAAGTCAATCTCCATACTTTCATTAGTTCATCCTCCATTTTCAAAATTAGGCCTTTGCCCCTTAAGGACTAAGACATACACCTGTAGGCCTATAGTTTTCTAAGGTAGGTTTTTTAACCTAAAATGTATATTAAATTCCTTATTTATCTTATTATATCTCCATTATCATCATTATATATACTTAAATTCTCCACTTGGGCTCAAAAACCACCATACTCCACACTAATTTCACACATTTAATACATTTGACTATATATGCATGCTCACAAGCCTGTAGGTGCATCTTGATAGGTATCTAGCCCCAAAAATTGGGTATACAACCTTTCAATTATGATATTTGAATCATATTATCCTTAATATACCATATACATGCTTCATTTCTAGCACAAAGGACCCTTTTCACCTTGACTAGGGCTAATCTTCCACTGTCCTTGGTTGTAGGTGTTTATTTCTAGGTCTATAGGTTGCTTTAGAGAATTTGGATCATGTTTCACCTTGTATAAGGATTTTTTAGCTTGAAAATATATTTTTTAGAATTCACATTTATATTATTTCCTTCTAGGATTCCTTAACACAAACTCTCCATGCCAATCATTGGAATATTGTATCTAGCCATGCTCTGCCCTATATAAAAATAGGGGATAAGCCTAGAAGGCCATTTGATATAGTCTTCACCTCTCCCATGGAATGAGTGCTTGAAGTTGTTTGTTATATCCTTTGGAGTTTATTTCCATTTTTATACATGTTATATAACTTCCTATGCATATTATGAGTGACATCCTCCTTACAAATCTTGCATATAACACTGTTGCAAATCAGTGGTTTTTGGTCATTTTTTTAGCTTGTTGAAACTCATCTTACACTCCTCTTTTTCTTCTCAAAATTGGCATTGTTATAGTAGGTTGATACAGATACAAGTTATAATAAACAAAATTAATTTAAACATTTATTTTCCATGACATATGTTATCCCAAATAACCCTCAAGACCTCTATTCACAACTTTTAGGGACTCTGAGACCAACATTGTAGTCACTTTCTCTTGACTTCTCACAACCTTGTGATCACTCTCTATCAAGCCTAGACCTCTCCAAAATTCATTTCAAGTACATTTAAAATTTTGATTATTTTTTGGTCATGATGATGTCAACATGCTCTTGTAGGTAAATCTCCTAGCTGTGTGGACTGAGACAACCCCTTAAGAGGGAAAAAACATGTAAAACAAGGTCTTCCAAGCACCAAAAAACACTTATAAAACATTTAAACACCAAAATCACTAGGATAATTATCAAAACAACAATAAAACACCTTTCCTAATGTGTAAAAACCATTCACAAAGTAATTGAGTTGACTATCAATGCAAACTAGGCCATTTACAAACATGTACAAGCCTAAAGGAGGCTTTTCCAAGTATCTAAAGTTTCTAACACCTAAAGAAGCATGATAATGTCCTAAAAACATGTGGAAGCTCTTGTAATAAACCATTACATTAATCTGAAAAAATAAAAGTTGAAACAAATTCAAAAGAGACCGCCTCATGGTTGAATAGGCATAAAAAACTACCTGGAGTGTTAACTATTGTTCATGAAGAGAAGCCAAAAAATCGAGTGTTTTTTCTATGGATGTGAAGTGAAATTATATTTCTATCCACCAGTAGAAGCACTTCCTTCAACTCCACCTATAGTTTTCATGGTGAGTGCTTAAACTTGACCTTCTTTGGCTTGCCAATGGAGAAAGAAGAAAAATGAGTTACAGATGCAATTTTTTATGTAATATATGAAAACTAAATGTTAATATGACTTGTGGGGAGGTGAAGAGTCACACCACCATAATTTTTTTGCAAGGGAGCTTGAGAAGTCTGTACAAGTGTTGAGAAAATCCTATTTTTAAGTTAAAACTACTTCTTTCCTAATGAACCTGACTTATAACTAGCCACTAACATGATCCATGTTTAAACTCACCTTAGTGTTAATTTTTCTTGCATAAAAGTAAGTATAAGTCAGTTAATAGGCTAAAAGGTGGCCAAAAGACCCCTTTTTCACATGAGACCTAACAAATGAATAGTTTATGACTTGTGATCACATTAAAACATGATAAATGTTGTATTAGGACAATTTGACACAAAATGGACCTTTGACTAAGTTTGACCATAGTTGACTAGGCCAATTCAAGGGGAATAAACTTAGGCAAAGACTAAGAAAAGACCAAGTAAGATATATAAGATAATATGAGAACCCATAGGATGTATGTAAACCTTCTTAAAAAGTTTAAAATGATAAGGATTGACCTCATTTGACTATAAGTCAAATTTGGTCAACAAGTTCTTTTTAATGTTTTCAAATTCTACCAAAAGAAACCTAGGATCAATCCTATCACCATATTAAATTTTGAAAACATTCTTCATCTCTTCCCATGAATCAATTCATCCACAAGGAAGGGAATTAAACCATTCATAAGCATCATCTTCTAGTGTGTGTACAAATAACTTAATGTAATCATCCTCATGCTCAATCTCATAATCCTCATTGATAATGTGAAAATCCCTCAAGTGCTGGTCACTAGTTACTGTATTATTCCCTTAAAACATAGGGAGGTGGTTACTTGCTTAATTTGAGACTTCATTGGGATAGCCCTCCATTTCATCAAAATTAATAGGTCTAAATATGGTAATCCTAAATGCAGGATGATCATTCTCATCTTCATCCTTATGCTTGATGATTATTTCAATGGTGGGTTCAAGATTAGATGATAAAGGGATGTGAGGGGGTGAGTGAGGTGGGCTTTTTGGATCAAAATTAGGAGTGGATTTAGATATTTGACAAGGAGATGGATAATAAATTGGAATATATGATTTTGAATGATCAATAAAACTATGATAATCTTCAATTATAAGAAGTTCAATAAATAAATGTTTAGGCATACCAGAATGTTGACAGTCTAAACACTCCTTTGCTGCTGAACTTTGTCCATAAATTGGCCTCCAAACTTATCTCCTTCTCTGATGAATAGTTAAGGGTGAGACAAGTTGTTTTGACGAGTCACCTTTGAAGGATGACCTCAATCCTTCTAGCTTTACAAGCAAAAGAACACTCAAAGCTGAAACTTAAGATATTCAAAGTGGGCATTGATCTTTCTTGAAACTAGATGATAAAGTTGGATTCACCACTAAAAGAAAACTTATAGAATATAAAAATTAACAAACTTGTTGTGATACATACTAAAATTACACTTGCTAAAGTCAATGATGATATATGAAAGCAAAGATGTTGAAAATTCTAGATTTATGTTCAAAAGGAGAAATCACCTTCTAACATGACAAGTTAAAAACTCTTTGCAAAAAATACAATAGAAGTCAATTTATAAAATCTTTCAAGTCCTAGCACATCCCTAGTGGAGTGTTACATAGTCGATAGCCTAAAGTAGTAAAGCAACAAATAATAACCTCAAATCTCAAACACATGAGATAGCATGGATAACTATTATATGAAAATACATAACTAAGGTTAATGCATCAAATATAAAAATATAGAGAACTTAATAATATTAATAAATACATCTCTCTACAAGAGTCCTCAATAACATGGGTGACAAGAATTGTCCTCAATAATGATGCTAGTGAAGTGTTGGTTCCCAATTTTACACCTCTTATGCCTAACCTTGAAAACTTGAGAAAAATGCCAAATATAGATGATAAACTTGTTGATATGTCATTATATCTTGGGAAGGGTTTAGCACATGGATGGACTAGACACAGATAATGACTAGAAGACACTGAAAAAGAGTATGGTTAGCTCCCTATTAATTCTAGCTCTACCTGAACCAAGGTAAGAGGACCTAAGGTGTAACTTTCTCACATAGAGGGATACTGCATTTTATTCTCGATGGGAATTTTTCACAAAGAACAAATTTGACTAGGGCATAACCAAATTTTCTCCCTCCACTCATGAAGGTTTATCACATGGAATGAAAAAATGTACTAGGGTAGACACAAGCTACTAAAGATAGATGGGAAAGTGATTGCAAACATCATTTCTAAATAAATTTTCAACAAGGGGTCAAATGGAAGATAGTAATGTTGGGCTTTAAAGCATAAAATATAGACACATTTTATATAGGCAATGTTTATGCATCTATAGACAAATAAAACTCATAATATGCATTAGTTATATTATTTATAGGGTAGAATAGGGTAAGACAAGTTAGATAAATATAAAGAGTGGTGTGGTGGTGTGGTTTTTTAGACAACAATAATTATTTCAACATACATGGCATCACTCATTTGCAAAGGTGTACTAAGATACAAGCCATGGAAACTACTAGGAGAGATTTGTATCCATTGGTGTTAATACAATGCAAATACCCAAATGATTCTTGAAACCCTAAAGCATACAATGAAACTATAATTTAAAAAACTTTTTCCTATTAAATCCATAAACCTAGGGTTGCCTTAAGAGGTTATCAATAATATATTTCCACATCACAATGCACAAAGGGGTTTATAACCTAGATCTATGCCCAAGATGATAACCATTTATAAGCATTAAACCAAATATCCAATTAGCAGAGTTTGTAAAACATATGATTGCATTTCATCAATAGGAAAGAGTAAAAATCACAAGTATTTTGCAATATCTTGAAAGAAAATATTACATACATCATTGTTTGTAAATGTTGCCATGAGGAGTGGCATGGTGAATTTACTCCTTGAACATAAGAGAGATATTAAAATGCTCTTAGATCTTGCTAATGGTTTTATAGTTTCAACCACCTTAGGAAGAGAGACAAAATGTACACACAATAATGGATACAAAAAATGAAAGAGCCTAAACTTAGAGAGAACAAACAACAACCAACAAAAAGCTTGAAAAAGAGGACAAGCACTCTTTTTATACAATTTCTCACCAATTTTTCAATCTAAGAATATGTCTTAAAATTTTCAATATTGAAAACTTGCATTTTGATCTCAAAGTTTGGCCAATATACTTCCATCTAGAATATGTTCCTTTCCATACATGGAATCTTCATACCTTTGTAAGGAAAATGATTCTTGTAACTGCCTTTACATATAATGATAAATATTTATAGCAAACCCTTATTGTGCTTGGATAGAAATCCATTTTACTTGAGCTTGATGGATAATATTCATTTGGGAATGAAATAAACCCTTTGTCTTCTTTTGAAACTACCTATACATTCCTTTGACCACTCATTTTCCTAGTTAGAAACTTCTTGGACAACTACCCTTCCTCTTATGCATGCCAAGAACAACCCTTACCTTGAAATGATGGCATTGCAATACTCCATATCCATGGTATTTGGAAAAAATATCATTGTAATAGCCCACCTTGGCCTTGGAAACCTACAATATTTCTCCCATGGAGGTGTTCAAACAAGTAAAACTTGAAAAAATGCAAGACTTAGATAATTTTTACCTTTTTACCTTTTTGCTTTCAATGTGCCTTTTCCTTACTTTGCCTTTTTACACATTGAATTTTAGGGTTAATGTTAATTTTTTTAATATCTAAATGCAATGTGTTTCACTTTTTAGTCTTATTAAAAAATCTGGGTCCAATTTGCAATTTTGCACCTCCTTTGTATGGTATAAATCTGGAACTTAGTAACACATTTTTAACTTGTAGATTGGCAACTTGTAATTTGTATTTATAGTTCCCCTCAAAAGTTCCCTAACAGACTTAGGAACTTCAATTACAATTTTTAATTTTCACAAATGCAAAATTACAATTGGCCTTGAAACTTTTACATTGAATTGGGACCTCATGTTTGACTGAGATTAATTGGTAGGTTTGGGAGATCCAAGTGCAATTTGTAATTTACACATTTGAAAAATTGTAAAATTGCATTCCTCCTCAAAATATCCTTGGAGTTCCATTTGAGTTGATTTTCTTCCACTTTCTTTGACTAATGGGATTGGGAAGTTGGACTGCATATTGCAACTTTAATTTTAAAAACTTGTTTTTGCACATTGCTTCTCCCATCAAAATCTCTTGTGAAGTTTGGAGCCTCATTTGCAAATTTTGAAACTTGCCCTTTCTTGAATTTCCACTAGACTCCATTCCAAATTGGTTCATCAGAATACCCTATATAAGCTCTTTATAGAATCCAACCCTTTTAGACATTTGAAGTCCAAATTATTACCCCTTGAATTCATAGATATATGGACCTTTGTTGCTATGTGTAACAATTCTCCAAGAATGTTCTAACAAGTGATATGCCCAAAATCATTACCAATGTTGTTTACTTATAGAGGTCAATAACAAGGTATACAAACCTTTCAAACCCAACAATCCTTTGAAATAGCACTGGTGCTATATTTTTAATGTCATCAGAAATAATGATTGTAAAATTAGCATCCTCCCATAGTTTGTGCTTTCTAAGTTGTCTTCTTCACTTGTTAGAAGCTTCAAAACATGATCTATGCAAGGGTGAAGGAGAGTATAATGTTGAGTGCATAGATTGGATGTCAAGACCATGTGATTTATCTAATGAATAATTTATGAATCAATAAGAGAATGGTTCACAAGCTCTTTAATTACTATTGTCAATCATAGGCTTTACCCACATTATGATATTTTTTTGGAAACAGTCAATTTAATGACATCTAGTTAATGAGTTCCAAGAGAAACACCCTAAATGAAACCACATCCATCTTCTCATATACAATCCCATGCACAAAAATGACATCTAAGGATCATGGAAAATACCTATCAGGTATTTCCTTAGACATTTCTTGTCCTTATGCTTATCACCAGCTCTTGATTCCACACTTTTAGAGAATAAAGCCAAAGAATAAATAATTTTAGCCTTTAATTTATTCTGTTGGAGAGCTCTATTATTGGAAAAACATCTTAGAAAACCTTGGCCATTGCTTTTAGTTAAATTAGGTCTAGCACCAAAACTAAGATTTGAATACCCCTCCACCAAACTTGTTACATGTGCCAAAAAAAAAATTGTACGTTGATTTTTTTGGTGTCTTTTTCTCAACCCACTGGGCTACAAGAGCTGATGAAGATCCTATTGGAAATAGATGCTTGTGATTATTTGATCCCCTAGGGATCTAGCCTCTATTTACATTTGAAGATCATTCTTAATCAAAATTAAGGGAGGTACATGAGGCATTTGGAGATGAATTTGCAAATACACTTGAACCCAAGTGAGGTGCATAAAAATGATTCCCTTTTGTAATTGTGGTGGGGCTAGCTGCACAACTTTTATCACAAAAAATTAACTTATTCATAGTATTTTTAAGAATGGTTCAATCCTTCTCTGAATTGATAAATTGATCCATCTTCTCATTTATAAGAATTACACTATCAGATTTGTTTCTTGAAACCATGGCCTTCACTTGGCTTAGAATGACTCTTAGTGTTAGATCTTTGTTGTATATCCCATTTATAATCTCTATCTCTAGCATGTGTCACATCCATCCTAAGGTTTCTGCTTAACTTGTAGAAGGCACATGGAGTAAGTTTTGAGTCTTGCATATACTTAAAAAATTTTAGGTTTGTGAATGTCAGCTATAATTTATAATTTACAAATTAATAAGGTTTAATTTACATGTGCTTTCCATGATATCTATTTCTATCAACCACTATATGATGCATGTGGTCCTCCTTTCCTCTCCATAGGATCCAAAAGTCCATGTGAATTTTTAAAGTTGTCAACTTACTAAGTTGCATCTTAGCTCCCATTCTCCACTGTGTGCTTCTTTTTTCCATGTTGATTTAATTTTTATCATGGATTTCAAAGCTAGGAGAGCATAATACAAGTTGCATTTTTAGTAAATTCTTTTAACATGTTGTTTCTCTACCCAAGACCTCCATGGGTTCAAGATATAGTATCACATTTTGTAATTTACAAATGGATAAAGTTTTTTTTTGTGTTGAAAAGTCCATCAAGCTCCCTCATGGAATTAAATCAAATTCACACGTTGATATTGAAAACTATTCCATCATTACATTTGTGTGTCCCTTCATTACTTTTATGTTTTTTTTGTTCTTTGTTTTGAACTTCTCACCTACCTATACTTCCACGTGTTTACCTCCATGTAGGTAATGATAATTTCCCATGTGGATCTCCATGTAATCATGGGCTTATTGCATGATGGATTACATTATCTACTCATATCTCCACCACTTTATTTCTTGGCTATATAATGCAAGTGTGGGATATTTCAATGCATTTTTCAATTTAAAATGTTACAAATATGCATTTTGCCTTGACATTTTTTCCAAGTACTTGTTACAGGTTTGGGGAATTAAAATGCAATCTACAAGTTGTATAGCTAAAAGGTGTTTTTTACAACTTGTTTTCCCCACTAAAAATCCCTATGGACTTTCAAGTGTCATTTGCAATTAGTCAAACTTGTATTGACCTCAAAGTTTCATCATTCTTTGCCCATGCATCTCTTATTATCTATTGTTCATTTGATGTCTTAACTATGTAGGGAAATAGTTGGCATTCCTTTTCTCATTGTTGGCATGGAATTAGGATATCCCACATAGCATTTCAAAAAATAATCTACTTATTTTCAATGAGGCCTTGCATCATGAGCACATACATGTTATGAAATCATTGGTGCTCAACTCTACCATTTTTGATTTCTCATTAATTTAATATTTTTTTTCCTCATCCCCATGAAAACCTAATTGAATGCCATCAAAAATAATATTCTCTAGATACACATCTAATTTACCTTTAAATATACATAAACCAGGGTTATTATTATTTTTAGTAAATGAAAGCAAGCACTCTTCACATATACATTGAACATAAGGCATATTCTTATCAACATGGAAAGCTTATTACATAGGGTCTTCATAGGGAAAGAATGGTATTTTACTCAGGATAAAATTTGTAGATGAGTAATAGCTAAACAATCAGGCACTAATATTCAACAAGGGCACAAATGCTTAGTGTAATTTTGGAAACTAACCCCTGATACACCTTCAATTTGAGGGTTCAATCCTCCAATATCTATGAATTCTTATCCCTGGTTTTCAATTCAAACTCCATTATTTATTCACTATAAAGTGAAAACATATTACATGAATGACATTCATCTCCAATTTGTCAACATATAAATTAGATGCATAAATAAAACTTACATTTTACTTGACATCAATGGTGTTGATGCTCTCGTTAACACCATCCCATGCATCCTCTAAAAATACATGAGTTATCATCTTTCTAATCACGTCTACCTTGATCACATGTTTATAAGTGTAGCCTTGGAGTTGAAATGGGAAATTGAACATTGAATGGATGGCCTTATAGTAAAGACGTGATAATACATGGTCTCATATTTTATACTCTACACCCAGGCCATACAGGGGTCACTATTATGGAAGGTTACATGATAATATGGGATCTACAAATCCTTAACCCATGAAATATTTTCATGTCTATTTAATTTTAAGTTCCTATAGAATCCACTATGTTTGCATACTTATAACCACCAATAATATATGTAAATAAATGTGATTAGCTGGTGAACCAACCAATCTACCCTATGATGTGTAGAAGTTCATATTGTGCTTAAGAAATGAGTTTAAAAATATGAATGGGAAGATTCTATGGTTATATTTATTTATTCCTCAACATAAAAGAGTACATAATAGCATTGCAACCGCATTCTAACCCTATCTATCCAATGTTGTTTTCAATACTAAAAAAAATAGGCCTAAGTCAAGAATTACCTTTCTAAATAAAATTTAGACTCCCTTTTTGCCATGTATTTATTGGTACATCTAAGCATTATGTACCCAAAATCTTTGAACATCACACACCTTACAACATCTTATTTCACCTTTGATATCAAATTATTCAACCATGTATGATAAGCATGCCAACTACATAAGTAGACCTCACAATTGAATGTCTCCCTACATCACAAGATAATTTTGTGAGAGTTTATGGTATAGGGTGAGAATAGTATTTATGAAACTCAAAATTTGAACTCCATTACATGTATAGGAATAAAAAAGTCACACTTTATAACTTTTATCTTTGCATCAAAATTATCCACCATAAAGGCATTGATTATCGATTCAATATCTTTCAAATGTAGTCTTTATAGAAGAATTTGTATCCTTTGGCTTATGTCAATTGTACAGGTCTATGATACAATGAACCATGCAATGGGTACACCTTTGTATTTGGAATAAAAAACCAACAATGTGTACAATTATAACTATACAAAAAATATAGAGCTTAAATGTACAATCATGTTATGAAATATGTTTATTATCAACTACTATTACAAACTTTGGAAACATACCTTCATTGCATTCATTCTAAAAGTCGAATCCATCGCTAATAATATCCACTTACCAAATCTCAACAACCATTCCAAATATTGTGGGAGTTGGATGCCTAAGATGAATGAGATTTCTTCATCCCCATCAATCTCTCCCCTTTTGTGTCCCTCATAGATAAACCACTTGTTAGGATTTGCCAACACCCACTCTCAGATACTTTATTCATCGTTAAGACTATAGACATATTTTTCGATAAATAGTTCTCTATTGTATATATCATCTTTCATCAAGAAATTATTTCACCATGTTTCACCATAAACAATTCAATTTTCTCATGCATTGTCTCTTGATCTTTAAAATGGATAACATAAACAAACATTCCCAATAATAGTAGCCTATGAACCCATTCATTAAATTGGGTTTGGGCATTGATGTTATGAGTGAAAAAAGAATTATTTACCTTTAAATATTCATATTATTATCCATGGTAATGATTAAATTCATTATCTATGTGTTTCACCTGATTATATGTGAGCAACACATGATTAGGTCTAATAACTATAGACACCTAAATCTGGCAACCGATAACCTCCAATCAGGATTTTGACCAATTCTTACTAAAATGAACAATTTGGCCTAAAAATACTAAATAAAATTAAAATATTTGAACATAATATAGTCAAGTACCGATTTTGTCTAGGGTATCCTTAAATGGGGTAGTGCAATTTATGGGCCAGCTAACTTTGATCAGATCATTCTGAGTCAAAATACCAATTTTACACCTGGGTGCCCTAGATTGATTTTTTATATTAAATATCTTGCATAAGACACATTCTTTTGTTATTAGGTTTTGGTAACATCCTAAATGGGATAATGAATCTAACGCATCTGACATTGACTTCTAATTCCAATCTAGTCAAATTTTGGACCAATAACAAGGCATGATGATCAATTTGAGTAATTTGTGCATAAAGTGCCTCATCATGCTTAAGAGATAATTAAACTAAATTAGATCTTAATTAATAATTCCATGGAAAATTGTTGAATACTTATTTTTAGAAATGAATTTTGAATATCTGCATAATCAGGTGACATCATTTCTTGGGAAGACATCCCTAGGCCATAAATGCATAAAATATAAAGGTTAAGCCCTCCCATGCCTCATCAATGCCTCCCATACCTCTTGAATGCCCCTCTATCCCAAATATTAATGAGCCTATTTATGTATTTTAATTACATAATTGGATTATTTCTTAGCTACACATCTCAATCTTGAGATGGATGGTTTAGGTTGATTCTAGCCATTTGCAAAAATCTATAAATAGGAGGCCTTACCACATGAAAAAAGAGCTTAACTTGTGCAAAGTTACCATGCCAAATTGATTCCAAAAATATCTCACATGCCAAATTTATGATTCCAAAGCCAAGCAAGGTGTCCAAGAGAGATGGAGGTATTCAAGCTTCCATTGATGTAGGCTTCATGAGCACAAGCTGAGCAAGCCACTACAACAAAGCATTTGGAGCATCCAAAGAAGGTGAAGGATTCTTGTTTTTCCTTACTTTTTAGTTGTGCTTTTCATTTGTTTTTGTTATTAATATCACCCTAGTAAATATTCATGAAGGTGTTAGTTTAGTGTGCTTTTGATTTGATTTATACACTAACACAATAGTAATCTCCTCTTCATCATCAAATTCCTAGTTCAAATAATGACATGCCTGGTGGGACTATAGGTCCACAAATTTGCTCACAAATCCTCTACAAGTAACATACTAATTATTTCCTTTCAGAATATTGAAGTGAGAGGCCAAAAGGAGTGAAAATTTGAGAAAAAACACATTTTTTTAGAAGTCATGAGTTTGTCCTAACACAATCATGGGATTGTCACTACAAGTCACGATATTGTGTTTTAACTATGTTTTTTTGGCTTAACATTTGTCTCTGTATGTATGTATAGTAGCCATATTTCAATCTTGCTACTCGCAAGTAGTGATATTACAATCTTGCTACTCAAAAGTAGTGATATTTCAATCCCACTACTCACAAGTAGTGATATTCCAATCCCTCTACTCTCATCATTGATAGAGTGGTGAGATTGTCACTATGAGTTATGGAATTGTAGTGTGATAGGCCATTTTTTGGATCTTCGTTTGAGGTCATCTGGATTCCATTTCTGATGATTGTTTTTTAAAACCATGTATTTTCTTCCAAATTTTTTGAATATGTAATTAGTTTCACTTGAAGATGTATAAATGTTTCATAAACCTCTTTAAACTAAGAGTAGTAGGATTGTCAACCCAAGTAGCAAGATTGTCAACCCAACTCGTAGTATTATCAATACAAATGGCATAATTGTAAACTTGAATGGAAGGATTATGAACCTGAGTAGTAAGATTGTGGTTTCTATTAAACTAACCCAACTAGTGGGATTGTGAAACTGAATAGAGAGATTGTGAACCTAAATAGCAAGATTATGAACTCAAATAGGTGGGTTGTCAAACTGAATGGTAAGGTTATCAATTCGAATGGTAGGATTGTTAATCTGAATGGTGATATTATTTTCCCCTATTAATCTAACCTAAATAGCATAATTTTTTACCTGATTTATGTTTTTATAGAGTCATAGGATTGCTCTGTCAAGTAGTAGGATTGCACTATGTTAACCCAAGAGCTCATTTTCCTAAGTTGATTATTTCATCTTCAAAAGTGCTTCAAAGCTAAATGACTGGCTAACATTTTTCTTACAAGATTTACTTGAAAAATCATCAAATCATGCTTGAATAGATCTTTTAAAACTTATTTTAGGGCATTTTAAAAATAATCAAACCTTTCATTTTGGTACTCAAAGAAAATCATTTAGGGTGTTATTGCTTAAATTTTGTAGTTAGCTTTCAAAGTTATAAATTAAGACTAAGGGGTCAAAAGAACACCACCTAAATTTTCAAATTGGTGCTTAAAATTAAACTCACTTGTCTAATTTTTGTCATCAATAATTGTTAAATTTTTTATTGGCAAAGAGAAGGATGTCATGTGTATGCTCTTCCACTTGTCCCCTTTAGGGAACCCTTGAAATCAAAAGTGCCATCTTTATTTCAAAAATCCTAGTCCAAGGCATAGAAACAAAGTCATTTAAAGCACTCCCCAAAAACTCACAATAGTTTTGGGTGAACTTGACACAACCTTAAAAGTATTTTTAGTTTATGCTTTTTTATTTTATGTAAACTTAGATTGTAAGGGGGAGTTCATTACCTCCTGTGAGTTATTTAGGGAAACTTTGACCTAGGGTTTCAACTCCTGGCACTGTGTTCATTTTGTTCCATATTAAAGTTACACATAGAACGTATCTACACTTTGGACATCGCACTACACTAAGTGAAAAACAAAATGTAATGGTTGTAAAAAGGATTAGACCTTTTTATAATAATCCAAGTTCCATGAGCACCCAATTTTCATGCTTTTATTTTGCATCATTTGATTTGAAAGTCATTGTGCAATTGATCCCCCTAGACATTTAGAAACTTGTAGATCTTATATAAATCCCCACATGCCACAGAAGTATTATTGGTGTAAGGTGCCCTTTAAGATCCATATCATATTACTGTCATTTGAGAGAAGGGGTGTGTAAAAACCCTACTATATAATGCACATTTACTTTTGGATAAACACTTAAAATCCTCTCAAATGACGTATATTGATGGATTCCAACAACACCAAGTAACCTTGTTAGTTTAGGATCTAAGAGAGATTAGTTAGTTGGTTTTGTCCTAGATTAAAGTTTTATTTGTAGTCAAAACTTGGTGTGAACAAATGATACAAACCAAAACACATAGTCCTCATTTTACTTTTAACAAAGAGGTATTACGCTGCCCATATGAATCATCAATTTGCCTTGTTCAAAGTTCATCAAAACTTGGAGTTATATCCTCCAATTTGGTGTAGTTATGTTGCCCAATAGAGTCCAGACCTTTTCCAAAGTTTTTTTAAGTAATATGTTTATAATCTAAATTTAAAATTGCACCTTCATAATTTTATAGGGTTGATGTGTTAAGTGGATTCACCATTTGCACTAAACTTAAGGGAACTTAGGTTCAATTTCCAATTTGGGTTGAAGGTCATTTAAGACTCACGATCATTATCAACACTTGATAGACTTAAGTCAATTTTTACTAAACACTTGCACTTTGAGTCTATGCACTACAACATTTTGAGTCAAAAAATGTAGTGTTATATTGTCAAATTTATGTGAAACTATCTTTGCCTTAGATAGTTTTTGAAACAAGCATTTTGTCACATCTTTTGAGTAGTCTAGTGTTATTATGCTACCCAAAACATTTCAGATATTGTTTCATAATCCCTCTTGCATAGAGTTCAAATTTGTTCCTACATTTTCAAACCAATTCGAATGTACCTTTATGAACCTTTGTCTAGCATAGTTACACTATTCACTTTTGTCTAGCTTATTTTTCAAATTAAAGTTTTATACCATTATTTGTGAGAAAAAACAATCTCTAAAGTACCATTTGTTTCATACCTTATACCAATTTGATTGATTCCATGTCCAAGAATCAAATGCCTAGTGTTTTTTAGAAGTGTTTCAAATCTTTTAGATTAAAATTTTCATCTATTTTTAAAGTATATATTTTGACGTTGTTTGGCCAAGAGCATAGCACATGCCTTGTTTGAGCCTAGCTTTTGACGTTGTATTTTGGCCAAAAGACCTAACAACTTTTAAATTCCTATATTAGATAGATTTGAAACACTTCAACCTTAGCATTTAGAATTTTGATTTTGATTTAATTTACTTAATATTTTTGTGTAAGACATGTAATGTTAGACACTTAACATTAGCTTATGTTATCAGAAATCTTTGCATAAACCTTTTGATCTTTTTAACAAATCTAGACCAAGTTTGAACATCATCATTTTAGATAGTGTCTTGTTCAAGTTTGAAGACATCCCTTTGTTGTAAATCATTGACTATGGATCCCAACATGTACTCCTACACTCATAGTGGACTCATGTATAATTCAAGGATTAGTAATGTGGTTGCATAGGAAGAAATGGTGCAAGACACCTACAAAGATAATATTGCTTATGATATGGATCCTTATCCATCTTATAATACTCAATTAGGGGCACAAATCCAATATCCATTGGCTAACTATTTGGTTAATACACCACCTTATTCAAAATAAGACCACGAAAAAACCACATAATACCTAGCTACAATACCCACAACTAACGAACCAATTCCTCAATAGTAGTGATTTAATAATACACCTTTCACATATGATCCATTTTTATTTGAGCGTCATTTATTAGATAATAAAGATGAGATTTTGGTTCAAGCCATAGAGGTAGGGGCAAAATTTACAATAGACTTCTCCCATGATAATTTACCAAGCCTAGCAAGAATGCCCCACAACATAATTTATGATCAACAAGATTTTTCTATAAATCCTTTAGCTCTAGTCCAAACAACATATCAGGACCCTAATATGCCTAACAAAGGAAAAAACTTCATATAATATCAGTTTAACCAAATGCAAATGGCATATCAAACCTACATAAATCTAGCATGTAATTTCAATCAGATGACCATGGTGAGCAAACCTCTTATTGACTTAGTTCCTTCAACATGAGTTTTGATAGAGTTAACTGGTTTAGATAATCAAAGTTAAGACCCATTCATGCATAACACTTTATAGACAAATTATTTCATACCTAAATAATCAAAGAAGTCTCTTTTGCTTCTACATAACATAGTGGCTAAAATATAGTGGATAATACACAAGAAACATCTAATCCACACCAAAGTAGTGTTCACACACCAGTATCTATCCAAAAAAATGTGCATTTAGTTAAAACTACAAGTGCTTCTCAAAATTAGGGAGTAGGAGTTTCTACATCATAACCTCAATCAAGCATGTAACCAATAGGATTAGGTAGTCAACCAACAACTAATGGCATGCTTCAACAATAGAATGTGATGAATCCTACTCCTCCTCAATAAGTGACAAGTATTATTCCACAATAGTAGGCACAATATAGTATACCAATACAATAAAGGATGAATATACCTCAAAATGGGGAAACTAATGTTTCACCTCATTAGGTAGTGGTAAACATACCTCTTCAGTCGCAGACTAGTATACCAATCTAAAACCATATGATGACTAGCCAACAACATGTAAATATTGGTCATAGATAGATGTTGAATCTTCAACATGTGTTTAATTTCCAATAAGGATTTGTGAAACAAGGAGGCTCCCATGTTTCTCAAGTACCTACTAGGAAATAATTGGTTCAAAATGTGCCATAAGTTTAGAGACAAGGTCTTGGTTCACAAGTTCTCATTTAATAATAAGGTTTGATTAGTTGGTATTGTATCCCTTTTCAACCATATCAGGCACATTATAGTTATATCCCTCCATGCTAACCATAAAATCTTTTAATTTAAAGATTTATATCCAATTCAAACCAAAATATCACAACCAAATGTGAAATTTCAAGTACATCCTAATCTACATATGCTTATTCTTGGTCTATTTCCCAACTAAACCGACATACCCCAATAGATATCTCTATCATACCCCGATCAAAGTGTCCCACTTGTGACCTCTCAACCATCTACCCAGGCCAATGTTCTCCCTCAAACCAATGTTCCCTCCAATTTCCTAGGCCAAGAATTGTAATAAATGAAGGATATAATTTCTGCCATTCAAGCTGGGAAACAGACTAAAATTTTTAAGTTGGATGACACTTGTTCTTATCCATTCAACATGGAGTACTTGTAGATACTATTTTCTCCAGGATACAAACCGCCTAAAATTGACAAGTACAAAGGGAAAGGTTACCCTAAAGCCCATTTAATCAAGTTCTTTATCACATGTCAAGTAGTGGCATATAGTGATATATACCTTTTGTTGTTATTTCCAAGGAGATTGGCTGGAAAAGCCTTGAAGTGGTTCTTAAATTTTCCCTAAAATTTAGTAACATATTTTGATGATCTTTTTTATAAGTTTATGCATCACTTTTCTTGTAATCTCGAACATGGTTTTTCATTGGATGATTTGACAAAATCAAAAAAAAAAGCTGGTAAGAGTTTTGCAAGTTATCTATAGTGATGGAGAGCCCATGCAAGCCGATTCACCCACATTTTACTAGATAAATAATTAACCGTTGTGTTTACTAAAAATTTGCATACTGAGATAGCTTATCATCTAGAACTACAATCTGAACATACTTTCAAGGAGATCATCAATAAAGGCCTGTTTATTGAGTGAGCCTTTATTAATAAATGGATCATAAATCTTACTTCAACTAATTAGAATCAATCCAAATAGTGCCACAAGCATCACAACAAAGATAGACCAAAGCAATTCAACCACAATAGGAATGTTGTGGGCAATGAAATGATTAAGTCAAATTATGTCCAAATAGTGAAAACATCATCTGCACCACCTTTTCAACTTACTCCTACCTAAAAACCTCTCCAAATAGTGCCACAAACATAATAACCAAGACCTATATAACAAATACAACAACCTTTACCATTGTAAATGCCTCCTTCGATAAGAATTATGCTTACTCATCATGTCTTTAGTGACTTGGGAGAGCCTATTGAGTCTATATTTCATAAACTTGATGTTGCTAATCTAATTAGTTGGCTATACCAATGCATTATCTATAAGGCATTCCTTATCCTGATTGGTACCATGAAATGAATTCTGTGAATATCTTTAAGTCAATAGGCATAATTTATGAAGATGTGTGCAAATCAAGAATTTGATTGAGAATATGTTGGATAATGGGGAGATAACATTAGATAATGGTTCTTCCACCTCCAATCAAACTCTTAGGATTTATCAAAACTCCTTTCCCCAAAATAACACCTAACAATAACATAACAATTAGAAATAACAACAACAAATCGGCCAGTGTGACAACAAAATCAATAGTATCAAAATCAAAGGCCAAACTATCAAAATCAATAGAATCAATGGCAAAACCCACAATGTCAGAACAATAGACAAAACCAAAGTTAGAATGGTAACAACCAACAAAACTACCATGCAGTTGCACATGACTACAATAGGATTGTAAGTCATATTGTAGGGGATAATGTTAATACCATCTACATTAATCCTAGATCAAGCACTAAACAATATAGACCCTTTCTAAACAATACCACTCAACCAAATTACATGGATAATCCTTCTTTGACTTGGGACCACACATAGGCAAACCAACAAATTAGTACTTCCACTTTTGGACCATATACTAGTAACTCACCCTTGTCATGTGACCACATTTAAGTGCATCGACAATCAAGACTTGTCCTATCTGGTCCCACACCATTCCCAACATTTATTATCAATTATAGTCTAGTGTCTAATCTTGATTATGTAATCACAACTCAAAGGTCAAAGATTACTATCCTAGGCCCACAACCATCTACCACTTTTGTTGTTATCTAACCAACCATTCACCATTGACCAAGATAAAAAGTTTGATATCATGGAATAATTGTAGAAGATGCCATCACATATCTCTATTTTAGATTTATTACTAATGTCAACAATCCACAAGATCATTTTGAATGAGTTTTTAACCTAATCCACTATTTCTAGTGACACATCCCTTAATAAATTTCAAGATTTGGTTGGACACTTAGCTCCAACACAACAAGCCACATTCAAGCAAAGCGATATATCTTCCCTTGGCCCATTCCATAATAATCCATTATATATAGAAGTTTATATAAAGTGACATAAAGTGAAATGTGTCCTTATAGACAATGGATCAGGCCTCAACATAGTGTCTCTAAAGCTCATCAAGCTTCTTGGGTATATAATGGTAGATCTCCAACCATAAATGATAACTATCAAAGCCTATGATAATTAGGAGAGAGAATCACAAGGCACCATTAGCTTACCAGTTATCATAGGGACTTTGACCCATGGTACACTTTGCCATATGCTTGATCTTGAGTTATCATATAATATGCTTCTAAAAAGGCCTTGGTTACGAGAGATTCATGTAGTCTCATCAATGATACACTAATGTAACAAGTTCTCTCACTCAGGGATGGAAGTAAATATTTTAGGTGATTTGTACCCATATGAGCACTATAAGCACCTCAAGGCTGACTTTTAAAGATATAATTGTCAATACAACATGAATCCAAGTTCCAAGTAAGATAAAATAAGGGCCATACTTATTGATCCTCCATAAGATAATTACATAGATCATAATATCTTGGATTCCTTTTACCACATGCCACCTCCTAAAGCTTCTAATCATTTCACCATTTTAGATAATGGCCCAAGGGAATATGTGACCCATGATACCTTCCATATTTCCAATCTTCCTCAGAATACAAAGACCTTTGGATGACCTAAAGTTACCCCATGCATGTATTGGCAACAAAAGAACAAATATAAAGGACCTGTCATGTTTGTACCAACATCTAGCCTAGAACCAAACCCTCTCAAAGGAGATAAATCATGGTTATACACTGACAAGTTGGTTGATTGTTATAAGAGTCCAAAGTATCATATTCCTAATAGGATCATGGAGCGCCAAGATTATGAAGGGAGAGGCCTCAAACCAAATTAAAAAGGAAACATTGAGCCAATTTATATGACTAAATATAAAATACCCTATGGAATTGTATTTAAACCATCTGGGGGTGACCCCACATATCTTATTCAAGTTTTATCACTATTGACTAGTGATGATGATGTCGACAACAAAGCAGAGTCTGATCATAGTCTTATCTTTGATATCCTAGTCAAGACTAACCTATTTGATAACAATGCCATATGTATGTTGGGAGATTGGTGGTAGTGATGTGTTTTCATTGATGTCAAGTGGCATTGGTGATGACAAAGTGATATGAGAGTGTTATTGGTCTACTATGCATGATCTTAATGCTCAGTTCAATCTTGGTTGCTAGTGAGAGTTTATGGGAGCATTTGGTCATATGGAGGTTTGTAAAGATGTCATGGAACATGAAAAGAGAATATATTATATGTCCATGTGGTTGAGAGAGAAATTGGAGTCCTTATAGGTGGTCTTTAGGTGGAGTGCAAGTCATCCTATGCCTTGTGTGCTTGATCTTACTAGATTGCTTGATGAGGTAAGAGGTATATGCCTTGTGTATCCTTAGTTTTTGGTTATATTTACTAGCATGAATGGATTGAATATGTCTAAGGTGTTGTGATCTCAGTGGATAATTTTCCAAGTACTTTCAAGAGACAAGTTAGCCTTGTGATTCTAGGCCTAGTAGGAAAGATAGGCTAGTGAGGTCCTTATGAGTAATCACGATAAGATTCTAAGTTGATATATCTGATGTGATCATGGAATATGTTATATCATGATTGGTCAAATGTGTTGACCAATTTTCAAGACTTAAAGAGGAAGAGAAATCAAGATAGTACATTAGGAAGTATTCTGTGCATGCAAGATGGAGGTTTCCTAACCCGAGAAGAAGTTTTTGGTGCTAAATGTAATGTGTATATTTTACATGGAAAATTGAGACTTTTGGGAGAGGTGGAACATGGACCTAAGAAGGATTTCCAAGTATTTTTCAATGGATTGAGTGATAAAGCTTTATGAACATTCGTTAAGAATGCAAACTGGTCAAAACTCTCATAATGGAGTGATTTGAAATAACTTGATATAAAGGACCCATAATGGATTGGTTGAATAATTTTGAATATTGGATTTGATGGATAACTCCTATAAGTACCTCCAGGTGTTAGTGATGTGTCAGGGTAGTGAGCAAAAGGCATAAAAAAGTGATGCTTTCTAAAGATTTTGATGCTATAAGAAGGGTTTACTAAGTCAATGCATGAAAAATATTAGAGGTTAAATGTCAAGACTTTTTATTTATTTATATGTAATTTTTTTTTTAAATTTCATTTTTTTTTTTGTCAATCATTCTAAGCTATAAGTTGGCTAGTCACTAAATCTGCAAATAGTGAGTAAAAGCTAGTCAAAGTGAATATGTGTTCAGGGAAGTGTTCTAGATGAGTAGGGATGAATCCAAAGGATTTGGGTTTTTTTTAAAGACCTGTGACTTATTTTCCCTTTATTTTTATGTGATGTTGATGAACATACATAGGTAAGAAGGTGCCTTCAAGATGACTTGTCTGAGTAATGAAGACAGTAAAGGAATATGTCTCATAGAATGTTCTATATGTTTCATTTATGACATTAGACCTATATATATTTGTAATTGTAAATTTTATAATGATTTTTTAGGATAACATGAATTTATTTTGAGATCAATGAATTTTCTTCTCAAGTGTTATATGTCATTTTCACTATGACTGTGTTTTGGACCAATTTGACTGCTATAGACATGCCAAAGAAAGTTAAGTGTTTAAGGTCTTATAAAAAATGGTGATGAATAAAATGAGAATATTGGTGTTTTTAAATATATAATTGATCTAATAAATCTTTTTTTAATCTGGTGAGTCAATGTGAGGTGTTTAAATAAGAAATCCAAATTGGCTTGTTAGACTGTGTTAAGACAGTGAAATAGAGACCTAAGTGATTGGTTTGTAAGTCTAATGAATGTTGATAGAACATGAAAACCAACATTTTGAGTTTGATATATAATAATAATAAAATCCAATCATGTGATTTATAAGTGTTAAAATCATCCTTTCATGTACAAGAGATAAGCTTTTATATGAATGTTCCTTGACTGAGCATGACCAGTCTGAGTGGTCATTTTGAGAGAGTTGGTTTGAAGTTATTTTTCTTATGTGATGGTGAATAATGGATTTATTAATTTTGTTATGTCATGGTATCCATTTGATTTTTTAAGGATGTTTTTTGATAAAATCATCTATGTGCTTCAGTTCTAGAAGATAATGTTTTCTATGTTTCTAGTCCTATTGGTGAGTAGGTTAGAATGGCTTGGTTCATGAGTTAATTTGGTGTTCCAGGTGGCATGAACCTTTTTGGGAGTATGAAAGGGTATATTGGAGTTATTTTTGATGTGTTTTATCTGTTTGTGAATTATAAAGGTGGACTAAGGAGTCCAATGTGTAACATGTTAGTTTGTAGGCCTAATTCATTTAGGTCTCTATTAGGCCTATTTGGTGTTTTGTGTCTTAAGGGAAATGACTGACATAATGAGTGTATGTATATTACATATAAAATGTATGAGGATATATTTAAAATACATATAAATCATGTAAATCATCTTGGATGACCAATTTGGGTTGGATGAGAGTATGGTATATATACTAGGCCTAATTGGCCTATTTGAAAGGCAGAGAGTGAGTGGACAAAAGTGAAGGAAAGAGATAAATAAAGTAGTAGAGATAGGTCATTGAGGACCATAAAAGTGTGAAGAGGATCAATCATATTTGACTAATTAGGTTCATGAGATAACAAGTCAATATACCTAATAGTCTAAAGGGTGACTTAGTTGAGTGAATGAGCTAGGAGTAGACTAGAGAAGAGAAGTAGATTACAGGTTTTAGAGAAAGAGAAGCTCATATCAGGTGTAGAAGACATAAAAGTATTGGTGGAAATTATAGATGATGTGGTTGAGTAGGTTATTAATCACCTAGGGGGTTGTAGCCTCATTGCTAGTTGGAGATAACTAAAGGTCTATTAGGTGTTAGACTAAATTGAGGGGTGGATGTTCCTTGATTAGTTGGTGCTGGTATAAAGTCTCTTATTTGATATATCATATATGACTATAGTACATTGGTTTTTAGGCTTTAGAGTGGGTTTTATCCCCCATGATGGTTTCGAACATAGATGAGGTGTACTTGTTTTGACTGCTTTTGATCTTGATTATGTGTTGATTTGTTTATGTTATGCTTAAGTGTTTATTTCATTGGAATAAAATGGAATTGATTATCATATTTTGAGAAACTAATTCACCCCCCCCTCTTAGTAGATAATTCTAACAATGTACCCTTACCCTAATCATTCATCATAACCCATTTCCATTATACTATCCCCAACTAATAAATTGAGACAAACAAGAGTCCAGTTTACCAGTTGATGAGTTTTGAATGATGAGGCATTCTATGATTTTCTAGGCCTTAGAGACAATGTTCCATTGGGAGATCATAAGTTGGGATTCTCAATCACATTGGATCTTGAATCCTATTTTGGAGAGTGGGTGAACACCCTTAGCCAAAATAAAAAAAAAAAAACATTGAGATCCCAAAGTGAAAACCTCTTTGAGGTGCTTTCTGACTAGGGAAAAAATAAAGATAAATGCTATTTTAGTGGTGAAAATTTGTTTTAGGCACTAATAGAGATGGGTGTGTTCATTCTTCTTCAAATTTAGACCAGGAGGCTACCAAGGATGAACTTGCCTATGGAGCCAAGTTTAGTTTTGAGCAACAATAAGTGTTTGATCAAAATTATCAAGAATTTTCAACTATTTTTATCACATGGATAGACCTCCCATTAGGGGACTTAGATTCATCATGCCTCAAAGAAGTTGAAGAGAAATTTCTAATAGAGGACCTTGATATAGTCTAATAGTTCAAGTCTTTGCCTACTATCCTAGAAGATGGTTCGACCCTTATAGTGAAAGATACAATAGAGGTAAACATCAAGACTCCATTGTACCCAAAATGGATAAATTTAGGTACATCCCTTACTAAGGAGGAACGTGAAGTCATTACAACTCTATTAAGAGAATTTGTATATATCTTTTCATGGGCTTATTATAACATGCTAGGTTTAGACCCACCTTGGTTCTGCACCACCTTGTGGTCAATATTGATGCCAAATTGGTGAAACAAAATCTACGTAAGATACATCGTCATATTATTGTATTTTTAAAGAAAGAGTTTGAAAAACTCTTAGAAGCTAGATGTATCTAATCCATTGACTATTCAGAATAGATATCTAATGTTATACCTATTAGCAAAAAGCTTGAAGGAATCATAATTTGTACTAACTTTTGAGACATCAATAAATCTTGTCAAAAGGATGACTTTACATTGCCTAATATTGACATGATCATTAAATCCACAATCGGTTATGAAATTATTTCACTCATGGATGGCTTTTCAGGATACAATTAGATTAGAATAGCACCAAAAGACTAATATAAAACAATGTTCACCACTCCATAGGGAACATTTTATTATCAGGTAATGTCATTTGGTCTTAAAAATGTTGGAGATATATATCAAAGGGCCATGACTATCACATTCCATGATATGGTACATGATATTTTTGAAGACTATGTTGATGATTTATTAAGAAAATCTATGACCAGGGCTGACCATCCAACATTGCTATGTAGGATATTAGAAAGACTGCAAAAGTAAAAATTCAAACTCAATAAAAATAAATGTGTTTATAGTAACCTCAATAAAATTACTTGGCTTCATCATGTCTCATAGAGGTATTGAAATCGATCCAACCAAAGTCCATGATATAACTGAGATGCCACCACCAACCAATTTGAAACAACTCCATAGTTTGCAAGGTAAGATCTAGTCAATCCGATGCTTCATCTCTCAGTTAGAAAAAAAGTGTCATATATTTACACATCTTCAAAAGAAGGGAGTTTTATTTCATTGGGATGATCACTACCAAATAAATTTTCAACAACTCAAGGACTATCTAGATAATCCACCTATTTTGTTACCTCCTATGCCAGGAAAGTTATTCTTGTTGTAACTATCAGCTACTAACATGCCTTAGGGGCACTTTTGGCTTAACATGATAACAATGGAAAAGAGCATGTATTATACTAATTAGGTTGTAACTTGGTCACATATAAACACAACTATGTACCTATTAAAAAATCTTGTCTAGCCATGGTCTTCGTAGCTCAAAAATTGCACCATAACATGTTGAAAAATAAGACCATGGTTATTTCAAAAGTATATCTACTCAAGTATATACTATCTAAAACAACTTTACAAGATAAAATGGCCAAATGGATCATGATTATTAGTGAGTTTGACATAGAGTATGTCAATTAGAAGGTGATCAAGTGATGGGTCTTTACAAATCAACTTACTGAAGCACCCCTTACAGACACAAAGACACTCACATTTCAATTTCTTGATGAATCTATAATGATCATCATTGACACACCTCTTAAGGATAAAAACTAGAAGTTTTATTTTGATGGTTCATTTATTACACATGGATTAGGGGTAAGCCTCTTATTTATTACACCACATGGGGATCTAATCCCTAAATCATTCATAATCAATTTTCCTTATACAAACAACATCACCAAATATGAAGCACTTATCACAAGACTTCGATAGGAAGTACACTGGAACATATCTCATCTCCAATTTTATGGTGATTCTCAGTTAATCATCAATAAGGACACATGCCATTTTTAAACCAAAGATGACAAGTTGATTCCATATAAGGATATGGTTGATACCCTAAAGTAGTAAATTACAAATATTCAATGTGAGCATTTACCAAGGGTTAGTAATAGAACTACAGATGCCATGGATACTATAGGCTCTCTAATTTGATAAATGGATAAAGCTATAGAATATTAGTTCCTTGTTGACAATTTGTTCACACCAGCTCATGAACCTTTAACCATTACAATAATTTGTGATATTGTTAGTCCTAATTCTATCTGGTACTAGACCTTTATAACTACCTTCATGACTAATTTCTACCACCTAACCTACCTCAAAACCAAAACAAAAACTTTATTCATCACTCCACTCATTATAGTTTACTTGGATCTACCCTTTACCACCATAGTTTTGATGGAACTCTACTTCATTGTTTAAATTTAGTAGAGTCTACACTAGTGTTAAGAGAAGTTCATGAAGGGGTATGTGGAGCTCATTCTAGTGGGGTAGTCCTATCCAAAAATCTCTTGTGTATTAGTTATTATTGGCCCATGATGGACGAAGATGCAACTATATATGTAAAGAAGTGTGACAAATGTCAATGACATCCTAATCTAATTCATGCCCCAACCCAAAATCTAAAACCAATGTTGACACCATGGCCATTTTCTATATAGGGACTCAACCTCATTGGGAAGATCAACCCCACTTCATCTAACATCCATAGACATATCCTTACCACCACTGAGTATTTCACTAAGTGGGTTGAAGCTATACCTCTCACTTATGTTACTAGAAAGAAAATTTATAAATTCATCTTCAACCATCTCATTTGTCACTATGGTATCCCTTTTGACATTATATCTGATAATGGAGGATCATTCAAAAAAAATGTTGATAAGCTATGTGTTGAATACAAAATCACACAACATTTTTCTATGACATATTACCCTCAAGGTAATGGCCAGGTCGAAGCATCGAATAAAACCATTGTTAACATTCTTAAAAATATTATCAATGATATCAATCACGATTGACACCTATAGATATTCCATGCCCTTTGGGCATACCATACCAATTATCATACCCCATAGGAGCCACTCCATATTCACTTGTTTATGTTACTAAAGCTATCCTTCCCATTGAGGTTGAGTTACCTTCATTGTGCATATCTTTCAAACATGCCTGATATGATCATGACTATCGAGTAGCCCACCTACAAGAGTTAGACCTGCTTGATGAAAAACACACAATTGCACTCAATAATCTTTATGCATATCAGAACTAACTCAAAGGCCACTACAATCGGTGTGTCAAGTATAGAACATTTAAACTCGGTGATCTTGTTCTTAAAGAAAACCAAAAGAATGCCATGGCTAAAAAAAGCATAAAGGTAAATTCAAGCCAAAATAGATAGGGCCTTACATTATTACTGTATATTATGGATTAGGAACATATAGGCTTGCTACACCAATCAGAGATGAACTTCTTGAGTTGATGAATATTATTCACCTTAAGTGATATTATGCTTGAGTGTTAGGGTGTATTATCTATAAGGACCAGTTCAATTGTACCATTTTATCCCTTTTTTATTTATTTTAATATCATTCATGTCATTCCTCTTAGCCCATTCCATCTGCTTTACCATTCCATTATATCGACCACACATGTTTTAAATCCTTTCTACCCAACCCATTTGACCTTGGTTTTTTCTATTCATTACACATTCTTAGCACTAAGGAATTTGATTAGTTTCATCATTTTTTAAGTACTTCAAATAGAGATCATAGTTTGGATTAGTATGATAGAAGTTTTAGTAGTTACATCCTTCATTTATTGTTCATTTCTTATCACTAATTTTTATACTAATTGTAACTACCTTTGGGCAAATTAGTACCATTGATCTATGTTGTTGTGTCCTAGTTATAACTTCCTATGGGTAAACTAGGGGAAACATTTGTTTATTGACATTTGACATACCAACTTGCCATTTCTTATTCTATACTATGCCTTCTTACCAACTATGCTTATTTTATTTGAATTGATGGTTATGCTAGTCAAGTTCCTCCACTGTAAAGGTAAAATTATAGTGACTTGAGGTCCTATTCTAGGACTATGTAGTTAATGCTTGATACTTGTTGAGGCTAGCTAAGTAACCCTTTCCACCCATGATCTCACCATTTTATGAGGAACCTAAGACATGCTCTCTCCATTTTATGAGCTTGAACCATTTAGTGTCTTGTCATTCTTGATCGAGTTGAGATACTTCAAAAATCTCTAAAAAAAATTGTAAAATTGATAGAAAAGAACAAAAACACTGACCACTTCTTTACCTTAAGGATTCTGGGAACCCTTACTAACTTGCAAGTAAAACACTCATCACTTAGTTTCCCCATCCTTTTTGGCCTTTTATCCCATGTACTTTCTATTTTACAAGACCATTCCTTTTCTTCTATCACATCCATTCTATTTATTTTTGTCAGTTCTCATTTTTTTCCCATTTCTTAGGAAAATTACATTTGACCTAAAGTTTTTGTTGGATATTACATCCATAAAACTATTTAGGAAGTGTCCACTTGCCTAGTGCATCTAGATATAGTTCAACCACCCCCTTCCTTTTCTTCTATTCCTATATTTTGTTTGTTTGTTAAGTTGTTTCCTATTTTTTAGGGGAAATGTTTGAATGGTTTCTATTGCATTGTTTTTTTGTTTGTTTATTTCTACTTCTTTTATTTGTTTGTTTGCATTCTTGTTTGCTTTCATCACTTTTGACTTGATTCAGTTTATGTGCATTCATTGGGTGATTCCTTGCTCACATTTACACTTGAATCCATCCATATTCATATTTTTACATTGTCATCATGGTTTCTATCATTGGTGCATTATTTTCTATTGAGTATTGGATTATGGGAGTCAGTCCTTATGCATATTTCAACCAAGTCCTCATGATGTTATACCATGATTCCTACCGACACATGCTACACCAAACCTCAACTTTAAGAAGTCTATTTAGCAATGGAAATATTGAAATCTCTTTGGCACCGACATCTTGATTCAATCTCAATAATATCCCAAATAGAGTAATTAAACATGAAAAAACTTTAACCTTTGTTAGTTAGAATGAGTATCTCCCTATTATCATGTTGTTCTACTTCATCATTACTTTCTGTGTTAAGTTACCATCATCCCTCAGCTGATCAATCATGTTTACCATAATCAAGGTCCAATGATAATAACCACCTATGCAAAAATCATTGCACACCATCCCTCTTACAATTCTCAATGATTATAACTACCTTTGGAAAAATCATTGTGTTGTTACCACTTTACTTGTTTTGCCCATATAGGGGTACATTGTTATCTTATTTGTCTATCCTAACTGGGATAACTCCATTTCTCAATGATTATAACCATCTTTAGGCAAATCATTGTGTTATCATACCACATTTCCATTATTAGGGTACAATTTTTATAACCACCTTTAGGTAAACCATTGTACACCATCCCACTTGCATTCTCAATGATTTTGACTACTTTTTCAAAGTCATTATGTTTTCACCCCATCATCTTTCCTTTCTTTGGTCCCCTCATTTTGCTTCTCTCTTTTTGAGGGACTATTTAGCAACCTACTTGTGCTAATTGTTCCCTCAAGAGGGCATCATATAATTAGTTTATCATCATTATAGTTGTAGGCATACATGATATTTTAATTCTTTGAAAAGATGTTACTATGATTATAGTTTACAATGCCTTCCCAAATAGGGGCAAACCGTAGATACCTAAATCTATCCATCGATAACCTCTAATCAGGGTTTTGATCAATTCTTACTAAAATGCAGAATTTGGCCTAAAAACACTAAAGCACATTAAAATATTTGAACTTGATATATTCAAGTGCTGATTTTGGATGGGATATCCTTAAATAGGGTAGTGAAATTTATGAGTCAACTAACTTTTATCATATCATTTTGAGTTAAAATGCCAATTTCACATTTAGGTACCCTAGATTGCTCTTTTCTATCAAATATATTTCACAAGACACATGCCTTTATTATATGGTGTTGGTAACATCCTAATGGGATAACGGATCCAACGTATCTGACATTAACTTCCAATTTTAATCCAATCAAATTTTGGACCAATAACAAGGCATTCTGATCAATTTGAGTAATTTGTGCACAAAGTTCTTAATCATGCTTAAGAGCTAATTAAACTAAATTAGAGCCTAATTAAAAATTCCATGGAAACATGTTGAATACTTATTTTTAGAAATGAATATTGAATATATGTAACATCAAGTGACATCATTTCTTGAGAAGACATCCCTAGACCATAAATGCATAAAATATCAAGGTTAATCCCTCCCATGCCTCATCAATGCCTCTCATACATCTTAAATTCCCCTCTATCCAAAATATTGATGAGCCTATTTATGGATTTTAATTACATAATTGGATTAATAATTAGCCACATATCTCAATCTTGAGATGGATAGTTTAGGTTGATTCTGTCCATTTGTAAAAATCTATAAATAGGAGGCCTTGCCACATGAAAAAAAGCTTAACTTGTGCAAAGATAACATTCCAAATTAATTTCAAATATATCTCACATGCCAAAGTTATTATTCCAAAATATTTAATCAAAATCCAAGAAAGGTACCAAGGAGAGATCGAGGTAGTCAAGCTTCCATTGATGCAGACTTCATGAGTGCAAACTGAGCAAGCCACTACAACAAAGCTTTTAGAGCATCCAAAGAAGGTGAAGGATTCTTGTTTTTCCTTAATTTTTAGTTGTGATTTTCATTTTTTTTATTGATCTCACCCTAGTAACTAGGCATGAAAGTGTTAGTATATTGTACTTTTGATTTGATTTATCTTCTAACACAATACTAATCTCCTCTTCATCATCAAATTCCTAGTTCACAATAACCATACACTATGTGCTGAAATGATACTAACAATGCACATTATATATTTTTGACTTGATCGGATACCCTATTTGAACTTTGGCATTACGAACTTGTCTTTATGCATGAAATCAATTTCCCAAAAATGATCAAGCCCATATGAACACTAGTATTTTATAGATTGGGTTAAACTTATGAAGGGTCATGCAAATTCGAAATCTATTACATAAATGATGTACAAATGAAAAAAAAACATCTTAATATAAACCCACTTACTATCTAAAATTGGAGGTCACTTATATGACATATTCAAATGTGGCATTGATCCTACTTTGCTTTCCAGTAACAGGGGTTTTATCTTACGATGTGAAACACCAAAAATCATTGGGAACAAATCCTTTCTTGATTCTCCTTTGATGAAGTCATCAACCCTATCAACATCAACCCAAATGTCCCACAAGTCTTCATCCTTGATCTTATGAAAATTATCCCACTTGATACTGCTACAATCAAATGGGACTTTGCTTGGCTTTTGTAATGTAATTTGCATAATTTCAACCCACCTATTCACCATATATTCTAACCTACAAAGAAAACTTTTAATTAACTAATTAGCATGGACTTTTGTGATTGATGAAATAATTTTATGTAAAAATGATAATGAATGAATAATGCATACAACATGCACAAATGGTCATAAAAACATCATTGAAACAACATATATATATAGCATCATAATGGATAGTTAGACACATCATAATAAAAAACATGACACTACATTTTTATATACATTTCTCATACCTATCATTCAAATAATTGGTTTTGCATGCACTATTTTAATTAACCTATTTTCAATATTGAAAATAACATAATCAATGGACATTCAACATCTCCAGCATATATCCTCAAATGAAAACATAAATGTAAAGTTGTGAAAAATATCCTTGCAGGTAACAATATCGATAAGCAGCCTCTAGATGTTGGACACATATGAACTACATTGATGTTTGAAATAGTTTTGGACCTGTAAGCAAGTTAATAATGCCAAGGCACCATGACGAAGAATAGGCAATGGGCACCACTTGTATTAGGTGATTTCAAGGTATTTAGGTACAACACAACTATATATTATAAATACAAGAGGCACCTCATTAATTGAATTGAATATTATACAAGACTATGTGAATTCTATCCATTTTAAAGTAAACATGGATTTTACCCATTTTAAAATAAATTATATGTATTGTCTACTAAATAACATAATATAATTTTGTTGGAACATACTTAGAGATCCTATAAAGGCAATCAGTTCTTGTAGGGTTTAGTTTATATGAATCTCATATATGTAAAAAAAATTATTAGACATGTATACCAATCAATAACGTAAAGGTTCTATGCCAATCTAAAATGGGAGGTCACTTACATGACATAATTAATGTAGCATTGATCCTGCTCTGATTTCCAACAACAAGTGATTATTTTGAGCAATGTGAATCCATAAAATATATAGGGAATAACTCCCTTATTTATTCCCCTTTCACAAAGTCCTCAACCCTATCACCATCGACTCAAGTAACCCAAAAGTCTTCACCGTCAATGTTAGGAAAATTATTGTAATTGACATTGTTGTAGTGAAATGGACCCTCATTGGGATTCTATAGTGGGAGTAACATAATTGTGTTTGAAAATGCACAAAACATCTACATAAAGGATGGGTTATGTGAAGTATGGATATACACAAACTTCATAGATGCCAAAAATGGTTTTAGACTTATACGTCAATCAATAACATACAGATAACACACTAATGAATAATGAAAAGGCACCACTCGTATAAGGCTATTCAATCTATTAAGGTATTTTTCAACTATAGTAAATAAAAGCAGTAGGCACTTCATTAGTGGAATTGAATATTGTAAATAGAGATTCATAATGTCAATAGAAGAAAATTTTCATTACAACACATACTCATTGTTATAGAATTACATTATATCTCATGATAGTTACAATCATAACATTACAACATGTAGTCACCACTTCATAATTACATCATAATAAAAAGTTCATTAAAACAAAATATAAACATCATTTCTTAGTCAAAACAAAGTTTGTTTTGTTTTTATTATAAAAAAAATATCCCAAAATAATGTTATTGAAATTCAATCAACTTTACATCACATCACTAAAGACAATGGATATTAATACTACAAAAATAAATTTCAATGTTATACAAAGAATATATGAAAATGGGTGCATATCAATGATGATATATGCACTCAAAATCAGACACAATATCAAAATATTATCCTTTAGTCACCTTAGTGATGATGTATTGCATGCCAAAATTAGACATAATTTCAAAATATTATTCTGCAATGAACTCATCGACAAAGTCATGCATTCCAAAATCAAACACAGTATAATAATATTGTTCCTTATGCACATCTTCTAAAGTAGGTATGCCCAATGCATACATACTTATTTACCTTGTTTGACTATGTTCCTCCCACGATCCTCTTTATTTAAGAGATTCATTTGCATGATGGATGTGAATATCCTAAAGGAACCCATACAATAAAATGGTTTCCTCATATAGTTTAATGCAAATACCTTCAGGAATATCCCTCTCCCCTTTCATCTTTGAAACAACATCTTGTGAATCAACCTTTATGGACACACTTCTTTCATTGCACAAATATAAACATAAGCCAAGCCCATCTATGCAAGCCAGCTAATGGCACCATGTAAAGAAAATTCATTGAATAACAACCTACCATATTACCTTATGACTTCATTTTTGAGACTGAATAACATGTATTTGATATAAATAGTCATTCCTTCCCATCTTATAATAACTAATAAATGCATGGGTTTCTCACAAATACTGTAAATATTAGAATGAACTATAAAAAACTTCAAATTATGAGAATTTAAACTACTTCAATTATATACATTCAGTGGATAGTCATACACATCAAAAATAAGAAACATGACAACATCCACTTAGTTTCATTTCTCGTATTTGACATTAAAAAAATTTATTTTGCATGTACTATTCCATTTAACCCTTTTAGGTACTAAAAATAGAGTATGCAATGCACATTCAACATCACAAACATATATCCTTGTAATGAAGACAATTATGAAGAAATTTCTTTACCATCTAAGGCAACAACATTTAAATACTCATTAGTTACTTTTTTATACTTTAAATATTATTTGATTTGTATTATGCCCCTCTTCGGCTTTAATAATTGGTCTCAAGTAGAATGTATCTAGTTCAAAATAATTCTTTGACCAAGCCTCATTCCAAGAGGATATCAATAAAAAACTATTATATTTGTTTGTATGGTTAATTTGGTGCATTGACAACTCTATTTTGAGTTCAATTGCTTTAACCTATTTTATTTGAGTAATAAAGTATGCATTGCCCACCCAACATACATCTTCCCTCACATATCACTTTAGGGGAGAAGGCCATTAGGGTTCAACGAAGATTTGGGGATTATGCAAGATATTTGTGAAGAATGATTATTATTTTTATTTATAAATTTACCAAGATTGTAATGAACTTATTTTAGTTTTTATGTGCTTAATTTATGGTGAATAATAGGGTTGAACAATTTAAATTTTACTTTAGATATAAAGACAAGTTATAGGTGTGAACTAGGAATTTGACGATAAAGGGGAGATTAGTATTATGTTAGTCCAAAAATAAATAAAATAAATTGACAAAAAACACACTAAACTAATACCTTCATGCCTCATTACCAGAGAGAGATTAGTTTTAAAAAATTAATAAAACACACAAATAAAATGCAAAATAAACATTCTTTTACCTTCCTTGGATGCTCCAAAATGCTTGTTGTAGTGGCTTACTCAGTTTGTGCTCATGAAGTCTTCATCAAAGGAGGTTTGGCTATTTTCTCTTCTCCTTGGCACCTTGTGGCTTGTGGCTTGGCTTAGATTAGCTTGGCTCAATATATGGGAATAATAACACTAATTAGCATGCGGCTTTGGAACCAATTCAACATTATAACTTTGCACATGTTAAGCTTAGAAATGATGTTTATGGCCTCTCTATTTATAGATTTTGGGAAATGATTAGAATCAACTTGAACCATCCATATCAAGATTGAGATGTATGGCTAAAGATTAATCCAATTATTTAATTAAAATACATAAATAAGCTCATCAATCTTTAGGATAGAGAGGCATTGACAAGGTATGAAGGGCTTTGATGAGGCATGGGAGGCATGAATCCTGATATTTGTGGTATTTATGGCATAGAGATGTTTTCCTAGAAATGAGGTCACTTGATGATGAAAATATTCAATATTAGTTTAAAAAAATAAGTATTCAATAAGTTTCCATAGAATTCTTAATTAGGCTCTAATTTTGTTTAATTGTCTCTTAATTATGATTGAGCACTTTGTGCACAAATTACTCAAATTAATCATAATGTCTTGTTATTGGCCTAAATTTTGACTAGATTGGAATTGGAAGTTGATGTCAAATGTGTTGGATCTGCTATCCAATTTAGGATGTTGTAAACACAAAATAAAAAAGACACGTGTCTCATGCAATAGATTTGACATAAAAGAGCAATCTAAAGCACCCAGGTGCAAATTTGTATTTTGACTCAGAATGATGTAATCAAAGTTAACTAGCCCATAAATTGGATTACCCCATTTAATGATACTCTAGCCAAAATTTTCACTTGACTATATCAATTTCAACTTATTTAATGGGTTTGGGTGTTTTAAAGTCAAATTGTGCATTTTGGTGATTATTGATCAAAAGCTTGGTTGGAGGTTATCGGTGGCTAGTTTTAGATGTCTACATTTTGCCTCTATTTGGGAAGATGTTTCAAACCATATGCAAAGAAATGTATTCTCAAATAATGAGATATGGATTGTATGCCAAAAATAAGATGATGGTTGAAGAACAAAGCTCCAAATGGTGTTTGGGAAGCCTAGGATGATACCCCCTTGAGAGAGTGGCCATCACATTTGTTGATGGATGGTCCCTCAAAAAGAAATAAGAAGAAAGGTGGAATTAACTCATGGTTGAGATTAATCCAAATGATTAAATGCTTGCATTCATTGATTTAAAAAGGATACTGATTTATCCAAAGGTGGTTATACTCCAGAATAAAAATCAAAATTATGATTTGTCCATAGGTGGTTATAATCATTAAGAGGACCTGGATTGGCTAAAGATGATTGTACCCCAATTAGGGTAGTTTAACAAGCATAACTCAAAGATAGAACTTAGAATACAGACTAAATATGAGCAGGTGTAAAGTGATGAAAGAGATGACTAGAAGAACAAAATTGATCAATAAAAATGATTTAGTTGTACCTGCCAATAAGGAGATGCTCATCCTTATTAGCAATGATACAACTAGAATGGGTAATGGGTTGATTCGATCAAGATGGGTGGAAGGATTTGCCAAGGTGCCAATGAGAAAATTTTGAGACTCCATTGATGGTAGACCTTCTTGAAGTTGATTTTTGTTATATCATATGATAGTAGGCATCATGATAGAACACCATGAAGACTTATCTAAAATATGAATAAAGACTAACTCCCAATATAATAAACACTCAAAATAATATACCAATGACAAAAACCATGATGATAATATTGACGTATGAATATGGATGGACTCAATAATAATGTGTGCAAGGAATCACCCAATGAACACATATAGATTGAGTCAAGGCAACAATGATGAAAGCAAACAAACAGGTAAGCGAACAAATAAACAAACAAACAACCTAAAATAAATAAACAAATAGAAATCCTAAAAATAAAAGCAAAATAAATCATCCTAACGATGACCATGCCCTAATAAGGTGGATTGAGGATAATTGAATAGCCTTAAACATGACAAATATTTTTAAATTTTTCAAATGTTATGAATGTTTTTGGAATTTTGAGGTATCTTAACTCATTAGAAAATGACAAGATACCTACTCAAAAAATGGTGAGAGCATATGGAAAGGGGGATTGAGGTGACCTTAACATGAATTGAGCATGACCTACATAGCCCTAAAATAACCTCAAGTCATAGTAATTCCATCCACACAAAAGGTGGGGGGAAACCAACTAGGTCTCAATAAGTTCTCAAATCTGACAAATGGCCAGTCAAATAAAAACAACAATGGCAAGGTGATGTGGTAATGCATGGTAAACAAGTGTTACCCCTAGTTTTCCCATAGTTAGTTATAAATAGTAGACAATGACATAGGTCAATGATACTAATTTGTTCATAGGTGGTTATAATTAGTAGCAAGATTGGTGCAACAATGATTTTCCCATAGGTGGTTATAATTAGGCTCACATAAACAAACTTGATATAGGATGTAAAATGAAAGATATCTTGCCAGATCAACTATCACACTACTTTCATAGATTGTCATTGTAAACATGGATTTCATAAGATTTGAAACTTGATCAAAATCCCCTCATGAAAAGTGTAGGAATAACCAAAGGAACCAAGATCCAAAACATGATTGGGTGGGATGACTAAAAATAGGCTTCAATCTAGATATGAATGATATGGTAAAATGGCATAGTCTTGCTAAGTATAATGATAGATTGGTAAGATGGTATAATTATAAATAAGGATGTACAATCATGGATGGTAAATATGGATAAAAGTTGGATGATAAATAGGGATAAAAGTTAGATGATAGGCTTGTTTGTGAAATGGAATGATAGATAATAATGGAATTTATAATGATGGGGAAACAAATGAAGATCAAGACTTTCAGTCACATGTAATGTTTTTGATGTTAGCTTCAACATAAATTTGGTTGTGGTGGTGTTGAATACTTATTCTCTCAATAGGACTATCAAATTTTTTTTGTTTTTTGGGCTTGAGAGTAGCTACCATCTGATTAGGTTGTAGATTATAATATATTTAGATTTTATCTTGAATAATGTATTCATTAAGAAGTGAAAAAATTTTGCACTCAGCTATTGGTGCCTCAAAGAGGTTTTCATCAATGAAGTTATCTTGATTGTCTTTTAATGCCTCTAAGAAGGTTTCACTAAGGAACATTGGCTTTTGAATTTGACTATCTTCTAGTGCTTCCAAAAAAGTTTCAATAGAAGATGTTGAGTTTAAACTTTGTGTATCCCCTAGCACCTCTAAAAATGTTTCACTATGAGAGCGTTCATTTTCTACATGAATGTGGTCTTGGCCTCCTTGCTCTTCTTCAACTACTATGTCACCATGGATGCAGTTTAATAGTGTGATTCTATCAATCCCAATCGACACTTGTAGGAGGTAGAATGTCAATAGTATGTCTATTTTGGTTAATGGTAATAGCTTTTGAAATAGTAATAAAATGGGGAGAGGTTGCATAATCCTTATATAAGATACTAGGATAACTTGTGTCGAAGCTGAAGGCTCATCCTCAAAAATTGTAGAAGGATCACAAATGTATTAAAATTGATATACAAGGCATGTATAGCCAATGTTGTAACAGGCATGAAAATATCCTTCTTTTAAATCTAATTCTGACTCAAGAGACTCTAAATCTAATGTTGAGACTGATGTTGATACTACTTTTGATGTTAAATCTGATATCAATTTAAAAATAAAACTTGATTCTAACTTTGATTCTTCATTTGATGGGTACTCTATTTCAATGATGTCTTATTGAATGCTTGGTATTGGACAAGTAACTACCTGTAACATCATGATGGGCACCACTAATACTATTTTTTCAAAGTGATACTCCTCTATAATGGGAAAAATGTCTAGAGACAACTCCTCAAGGACTGGCTTGCCAAAGGGAGGCTCTTGAAAATTAGGTATATGGTCGAGGTAATGATTTCTCCAAAGGTGGTTATAATCATTAAGAAGTGACTTAGCAGAGATTGGATTGTTAGTGTGAGACTCATCGATAATAAGTATAGGATTGAAACGTGATTCATCACAGGTTGACTTATCAAAAATGGTTGGTTCAACAAAAACATCTTGGATTAGTTGGGGCTCTTGGCCTTGGTTTCCAATGAGTTGAAAAATACCAGTTTTGAACACAGCTTAGTCTTTGAATGACTAGATTGGTTGAGGTTTTAATTATATTTACACTTTATGAGGAATGGTCTATGATTAGATGATGATAGGGCATTAGAGAGCATGATTGATTGCATGATCCAAAGGACAAAGTCCTAAAATGGTAATGAAGGGTAGTGTAGAGCATGATTTCTCACACAAGATAAATGATGAGGTCCTAGAATGATAATGGGGAATTGTGGAGCTCAAATTCTCACAAAAACTAATGCATCTAAGTCCTCCTCATAAACCATATCATCTCAATCTTGAGTTGGAACATAAGCTAGTTTTTAACAGTGTTTAGTGTATTGATTATTGTAAAGAGGGTATATATCTGTATCCCAAACAACATTATCTATAATTGGGTCTTCAAATTCCTCCTCACAAGCATCTTCATACCAATCAAGGTCTTGAGTTGGATCATAATTTGGTTCATGACTTTGTTCCCATGAATGATTATTATGAGGTGGATAGAAATCTATCTCGCAGACTATATTAGCATCATTAGGGTCTTGACTAAAGCCATAAAAGTCATTTATTGCAGCCATTCTATCATAAGTTGGATTAGACATGACTTCACCATAGGTTTAGCTAGAAATATTTGCATAAATGATGAAAGCTCTGAAAATAAAAAGGCTTAGAGTTTTACAAATTTTTAAAAACTATGTCCAAAGGATAAATGGTTCAAACTTGGTCGAAAGTGGAGTTCTATCTCCAATATGGTCTGAAAGTGGAACTGTATCTCCAAAATTATTTGTGATAAGACTTGGGATCAAATAGTCTAATGTTAAATGTCTAACATCAAATGTCATACACATAAAAGGTTAAGTGTCTGAATAAAAATTGGCATGTCAAAGGTCTAGGTCAAAGTGTTCTCAACAAAGTTTAAACTAGGAAAGGGAAAAAAGTCGCTAGGTATTTTATCCAAATGTAGAGTCAAAATCTAGACTCAAACATGCTATACTAAGATTTTTTGTCTAAATGACATCAAAATTTAAACTTGAAACAAATACATGATGTGATTTGATTTAATCTAACAAATTTGGAAACAACTTTGAGATAGACCCAACACACAGAATCAAACATAAACATGATCAATTGGTATAAGGCATGAGGTAAAAGGTTCTTGAATAAAGGCTATGTCATCCCAAATAAAAGCACAAATAATGATGAGGATAGGCATTTGAATAAACAAAACATCAATAGTTTTCAAATTTGGGTAATCGATTAACCAAAGTTATGCCATTCAAAAGAGAAATATTTGTGTATCATCCCCATGAATTAAGGCCTAAATATAAATCAATCAATATTTGAATCTAAACTTGACAAGGCTAATTGAAAACTCAATGTTGAAAACTAGGAATTTACCAAACAAGCTAGACTAGATTGGACAGCATGATAGAGCATAAATAAGGTCTAAATAGTTAATGTGACATGGTTTGAAACAAATAGTTTTTGTCACAAGATAAACAAGTCTCAAAAAAAAAAAAAAAATTGAATGGCATAAGAATGCTCAAATGATGTGATAAATGCTATGTTTCAAAGACTCAAAGGCAAAAATGTTTTGACATGATTTGGGCAGCATAACGCTACCCTCCTCAAAACAAATTGACACACACACAAATAAGTTTTATCCTCAAAACATACCAAGAAAAAAAGACAAAAATACACTAAGTATAATAATCAAAATCTTAGCAAGTGTATGGAAATGTGGGGTTGACTAAACTAGCAAGTTTTCAAACATCTAGGGGGATCAATTGCACAATGACTTTAACGTCAAATGATGAAAAATAGAATCATGAAAATGGGTGTCCATAGCACTTGGCTTATTATAAAAAGGTATATTCCTATTTACAATCACTAAATCCTTTTGTTCACTTAGTGTAGTGCGATGTCCAAATGCAGATACGTCTCGTGTGAAACTCAAAAGGAGTGGGTGAAGTCAATGCCAAGAGGTGAGACCCTGGGTCAAAGCTTTCCTAAAGAAATCATGGGAGGTAATGATGTCCACCTCACAAGCCAAGTTTACATGAAACAAAAGAGTAATAGAAACACTTTAGGATCATTTTCAAGGTCACACAAACTTTGACGAGTTTTTAGAGAATGCTTTAGATGGCATTCTTTGTAAGCATTAGACTAGGATTTTTGTAATAACGATGGCACTTTTGATTCCAAGGGTTCCCTAAATGGAAAAAATGGAAGAGCATACATGTGACATCCTTCTATTTTCCAAATAAGTTTTAATTAAACAACTATTAAAAACAAGAATTGACAAGGGTGTTTAATTTTAAAACTCAAATGAAGGATGCAGTTGTGTTCTTTTGACCCCTTGGTCTTAAGTTGTAACTTTGAAAGGCTAACTATCAAAAATTTATTTTGAGCAGCTAAATGTTCCATTAAGTACTAAAATAAAGTTCTTAGTTCATTTTAAAAGCATTCAAAAGATGGTTTAAAACATATTTTAACAAATTCAAATTCCATCGGTTACCTATCTTTGGAGAGTTTAATTAACCATAAATGGTTCTTCTGACTATCGATGGTTACCTGTGTAAACTTGTAAAGATAAAATCGAGCCAAATGAAGTTAGAAAATATTTTAGAGAGAGTTTTAAGCATACAAATTGAAAATTTAAAGTTACCTCATGCTCTCCATATGTGGGATGCATTTGGTCCCACCAGGCATGCCATTATGTGAACTAGAAATTTGATGATAAAAGGGAGATTAGTATTATGTTAGTCCTAAAATAAATTGACAAAAAACACAATAAACTAACACCTTCATGCCTAGTTACTAGGGAGAGCTTATTTAACAAACATGAACAAAACACATAACTAAAATGCAAAATAAACATTCTTTTACCTTCTTTGGATGCTCTAAAATGCTTGTTGTAGTAGCTTGCTTGATTTGTGCTCATGAAATCTTAATCAAAGCAGGTTTGGCTATCTCCTCTTCTCTTTGGTGCCTTGTGGCTTATGGCTTGGCTTGACTCAATAATTAGGTATAATAACACTAATTGGCATGAGGATTTGGAACCAATTTAGCATTATAACTTTCACAAGTTAAGCTTAGAAATGATGTTCATAGCCTCCCTATTTATAGATTTTAGAAAATGGCTTGAATCAACTTGAAATGTCCATATCAAGATTGAGATGTGTGGCTAAGTATTAATCTAATTATTTAATTAAAATCCATAAATAGGATCATCAGTATTTGGGATAGAGGGGAATTGAAGAGGTATAGATGACTTTGATGAGGCATGGGAGGCATGAATCCTGATATTTGTGGCATTTATGGTCTAGGGATGTCTTTCCAAGAAATGAGGTCACCTGATGATGTAGATATTTAATATTCATTTCCAAAAATAAGTATTCAACAAGTTTCCTTGGAATTTTTAATTAGGTTCTAATTTGGTTTACTTAGCTCTTAAGCATGATTAAGCACTTTGTGCACAAATTACTCAAATTGATCAGAATGCCTTGTTATTGGCCTAAAATTTGACTAGATATTTTGATGTCAGATGCATTGGATCCACTATTACATTTAGGATGTTGTTAACACAAAATAACAAAGGCACGTGTTTTGTACAAGAGATTTGATAGAAAAAAGCAATCTAGAGCACCCAATTTTAAAATTGGCATTTTGACTTAGAATGATCTAATCGAAGTTAGTTGGTCCATAAATTGCATTATTCCATTTAATGATACTCTGGCCAAAATTTTCACTTGACTTTATTGAGTGTGCAAAATAATGTAAGGTCATGGATGGTAAACATTGATAAAATTTAAATGATAGGTTTTTTTTGTGAAATGGAATGATATATAATAATGGAATGTATAATGATGGGAAAAAATAAAGATTAGAACTTTTAGTCACATGTATTGTTGCTGATGTTAGATTCAACGTAACTTTGGTTTTGGTGGGGCCGAAGACTTATTCTCTCAATAGGAGCTTTATATTTTTTTGTTGTTTGGACCTAAGAGTAGCTACCATCTAATTAGGCTATAGATTGGAAACTATCTAGACTTTATTTTGAATAATGTCTTCATTAAGTAGTGAAGAACTTTTGTGCTTAGCTATTGGTGCCTCGAAGAAGTTTTCACTAATGAAGTTGTCTTGATTGTCTTGTAGCACCTCCAAGAGAGTTTCACTAAGGAAAATTGGCTTTTGACTTTGACTATATTCTAGCGCTTCCAAATAAATTTCATTAAGAGATGTTGAGTTTGAACTTTGTGTGTCCTCTAGTGCCTTTGAAAAGGTTTCATTAAGAGAGTGTAATTTTTATACATGAGTGTGGTCTTGGCCTCCTTGCTCTTCTTCAACTACTATGTCACCATAGATGTAGTTAAATAAAGTGTGACTCTATCAATCCCAATCGACACTTGTGGGAGGTGAAATATCAATATTATGGCTATTTTAGTTGATGTTAATGGCCTATATAATGGTAATGGAATGGGGAGAGGCTGCATAATCCTTGTAGAAGATACAAGGATAACTTATGTTGACATTGAAGTACTCATCCTTAAAAACTATAGAAGGATCATAAATGTATTCAAATTGATTTCATTATGATGCAGGAGACTCTGAGGCATGCATAACTAATGTTGTAACATCCATAAACATATCATTCTTTCGAATATCATTCTAACTCAAGAGACTCTAAATTCAAAGTTGAGACTGATGTCGATTCTACTTTTGATGCTAAATCTAATATCGGTTCAAAAATAGAACTTGATTCTAACTCTGATTCTTCATCTAATGGGTACTTTATTTCAATGATGTCTTATTGAATTGGATAAGTAACAACCTATAACAACATGATGGGCACCACCAAGATTGGTTTGTCAAAATGAGACTCCTCTATAATGGGGAAGATGTCAAGAGACAACTCCTTAAAGATTGGCTTGCCAAAGGGAGGCTAGGCATATGGTTGAGGTAATGATTTATCCAAAGATGGTTATAATCATTAAGAAGCGACTCAGTAAAGATTGGCTTTTTATTTGGAGACTCATTGACAATAAGTATAGGATTGAAAGGTGATTCATCATAGGTTGACTTATCACAAATAGTTGGTTTAACAAAAACATCTTGGATTGGTTGGGGCTCTTGGCCTTGGTTTCCAATGAGTTAAAAAATACTAGTTTTGAACATAACTCGGTCTTTGAATGACTAGATCGGTTGAGGTTTTAATTGGATTGGCACCGGATGAGGAATGGTTTGTGATTAGATAATGGTAGGGCATCAGAGAGCATGATTGTTTACATGATCCAAAGGATAAAGTCCTGAAATGGTAATGATAGGGTGGTATGGAGCATGATTGCTCATGCAAGCCAAATGATGAGGTCTTAGAATGATAATGGGGCATTGTGGAGCTTGATTTATTCCAAAAATAAATGCATCTAAGTCCTATTCATAAACTATATCATCCCAATCTTGAGTTGGAACATAAGCTAGCTTTTGACTATGTTTAGTGTACTAATTATTGTGAAGAGGGTATAGATCTGTATCCCAAACAACATTATCTATCGTTGGGTCTTTAGAGTCATCCTCACAAGCCTCTTCTTACCATTAAAGGTCTCGAGTTAGATTGCAAGATGGTTCGTGACTTTGTTTCACTAAATGATTATTATGAGGTTGATAGAAATTTATCTCATAGACCATATTAGCATCATTAGGGTCTTGACAAAAGCCATAAAATTTATTTTATGCAGCTATTCTATCATAATTTGGATTATACATGACTCCACCATAAGTGTAGTTATACATATCTACATAAATGATGAAAGATTTAAAAATAAAAAGGCTTAGAGTTCTACAAACTTTGAAAACTATGTCCAAAGGACAAATGGTCCAAACTTGGTCTAACCTGGTCTAAGGTGGAGTTGTATCTCCAATGTGGTTTGAAATTGGAGATATATCTCCAAAATTATTTGTATTAAGACTTTTCATAAATAGTCTAACGTCAAATATCTAACATCAGATGTCATATACACAAAAGGTCAAACATCTAAATAAAAATTGGCATGTCAAAGGTCTAGGCCAAAGTGTTCCAAAAAAGGTCTAAAATAGGAAAGGGAAAAGAGTCGCTAGGTTTTTTATCTAAACATGGAGTCAAAATCTAGGTTCAAATAGGCTATGCTAGGATTTTTGGCCAAATGATGTCAAAATCTAGACTTGAAATAAAGGCATGATATGATTTAATTTAATCTAAGAAATTTGGAAACAACTTTGACATAGACCCAAAACATGGAATCAAGAATAAACATGACCAGTTGGAATAAGGCATGAGGTAAAAGGCTCTTAGAGAAAGGTTGTGTTCTCCCAAATAAATGCACAAATAATGATGAGGATAGGCATTTGAACAAACAAATCATCAATAGTTTTCAAATCTAGGTAATCGATTAACTGAAGTTATGAAACCCAAAAGAGAAAGATCTATGTATCAACCCCACGAATTAAGGCCTAAATAGAAATCAAACAATGTTTGAATCCAAACTTTACAAGGCTAATTGAAAATGCAATGTTAAAAACTAGGATTTGACAAAACAAGCTAGACTATTGACAACATGACAGTGCATAAATAAGGTCTAAATGGTTGATGTGACATGGTTTGAAACAAATAGTTTTTGGAATAAGATAAACAAGTCTTGAAACAAATTGAGCAGCCTAATAGTGTAAGCATGCTTGAATGATGTGACCAATGCTATGTTTCAAAAACTCAAAGGCAAAAAAGGTTTGACATGATTTGGGCAGCATAATGCTACCCTCCTCAACTCAGATTGACACACACACAAATAATTTTTAAGCCTCAAAACATACCAAGTAAAACTGACCAAAATACACTAAGTATAATCATACAAATATTAGCAAGGTTATGGCAATATGGGGTTGACTAAACTAGCAAGTTTGTGAACATCTAGGGGGATCAATTGCACAATGACTTTCATGTCAAATGATGCAAAATAAAATCATAAAAAATGGGTGTCTTCAGCACTTAGCTTGTTACAAAAATGTCTTGTCCTTTTTATAATCACTACATCCTACTATTCACTCAATGTAGTATGATGTCCAAATGCAAATACGTCATGTGTACAACTTAGAAGGAGTGGGTGAATTGGATGCCAAGAGGTGAAACCATGTGTTAAATATTCCTTAAAAAATCATGGGAGGTAATGATGCCCACCTTGCAGTCATTTTCAAGGTCACCCAAACTTTGACGAGTTTTTGGGGAATGCTTTAGATGACATTTTTTTTAAGCCTTCGACTAGAATTTTTTCAATAAGGATGGAACTTTTGATTCCAAAGGTTCCCTAAAGGGGACAAATGGAAGAGAATACACATGACATATTTCTCTTTTCCAAACAAGTTTTAATTAAAGAACTATTGAAAATAAGAATTGATAAGTGTGTTCAATTTTAAAACTCAAATGAAAGATGCGGTGGTGTTATTTTAATCCCTTGGTCTTAAGTTGTAACTTTGAAAGGACAACTATCAAACATTTATTTTAAGCACCTAAATGTTCCATTAAGTACTAAAACAAAGTTCTTAGGTCATTTTAAAATCATGAAAAATATGGTCTAAAACATATTTTAACAAATTTGAAGTCCGTCGGCTCCCTGTCTACCCTTAAGGCATCACCTTAAAAGTAAATATGTTCGATTAGAAATATCCAACAAGATTTTTAATTTTTTTTGAAAAATATATGAAACTTGAAGATAAAATAATGTAAAATTTTGAAAATTTGGAATAAAACACGTGGTTTTAAAAAACAAATCATGAAAAAAAAGTCTAGATGACCCCAAATCAAGCATTTTAAAATGGCAATGTTCGGGTCAAGAAAAAGACAATGACCACCGATAGTTGTACCTAATTGGTGATGGTTTAACTTGATCATCGATGATTAAAAATTATCATCGATGATTTACTTAACTGTCGGTGGTTCCTCTGACCTTCTATGATTATCTGTGTAAACCCATGAAGATAAAATCTAGCGAAATGAAGTTAAAAAATCACTTAAAGAGAGTTTTAAGTGTCCAAATTAAAATTTTTAAGTTGCCTGATGCTCTCCTTCATACATGAGATGTGTTTGGTCCCACCAAGCATTCCATTATTTGAACTAGGAATTTGATGATAAAAAAGAGATTAGTATTATGTTAGTCCCAAAAAAAATAAAATAAATTGACAAAAAACACACTAAACTAACACCTTCATGCCTAGTTACTAGGGAGAGCTTAGTTAACAAACATGAATAAAACACACAACTAAAATTCAAAATAAAAATTCTTTTACCTTCCTTGGATGCTCCAAAATTCTTGTTGTAGTGGCTTGCTCATTTTGTACTCATGAAGTCTTCATCAAAGGAGGCTTGGCTATCTCATCTTCTCCTTGGCACCTTATAGCTTGGCTTGGCTTGACTCAATATTTGGGCATAATAAAAATAATTGGCATGAGACTTTGGAACCAATTTATCATTATAAATTTGCACAAGTTAAGCTTAGAAATGATGTTCATGGTCTCTCTATTTATAGATTTTGGAAAATGGCTAGAATTAACCTAAACCATCCATCTGAAGATTGAGATGTGTGGTTATGGATTAATATAATTATGTAATTAAAATCTATAAATAGGATTATCAATATTTGGGATAGAGGGGCATTGAAGATACATGGAGGGATTTGATGAGGCATGGGATGTATGAATCTTGATATTTATGGTGTTTATGGCCTAAAGATGTCTTCCCAAGAAATGATGTCACCTAATGATGCAGATATTCAATATTTTTTCCAAAAATAAGTATTCAACAAGTTTCCATGGAATTATTAATTAGGATCTAATTTGGTTTAATTATCTCTTAAGCATGATTAAGTACTTTGTGCATAAATTACTCAAATTGATTAGAATGCCTTGCTATTAGCCTGAAATTTGACTAGATTGGAATTGGAAGTTGATGTTAGATGCAATAGATCTACTATCCCATTTAGGATGTTGTCAACACAAAATAACAAAGGCATGTGTCTCATGCAAGATATTTGATAGAGAAGAACAATCTAGAGCACCCAAGTGAAAAATTGGTATTTTGACTTAGAATGATGTGATCAAAGCTAGCTAGCCCATAAATTGCATTGCCCCATTTAATGATGCTCTGGCCAAAATGAGCACTTGACTATATTAGGTGTGCAAAGGTAAGTATGATCATGGATGGTAAACATGGATAAAATTTGGATGATAGGTTTGTTTATGAAATGTAATGATAGATTATAATGGAATATATAATGATGGGGAACAAATGAAGATTATAAGTTTTAGTCACATGCAATGTTGTTGATGTCAGATTCAACATAACTTTGGTTGTGGTGGGGTTAAAGACTTGTTCTCTAGATAGGACCTTCACATTTTTCTGTTGTTTAGACTTAAGAGTAACTACCATCTAATTAGGCTATATATTGGAAGATATTTTGATTTGATCTTGAATAATGTCTTTATGAAGTAGTGAAGAACATTTATGCTTAGATATTGGTGCCTTGAAAATGTTTTCAACAATGAAATTATCTTGATTATCTTGTATCACCTCTAAGAAGGTTTCACTAAGGAACACTAGCTTTTGACATTGACTATCTTCTAGTGCTTCAAAAAAAAAAATTCACTAAAAGATGTTGAGTTTGAAATTTGTGTGTCCTCTAGCATCTCTAAAAAGGTTTCATTAAGAGAGTGTTCTTTTTCTACATGAATGTGGTCTTGGCCTCCTTGCTTTTCTATAACTTATATGTTGCCATGGATGTAGTTCAATAAAGTGTGACTCTATTGATCCCAATCGACACTTGTGGGAGGTGAAATGTCAATAGTATGGCTATTTTGGTTGATGATAATGGAATAGGGAGAGGCTGCATAATCCTTGTAGAAGATACTAGGATAATTTGTGTCGAAGCTGAAGTACTCATCCTCAAAAACCTTAGAAATATCACAAATTTATTAAAATTGATCTACGAGGCATTCATAACCAATGTTGTAATAGCCATGAACATATCCTTCTTTTGAATCTCATTCTAACTCAAGAGGCTCTGAATCTGATGTTGAGACTAATGTCAATTTTACTTCTGATGCTAAATATGATATTAGTTCAAAAATAAAACCTGATTCTAACTCTAATTCTTCATCTGATGGGTACTCTATTTAAATGATGTCTTATTGAATGCTTGGTATTGGAAAAGTAACAAATTTTAATAGCATGATGGGTACCACCAAGATTGGTTTGTCAAAGTGAGACTCCTCTATAATAGGAAAAATGCCAAGAGACAACTCCTCAAATACTAGCTTGCCAAAGGGAAGGCCTTGAAATATAGGCATATGGTTGAGGTAATGATTTATCCAAAGGCATTTATAATCATTAAGAAGTGACTCAATAAAGATTGGCTTGTCAATGTGAGACTCATAAATAATAAGTATAGGATTAAAAGGTGATTCATCACAGGTTGACTTATCACAAATGGTTGGTTCAACAAAAACATCTTGGATTGGTTAGGGCTCTTAACCTTAGTTTCTAATGAGTTGAAAAAAACTAATTTTGAACATAACTTGGTCTTTGAATGATTGGATCAGTTGAGGTTTTAATTGGTTTGGCACTGGATGAGGAATGGTCTATGATTAGATAATGGTAGGGCATCAGAGAGCATGATTGCTCATATGATACAAGGGACAAAGTCCCAAAATGGTAATGATAGGGTGATGTGGAGCATGATTACTCACACAAGGTAAATGACAAGGTCTTAGAATGATAATGGGGCATTATGGAGCTCGATTTCTCATACAAACCAATGCATCTACGTCTTTCTTATAAACTATATCATCCTAATCTTGAGTTGGAACATAAGCTAGTTTTTGACTATGTTCAGTGTACTGATTATTGTAAAGAGGATATAGATCTGTATCTCAAACAACATTATTTGTAGTTGGGTCTTCAAATTCCTCCTCAAAAGCCTCTTCATAACAATCAAGGTCTCGAGTTGAATCATAAGCTAGTTTTTGACTTTGTTCCCATGAATGATTATTATGAGGTGGGTAGAAATATATCTCACAGACCATATTAACATCATTGGGATCTTGAATAAAGCCCTAAAAGTCATTTTTTATATCCATTCTATCATAAGTTGGATTATACATGACTCCATCATAGGTGTAACCAGACATATCCACATAAATGATGAAAGTTTTAAAAATAAAAAGCCTTAGAGTTCTACAAACTTTGAGAAACTATGTCCAAAGGACAAATAGTTCAAATTTCATCTAAATTAGTCGAAGGTGGATCTGTATCTCCAATGTGGTCTGAAAGTGGAGTTGTATTTCTAAAATGAGTTATGCTAAGACTTGGTATAAAATATTCTAACATCAAATGTCATACACATAAAAGTTCAAGCATCTAAATAAAAATTGGCATGTCAAAGGTCTAGGTCAAAGTATTCCAAACAAGGTCTAAACTAAGAAAGGGAAAAGAGTCGCTAGGTCTTTTATCCAAACGCAGAGTCAAAAGCTAGGTTCAAACAGGCTATGCTAAGATTTTTATCCAAATGACATCAAAATCTAGATTGAAATAAAGGCATGATATGATTTGATCTAATATAATAAATTTAGAAATAACTTTGACATAAAAATGACACACATAATCAAACATAAACATGACTAGTTGGCATAAGGCATGAGGTAAAAGGCTCTTGGAGAAAGGCTATGTTCTCCCAAATAAAAGTACAAATAATGATGAGGATAGGCATTTGAATAAACAAACCATCAATAGTTTTCAAATTTGGGTAATCGATTAACTAAAGTTATGAAACCCAAAAGAGAAAGATCTATGTATCATCCCCACAAATTAAGGCATAAATAGAAATCAATCAATGTTTGAATCTAAACTTGACAAGGCTAATTGAAAAATCAATGTTTAAAACTATGATTTGATCAAACAAACTAGACTAGAATGGACAACATGACAGTACATAAATAAGGTCTAAATGGTTGATGTGACATGGTTTGAAACAAATAGTTTTTTGCACAAGATAAACAAGTCTTGCAACAAATTGAGCAACCCAACGGTATAAGCATGTTCAAATGATCTGACCAATGCTATGTTTCAAATACTCAAAGGAAAAAATGGTTTAACATGATTTGGGCAACATAATACTAGCCTCCTCAACTCAAGTTGACATACACACAAATAAGTTTTAGCCTCAAAACATACCAAGCAAAAATGACCAAAATACACTAAGTATAATCATCCAAATCTTAGCAAGGGTATGGCAATGTGGGGTTGACTAAACTAGCAAGTTTTCAAACATCAAGGGGGATTAATTGCATAATGACTCTCACGTCAAAGGATGCAAAATAAAAGCATGAAAATTGGGTGTCCACAATAATTGGATTGTTATAGAAAGGTCTAGTCCTTTTTACAATCCCTACATCCTATTGTTCACTCAATATAGTGTGATGTCCAAACGCAGATATGTCCTGTGTGAAATTTAGAAGGAGTGGGTGAAATCAATGCCAGGGGTGAAACCCCAAGTTAAAGTTTCCCTATAGAACGCATGGTAGGTAATGACTTCCCCCTCGCAAGCCAAGTTTACGTGAAATAAAATACTAATAGAAGGACTTTAGGACCATTTTCAAGGTCACCCAAACTTTGACGAGTTTTTGGAGATTACTTTAGATGACATTCTTTCTAAGCCTTGGACTAAGATTTTTACAATAAGGATGGTGCTTTTGATTCCAAGGGTTCCCTAAAGGGGAAAAATGGAAGAACATAGATGCAACATCCTTCTCTTTTCCAAATAGATTTTAATTAAACAACTATTGAAAACAAGAATTGACAAGTGTGTTCAATTTTAAAATTCAAATGAAAGATGCAGTGGTATTCTTTTGATCCCTTGGTCTTACATTGTAACTTTGAAAGGCTAACTACCAAACATTTATTTTAATCACCTAAATGTTCTATTAAGTACTAAAATAAAGCTTTTAGTTCATTTTAAAATCATGAAAAATATGGTCTAAAACATATTCTAACAAATTCAAAGTTCGTTGGTTACCTATCTACCCTTAAGGCATCACCTTAAAAGCAAATGTGTTAGATTAGAAAAATCCAAAGATATTTTTTAAATTTTGTGAAAAAACTATGAAACTTGAAGCTAAAATAAATTCAAATTATGAAAATTTGGAAGAAAACATGTGTTTTTAAAAAATAGATCATGAAAAAAGGAGTCTGGATAACCCCAAACCAAGCATTTTAAAATGGTAGCTCTTAGGTCAAGAAAAAGATAGTGACTGTTGATAGATATACCTAATTAGTGATGGTTTAACTTCACCATCGACAGTAGAAAATGATCGTCGATAGTTTAATTAATCATTGGTGATTCCTTTGACCATTGACGGTTACCTGTATAAACCCATGAAGATAAAATCTAGCCAAATGAAGTTAAAAAATCACTTAGAACGAGTTTTAAGCATCCAAATTGAAATTTTAAAGTTGCCTCATGATCTCCTACATACATGGGATGCATTTGGTCCCACCAAGCATGCCATTATGTGAAATAGGAATTTGATGATAAAAAGGAGATTAGTATTACATTAGTCCCAAAATGAATAAAATAAATTGATTAAAAACACAATAAACTAACACCTTCATGCCTAGTTACTAGGGAGAGCTTAGTTAACAAACATGAACAAAACACACAACTAAATGAAAAAGAAACATTATTTTACCTTCCTTGGATGCTCCAAAATTCTTGTTGTAGTGGCTTACTTGATTTGTGCTCATGAAGTCTTCATCAAAGTAGGCTTGGCTATCTCCTCTTCTCCTTGGCACCTTATGGCTTGTGGTTTGGCTTGGCTTGGCTTGACTCAATATTTGGGCATAATAATACTGATTTTCATGAGGCTTTGGAATCAATTTAGCATTATAATTTTGCACAAGTTAAGCTTAGAAATGATGTTCATGGCCTCTCTATTTATAGATTTTGGAAATGGCTAGAATCAACCTAAACCATCCATCTCAAGATTGAGATGTGTGGCTAAGGATTGATCTAATTATGTAATTAAAATACATAAATAGGATCATCAATATTTAGGATAGAGAGTAATTGAAGAGGCATGAAGGGATTTGATGAGGCATAGGAGGCATGAATCCTGATATTTGTGGCATTTTTGACCCAGAGATGTCTTCCCAAGAAATGAGGTCACTTGATGATGTAGATATTCAATATTCATTTCTAAAAATAAGTATTCAACAAGTTTCAATGGAATTGTTAATTAGGCTCTAATTTGGTTTAATTAGCTCTTAAGCATGATTAAGCACTTTGTGCACAAATTACTCAAATTGATCAAAATGTCTTGTTATTGGCCCAAAATTTGACTAGATTAAAATTGAAAGTTGATGTCAGATGCGTTAGATCCACTATCCCATTTAGGATTTTGTCAATAAAAAATAACAAAGGCATGTGTCTCATGCAAGATATTTGATATAAAAGAACAATCTAGAGCACCCAGATGTAAAATTGGCATTTTTACTTAGAATGATTTGATCAAAGTTAGTTGGCCCATAAATTGCATTACCCCATTTAATGATGTGCTAGATAAAATCAGCACTTGACTATATTAGGTATGCAAAGGAAATTATGATCATGGATGGTAAACATGGATAAAAGTTGGATGATAGGTTTATTTGTGAAATGGAATGATAGATAATAATGGAATGTATAATGATGGGGAATAAATAAAGATCAAGACTTTTAATCATGCGTAATGTTGTTGATGTCAGATATAACATAACTTTGGTTGTGGTGGGACCAAAGACTTGTTCTCTTGATAGGACCTTCATAATTTTTTGTTGTTCTAACTTGAGAGTAGTTACCATCTGATTAGGCTATAGATTGGAAGCTATTTTGATTTGATCTTAAATAATGCCTTCATTAAGTAGTGAATAGCTTTTATACTTAGTTATTAGTGCCTCGAAGAGGTTTTCACCAATGGATTTGTCTTTATTGTCTTGTAGCACCTCCAAGAAGGTTTCACTAAGGAACATTGGCTTTTGAATTTGATTGTCTTCTAGTTCTTCCAAAAAAAATTCACTAAAAATTATTGAGTTTGAACTTTGTGTGTCCTCTAACACCTCTAAAAAGGTTTCATTAGGAGAGTGTTATTTTTCTACATGAATGTGGTCTTGACCTCCTTGATTTTCTTCAACTGCTATGTCACCATGTATGTAGTTCAACAAAGTGTGACTTTGTCGATCCTAATCGACACTTGTGAGAGGTAGAATGTCAATAGTATGGCTATTTTGGTTGATGGTAAGTGCCTGTGGAATGGTAATTGAATGTGAAGAGGTTGCATAATCCTTGTAGAAGATACTAGGATAACTTTTGTCAAAGCTAAAGTACTCATCCTCAAAAACCATAGAAGGATCACAAATGTATTCATATTGATCTGTAAGGCATGCATAACCAATTTTGTAACAACCATGAACATATTCTTGTTTTGAGTCTCATTTTGACTCAAGAGACTCTGAATCCAATGTTGATGCTGATGTCTATTCTACTTTTGATACTAAATCTGATATCTGTTAAAAAATAGAACCCAATTCTAACTTTGATTCTTCATCTAATGGGTACTCTATTTCAATGATGTCTTGTTGAATGCTTGGTATTGGATAAGTAATAACCTGTAATGACATGATTGGCACCACTAAGATTGGTTTGTCAAAGTGAGACTCCTCTATAATAGAAAAAATGTCAAGGGACAACTCCTCAAAGATTGGCTTGTCAAAGGGATGCTCTTGAAAAATAGGCATATGGTTGAGGTAATGAATTGTCCAAAGGAAGTTATAATCATTAAGAAGTGACTCAAAAAATATTGACTTGTTAGTGTGAGACTCATTGATAATAATTATAATATTGAAAGGTGATTCATCACAGGTTGACTTATCAGAAATGGTTGGTTCAACAAAAACATCTTAAATTGGTTAGGGCTCTTAGCCTTGGTTTCCAATGAGTTGAAAAATACCAGTTTTGAACACAGTTTGGTCTTTAAATGATTGGATCAGTTGAGGTTTTAATTAGATTGGAACTAGATAAAGAATAGTCTATGGTTTGATAATGATAGGGCATCATAGAGCATGAATGCTTGCATGAGTCAAAGGACAAAGTCCTAAAATGGTAATGGTGGTGTGGAGCATGATTTCTCACACAAGCCAAATGATGAGGTTCTGAAATGATAATTGGTCATTGTGGAGCTTGAATTCTCATAAAAACTAATGCATCTAAGTCCTCCTCATAAACCATATCATCCTAATCTTGAATTGGACATAAGCTAGTTTTTTACTGTGCTTTATGTGCTGATTATTGTAAAGAGGGTATAGATATATCCCAAAAAACATTATTTGTAGTTGGGTCTTCAAAGTCCTCCTCACAAGCCTCTTCATACCAATAAAGGTTTTGAGCTAGATCATAATTTGGTTCGTGACTTTGTTACCATGAATGATTATTATGAGGTGGATAGAAATCTATCTCACAGATCATATTAGCATCATTGGAGTCTTGACTAAAGCCATAAAATTCATTTTATATGGCCATTCTATCATAAATTGTATTATACATGACTCCACCATAGGTGTAGCTAGACATATATGAATAAATTATGAAAGCTCCTAAAAAAAGGCTTAAATTTATACAAACTCTAAAAAACTATGTCCAAAAGATAAATGCTTCAAACTTGGTCTAACTTGGTCAAAGGTGGAGTTGTATCTCCAATGTGGTTTAAAACTGGAGTTGTATCTCCAAAATGATTTATGTCAAGACTTGGCATAAAACAGTCTAACGTCAAATGTCTAAAATTAAATGTCATACATAAAACGGTCAAGTGTCTAAATAAAAAATAGCATGTCAAAGGTCTAGGTCAAAGTGATCCATACAAGGTCTAAACTAGGAAAGGGAAAAGATTTTTTAAGTATTTTATCTAAATGTGGATTCAAAGCTAGGCTCAAATAGGCTATGCTAGGACTTTTGGCCAAATGACATTAAAAGATAGACATGAAACAAAGGCATGATGTGATTTGATTTAATCTAACAATTTTGGAAACAACTTTGACATATACCCGACACAAAGAATCAAACATAAACATGACCAATTGGCATAAGTCATGAGGTAAAAGGCTCTTGGAGAAAGGCTATGTTCTCCCAAATGAAGACATAAATAATGATGAGGATAGACATTTGAACAAACAAACCATCAATAGTTTTTAAATTTGGGTAATCAATTAACCAAAGTTATGCAACCTAAAAGATAAATATATGTGTATCAATCCCATGAATTAAGGCCTAAATATAAATCAATCAATATTTGAATCCAAACTTGACAAGGATAATTGAAAATTCAACGTTTAAAACTAGGATTTGACCAAACAAGCTAGACAAGATTGGATAGCATGATGGCACATAAATAAGGTCTAAATGGTTGATGTGACATGGTTTGAAACAAATGGTTTTTGGCATAAGATAAATAAGTCTTGATAAAAAAATTGAGCATCCTAATATCGTAATCATGCTCGAATGATATGGCCAATGATATGTTTCAAAGACTCAAAATTAAAAATGGTTTGACATGATTTGGGCAGCATAACACTACCCTTCTCAACTCAAATTGACACACACACAATAATAAGTTTCAGCCTCAAAACATACAAAGCATAAATGACCAAAATACACTAATTATAATCATCTAAATTTTAGTGAGGGTATGGCAATGTGGAGTTGACTAAACTAGCAAGTTTTCAAACATCTAGGGGGATCAATTACATAATGAATTTTACATCAAATGATGCAAAATAAAAGCATAAAAAATGGGTGTCTTTGGCACTTGAATTGTTGCAAAAGGGCCTAGTCCTTTTTAAAACCACTACATCCTATTTTTCACTCAATGTAGTGTGATATCCAAATACAAATACATCTCATGTACAACTCAGAAGGAGTGGGTGAAGTCAATGTCAGGAGGTGAAACCCTAGGTCAAAGCTTCCCTAAAAAAATCATGAGGGGTAATGATGTCCCCATCTTAATCCAAGTTTGCATTAAATAAAATATTAATAGAAAGACTTTAGGATCATTTTTAAGTTCACCCAAACTTTGATGAGTCTTTGGGGAGTAATTTAGATGACATTATTTCTAAGCCTTGGACTAGGCTTTTTGCAATAAGGATGGCATTTTGATTCTAAGGATTCCCTAAAGGGTAAAAATGGAAGATTATACATGTGAAATCTTTCTCTTTGATAAAAAATATTTAATTAAACAACTATTGAAAATAAGAATTGACAGTCTTAAGTTATAATTTTGAAAGGCTAACTATTAAACATTTATTTTAAGCACCTAAATGTTCCATTAAGTACCAAAACAAAGTTTTTTATTTCATTTTAAAATCATGCAAAATATGGTCTAAAACATGTTTTAATAAATTTGAAGTCTGTCGATTACCTGTCTACCCTTAAGGCATCACCCCAAAAGCAAATGTGTTCGATTAGAAACATCCAATGAGATTTTTAATTTTTTTTTAATATATTAAAATTGAAGCTAAACTAATGTCAAATTATGAAAATTTGGAAGAAAACACGTGGTTTAAAAAATCATGAAGAAAGGAGTCTGGATGACCCCAAACCAAGCATATTAAAATCGTAGCTCTCGGGTCAAGAAAAAGATAGTGACCACCAATAGTTATACCTAGCTGGTGATAGTTTAACTTGACCATCGATGGTTTAAAATGACTATTGATGGTTTACTTAACTATCGGTGGTTCCTCTGACCATTGACGGTTACCTGTGTAAACCCCTGAAGATAAAATCTAGCCAAATGAAGTTAAAAATCACTTAGAGAGATTTTTAAGCATCCAAATTGAAAATTTAAAGTTGCCTCATGTTTTCCTTCATACTTGGGATGCATTTGGTCCCACTAGTTTTGCCATTATGTGAGCTAATAATTTGACAATAAATGGGAGATTGGTATTATGTTAGTCCCAAAATGAATAAAACAAATTGACAAAAAACACACTAAATTAACACCTTCATGCCTAGTTACTAGGGAGCACTTAGTTAATAAACATGAATAAAATAAACAATCAAAATGTAAAAGAAACATTCTTTTACCTTCCTTGGATGCTCCAAAATGCTTGTTGTAGTGGCTTGCTCGGTTTGTGCTCATGAAGTCTTCATCAAAGGAGGCTTGGCTATCTCCTCTTCTCCTTGGCACCTTGTGGCTTGTGGCTTGGCTTGGCTTGGATTGAATCAATATTTGGGTATAATAACACTAATTGGAATGAGGATTTGGAACCAATTCAACATTATAACTTTTCACAAGTTAAGCTTATAAATGATGTTCATGACCTCTCTATTTATAGATTTTGAAAAATGGATAGAATTAATCTGAACCATCTATCTCAAGATTGAGATGTGTGGTTAAGGATTAATCTAATTTTGTAATTAAAATTCATAAATAAGCTCATCAATATTTAGGATAGAGGGGAATTGAAGAGGCATGGAGGGCTTTGATGAGGCATCAGAGGCATGAATCCTAATATTTATGGCATTTATGGCCTAGGAATGTTTTCCCAAGAAATGAGGTCACTTGATGATGTAGATATTCAATATCCATTTTCAAACATAAGTATTCAAAAAGTTTCCATAGTTCTTAATTAGGCTCTAATTTGGTTTAATTATCTCTTAAGCATGATTAAGCACTTTGTGCACAAATTACTCAAATTGATCAAAATGCCTTGTTATTGGCCTAAAACTTGACTAGATTGGAATTAGAAGTTGATGTCGTATGCATTAGATCCGCTATCCCATTTAATATGTTGTCAACACAAAATAACAAAGACACATGTCTTGTGTAAGAGATTTGATAGAAAAGAGCAATCTAGAGCACCCAAGTGTAAAATTGGCATTTGACTTAAAATGATCTGATCAAAGTTAGCTGGTCCATAAATTGCATTACCCCATTTAATGATACTTTGACCAAAATTGGCACTTGACTATATCAATTTAAACTTATTTATGTGTTTTAGTGCTTTTAAGTGATATTGTACACTTTAGTGGAAATTGGTCAAAAACCTAGTTGAAAGTTATCGGTGGCCAATTTTAGATGTCTACAATAGGACATAGTAATTTTATTATATTCTGAGCAATGTTCATATAATGTTGAGACTATTGATTTAAAAGGTAGTTGACAATATCCTTTTGACAAGTTTATAATTTCATTTACAGAGGGATAATTTCATTTACTAAGGGAAGGTAATTTTATTAATGCAATTATAATGAAGCATACTACCACAAGGTAAGGTGAACATAGTTTTTAGGACCATCATCAACTGAGACACCAAAGGGATTGTTGATTATATTTACCTTTTATTGTTTATCAACATGTATATACCATACCCCATTTCCTTTATGGAGCACACATACCTTCTCCATAAGAAATGTGCACACTTTATCCATCCTTATATGGAGTACATAGTTAATTCTAACCCTAGTGACTCAAGGTATAAAAAAGGGTATAGTTTTAATAACATTTGATGATCTCAAGTGGTAAAACATTAGGTTGTCTAAAGTGGATCCTTTAGTACAATGTAACCTAAGTTTGGATTATATTTTAGTGGTATGTGATTGTTGTGAATATATGAGGTGACATCACATGAAGTGTTTGAACTTTAGCCTTAAAGCCATGACATTACATATGCATATTTATTATCATTTGCAATTAATGCAGTTATTTCATAAATATCCATTCTAAAAATTATCCAATTTAAAATAAATACACCAATGTTGTGGGTGATTAATATTTCAAATTTAAGTTATAGAGATAGAAAAATATTAGATTATTATTTCAAACCTAAATTGTGGAGAGAAAAATATTTACTTAATTGGAACATGTATGAAGGTTTGGGTTTAAGCTACTCTTCATATATATGTAAAATAAAAACCTTCCATCTTATAATTTTATTAACAAAAGATCCTTGTAAAAAAATATTAAAACACTTTTGGTCCATATTTCAAATAAAGAGAACTTGAGTGTCAAAAACAATTATTTGTTGTTAGATATAACTTCGAGAATATCAAATTTCAATCTAAACAATAAATTGAAGTATATTTTAATGATATATATTAATACAATCTAAAAAATTGATATTAATAAATTTAATAACACTAAAACAATCTGAAACATTGAAACAAAGTCATAAACACGTGTGCAATCTTCTATATTATAGGATCATTAATCATTTTTGTTCCATTATACTTTTGAGTGTTTTGTACCATGTTAGATAAATGAGGAAGGGTAGGATTCAATGTTGGTTTTAGATCTTTATTGATTTAACATAACTCACTCTTTTAGCCCAACCAATAGTTTAATTAACATAAAAACCCATTTAAAATGAAAAGTCCCCTCTCTCTCCTTCTTATTAGTACCAATAGGTAATATTGGAATCATTTGGAGCAAATAATTTTCATTGCGTAATGCGCAGCAAATGAAATCTCAATATGTTTTATTTTTGAAACTAGGTTTGTTATATTTATAATATAATAAATACCAAAAAAAATATTTTATTATTTTCTCATTGGTTTAAGTGGAGTGATAAAACTATTTTTGTGGGGAAATGTTATATTTTTCAATTAGAAAAAATAAAATTATTGACATTACTCATTAATAACACAAGTAACAACAAAATTAAATATCAACTATAATCTCAAAATATAGAGGAAGGACAATGATAAGGACAAATAACTTAAATAAAATATGGTGAATGACAATGACATGACACTTCTTGTCACATAGGGAAATTATTAAGCTTTACCAACTTTTAGAGGAGTGGCCATAGGGGTTTGCTCTTACTACCATCACATAGTGCATTATCTAACAACAAACATACACTCCAAATTGTTTAAAATATTTGTATTTTAGAATTATATCATTAACAATTACTACTCAGACCTATTTTGTGATTACCATCAATAGGGTTTTTCCCCCCTTATGTATAATTGTAACAGAATTAAACTAATCTTAGTTAATTACATAAAGAGTATTTACATAATGGAATTACATTAATGTGAGTGTTCATTTAATCCAATTATTACCTGAAATGTTGTCTTTAAGCGTATGATTTGGAAAAAATTATACTATACTTTACTAAAGAGTCAAATCTTCTCCTTCCAACTAGTCTACGGATCGAGCCTCATCGATAAATTTTCAAGTAGTTATTTTATATTTGCATTCATATCCACATTCCATGATAATAGAGGAGTCAATAATGTCTAGGATTGTGATCATTAAATCCACATTTGACCAACCTAAATATGCACTATCACCATAATTTAATTAAAAATAACAGAAAAAATTGAGGAGGAACGGTTTCAATTTCCAAAGGGGAGGTAGGGCAGCAATAAAAGAATGAACTCATATAATTACACTTGTAATACAAATGTCCATCATTTAACATGAAACAATTTATAAAAAAAACTTGCAAACTATAGGGAAAGGTTGAAAACACCATTTTACCTCCAACTGGACTTGTTAGGATACCTTTGTAGGCTTAAATGTTAATTGATGCATCAATTATGTTTTACAAAAAAAATATTATATAATCATGTTCCATTTCTTATCGAATCACCAGTTTCAATAGAGGACAATTTTGCAAACATGTCTAAACCTTTGAATAAATAGTTGTAAAGGGACCATTTTATCTTTATACAAAACTATGAACCCAAATGACTAATGCCCAATTGATCATAATTCAAATTCTATTTACAACCTCCAGAGACCATTGTCATTGATCAATGTGAGCTTAGTGTCATATTCCAATTCATAGGAAATATTTATTATTTCACATACCATGTGCTCATGTCAAACAACTTGAACCATGATGATTTCAAGAGAAACCAAAGGAATATATTTGAAATTTGACATCTCTAAAGAGATGAAGTCCTCTCCCAAAAAAAACCCACAAAATTCTAGACTATTTATGTAAAAATATCAAACAGAACGATCTCCAACATGGGGTAAAACTCACCTTAAAAACTGATATTGTAGGCAGCCCCCCATTAAAAAAAGTAGAGGTCCCATACCAATAGGACTTTAATCTCACATACCATTTTCTTCACACCCAATGAGCCATAAACCACCACTCCAATTATATTCAAAATCCCAATTGCGAAGAAACAATTAAATGGGCCTTTGCATCTACTAAATCTAGATATTTAGAAAGCTTAGTTTGTTGCAAACAAATATAAATTGAATTCAAATTAAACTAAGTTTCAAACAGTCCCTATCTTACCCAAAATAACCTTAGAGGACATTCCTTCAATTTCAAAAGATTTTGCCATGAATAAAAAATAATTACACTAGAAGGACCTAGAAATATTGTTGTTTTATTTCCCAGGCAAAGAAGCATTGAGGGTATTAGTATGTTCAAAAATCGCTCAATTACAGAGGAGCTTTGTCATGTGTTAAGGCTCTTGTGATGTGCCAAGTCCTCACATACACATCTGTCAAACCAATGTAGTGACAATTATGCTATGCATCCTAACACAATGAAATCCATTTCACATAATATATAGAGAGTCATATGATATATTAAATCTACAATGATTGGTTAAAATATATTAAGCTATAGTAGGTTATAATATATATGGTGAAATATGTCATGGAATTTTCATTGGTTGGGAAATCAGGTACCCACTTATAAAATGTCATGTCCCCTTTTCAATTCACATTGACAGAGTGGATGATTAGCCTATTATGCGACCCTCGTAGGCTGATAGGATGGATAGAGGGTCTTGATGGAGCTTGGCTTGGCTTCGAGTAGCAAAATTGTTCCAGTTGGCTTTCGTTTGGGTTCTTTCGGACATGTATTAAGGGAGATATTAATATTTGATTGATTTAATTGAATATTAATTATTTAGTCTAATTTTAATTAGAAAACCCTAATTCTAATTTAAGAAACCCTAATTAGGGCAAGCACACCTTTTTGAGGGTATAAGGGTTTCTCATGGGAGGGAGTTGGAGATTATTATGGATTATTGATTGAAGACAATTTTTGCTAAGGATTTTCTTGAGAAGACTGAGCCAAGGGTTCCAGTATTCTATTTGCATTGAAGAATGTGCCCTCTTCAGTGTGTGTGATTCAGAGGTTGTGAGATATCAACTGATCTATTGCCAGGTTGAGAGATAACTTCACACAGAAGTTATCACAGGTATTTGCAGGGATTTATTTAATTAGGTTTTGATTCAGATATTGCACAGATAGAGATCTTCTGTATTAGAGCCATCTATTTTGAGATCAGGTGTCCAGCATACAACTTGTGCTATATTGTATTGGCGGCCGTATGAAGTCTGTACAGATCCGTGCAAATCTGTACGCATTAGCGAGAAGCACAGAGACCGACATCGGCAGGCAGAGACCGACAGCGGCCGACATCGGCCGACCCCCATACCGACATCAGCAAGTTAACGACACTAGGAAACTGATGGTGGTAGTATAACCAACGTCGGCGACTATGTTTTTGACACAACAGGCCGAGACGTGCTAGATCCAGGTTTTATTCCCAGTTTGCGGAAAACTCAAGTTTTTAAGACCATATTTTAATATTCTTTTATATGCATGATAAAGGACATCTATTGTAATCATCTGGATGAATAAATAAGATCATTGATTTGCCAGTTAAGAGATTATACTGTGGTTTATTTATTTATTTGAATTTATCTCCAAAATCGTATCTTTATTCATGCAAAACATCAAAAAGGGTAAAATACAGAAAAGCAATTCAATAATATTCAGTTTCAGAATTCAAGGGAAACAGGGGATATTACATAAAATGTGGTGGGGCACCTCTAAGAGGTGGGCTAAGTTGTATATCAACAAATAAATATTATGCACACGTCATATAAAACTACGGTGACCCACATGACATTATGTCTATATTCATATTGAAATAATAAAAAAATATTTTCAAAATTAATGTGTTGAAATTTTTATATAACTTAAGGATATAGAATGTTGCATATTTACATTTTTTTTGGTAAAATAAAGTTAAGCTTATGAAAAAATTAGAAAATTTTAGGTTAAAATTTTGTATACTATGCCTTGTGTTGGAAATGGATGTGATTAATGTGGGTCAATATGATCTTGTTTTTATAGACTTAAACTTTTAATTATACATATGAACAAATTATAGCAAAAAAATTCTTATTTGTGTTAAACAAGTTTCAATGCTCTTACTTTTAATATTCCTCTAAGAGTAGGTATAAAGCCACTTCATGGTTCTTGTCTTGTTATAATTTTTTTATTGTTTTATCTTTCAATTTTATTTGTCAACAATTGTGAGTTTTTTTTGGTTTGCTTTAGTTTTAAGACAAGAATAATGTGTCATACAGATTTGAACACAATTTTATAAATAAAGATTCAAATGACCTTGCCAATTACCTTATGAAGATTAAATTAATGTCAGATGTAATTGGCCATCTAAATTTGGATGAAATTCCACAAATAAGAATTTAAATGGCCCTTTCAATAATATAAAGTGCCCCATAAAATCCATTCAGTATCAGAGACCAAGAATGAAAGATCTCATGTGTAGGAGCATAATGAGTAACTAGGATTGGGGAATACATAATCCAACTTCATAGGTACATTCTTTGCCACATTTGAAACATAAAAGTGAGGAGGTTATCCATTTGGAGAGATCAAATGCAAACGTACCAATATCTTATACAGAAAATTGAATAGAGGCTTCAAAAAGGTAAAACAAAATGTATGATTTGCTATGAGGCAGTGGGACATAATGCAAAAATATGGTCTTGTAACACTTTCTATGCAATTTTTCATGTCCATTGCATAAAAACTGGGAAATCACCTAAAATTATATGGTGTCATTTGGGTTAAGACAAAGTTATAACCAGAAAAATTATTGTTTTGTCAATGTGTGCAATCTTCTAGGCCAAAGGATGTTCAGTAGAAAGAACAAAGAGTTCCAAAGCCCCTTTAATCGCTAACAGTGACACAACATCTTGTGTGTTGTACATCCATTGTGTAATTCTCATATTGTTTGAGTTAGTAATCTAAACTTAGTTATGAATACAAATCTCGGCTAGTATTAATTCCCTGATTTTGTAACCATGTTCTTAGATAAATTAAGTTATTTTACTTGTGGAGACCTTTAATACTACAATTTAAGCGAGTTCATTTATTTATATTTTGACCAAATATGAGACATAAACTCTGAGTCTGATTGGGATGTAGATATTTATAAATAAAAAACAATTAAGTTCCTCACCAAGCACCCGAGTTTGGTGTTTCTGTATGGATTTTTACATTTGTTCGATCCGTGTTGACATTTAAGCATTGACATATAGATGCACGTTTATTCATATAGGCATGAACTGAAGAGTCCATCTTAGCCCATTTTGAAAGCCATAGAATACAAAGATAAAATGATGAGACATTCTGCAGTCCAAACTAATCCTATCTACATGTTTTGTAAATCAGTAAATGTTAACACACTGTAATATGTTATGAACAACTTAACATTTAAATATGGTTAATCATAATATAAAATCTTCATACTCCTTAATTTGTGTGATTTGTAAGCACTGGATTGCTGAGCTTTGACTGGTTCCTTCACCCTCTACCTCTATTTCGAAGTTTTCAACCAAAATAGTCTTCAGTCGAAACAAGAGAGATGGGGATTTGGAAGTAAAACTGTGCGGGGACTCGCCAACATTTAAGCTTGCCCACATTCAGATGGTGAAATTAATGTGTGCCATGGTAAAATCGATCATTATCCATGCCACGTTGTATGAGTTCCACACAGGTCTCGATAATCTTGTCCACTAAACTGCAGTTGCGGTGGGGAAATGGTGTTAGGGTGATGTTGGCAGTTGGGGTGAGTTTGGCAGTAATCGGATGGATTTATGTTCTGGCGGTGACCTGTAAGACCCTGTGGTTTGAAAAGTTTTAATGTTTTAAAAAGTTGTATATGGGTGAGCTGACGCTAACATGCACATAGTTTGTGCATGCTAATTAATCTCGTTTCCTTCACACTTCTCTGGTTATGACATCAACAAATATGGACAGTAAGATTACTGCTACATTTTTTTGATTGATGTTGGTTCATCATATCTATTTTTTTGTTTTGTTTTTCGGTACACAAAGTGAATATAATCCAACGCAATGCGTTTCTAATCAAATTCTTGTTTCCTAATTTTAGGGAGTGTGACACAATTATGTTTGTTGTGGTGAAATGGATTGAAGCAAGGAGACCTCTACATGATGCAGGATTTTCCTAAAGTTTCTTAATCAGTTGCACACATTGCTGCATATGATACCAGTGATTCTGAAGCAAATCCCAAAAGTTTAAGCATATAGAATTTTTTGTGCATATTCCTAATCACATGAATGACATCAACGTTGGCGTTAATAATATTTTTCTACAATAGCCTATATAAATATGGCACTGTGCCACACGATAGGAGACTAGTAAGTTTGAATAGATCATCATGTAATTTCCACGGGCAGCATTATTTTTGATTTAGATAAAAATGCATTAGTTGGGCCATCCTCTGAAAAGAACAAAGACTAGATCATTCCAAGCCACAAAGATCATTGGTGATAACAACAAAACATCACATGACAAACAAATGCAAAAAACAAAGAGTAATATCTTATATATCCATATTACTTCTTATATAATCTTAGCTCATGGATTTGCTTAAGAGTCTTGCCTAAGATTTTGCTTCAAAGCTTGTCTAATTCAATGAGAGAGCCTTGCATATATAGGCAAGGAAGATCAAAAATCAAAACATCTTAACCAATGTGGGATAAATCGATAATGAGAAAAGTAAATAGTGTTGAATAGTGCATGTAGCAAACACGAACTAAAGCAAGTAAATAATCTACTCTAACACCCCACCTACAGTGAAGCTAGGGGATAAAAATAACCAAAAACAAAGTGGCATATTCACAATATGAGTTCCAACAACAAGCCCTGATCAGTTACTCATGTACAATATATCTATGAAGTGGAAAGAGAAAACCCATAGAAAACAAAAATCCCCCAAAAGACAATTATCATTGATACTGACGCTATCTATAATCCAAGTTAGGGTCGTAAGATAACCAATGTCGATGTCAAAATCATCAGCTAGAAGACTATAGAAGCTCCATTTGCATCAAATAATGTTTCTTCCTTTTGCCAAAGGAAGAGCATGAATGGTGTACTAAAAGTCTACCCATTCTAAAATAGAAAATGAAGGCAAAAATACAAATATCTTTGAATCATGTCCAAATCTAAGTGTAGCACAGGTTTGGAAAGATCATGTATAAGAACTAGCTATAATTCCACATAAATGAACTGATCAGAAGAAAGATATAGAACATTTTTTGAAAGAATATCCATGGTAAGTGGAGCATAATGCTCAATAAGTGTACTTTCACTGGAACCAATAGAGCCCTCAGAAGTGATAATTTATGGTGTCTCAACATTCTGTATATGAACAAAGGTAGGTTCTACAAATAGACATCTCAAGTTTGGCATAAACTTATCCCATAGAGGTGGCTCAACAAAAATAAGAGCAATGTCTATTAGGAATGTGTCATCATAAGAAACTATAATAGGAGGAGAGATTCTATCATTAGAAGAGAAAATCTTGTTGATAAGAAGAAAAGAAGGAAGTGCCAATAGTGCCTCACCCATGTCACTATCAAGACTCAAATCTTGAACAACATCAGTGTTATCATCAAAAGATAAATCCTCACTAATAAGAGAAGAGGTAAGTAGAACAGAAGGAGGTGGAGTAAAAGAGGGTGTAAAAGACCCAAAAGACTCAGTATCCTTTTCAAATAAGGTTATAATAGCATCCCAAGATTTATTTGGTAATGTGGCACATGTGACATAGCACTATAAACTATCTTAAATATGAAGTCGAATCAAAGAGCCTCATCTTGCATGGATGTAATACAAGCAAGAACTTCCTCATCTGTAAAGTGGGGAATGTCACCAAGCATAACTCTCCACACACCTTTCTAATGTAAGTGTATCTACATTTTGATCTTCCAAATAATGTAGTTGGAGGTGTTTAGGAGCTCAAAGAATAAGAAATCCATTGTTAAAAAATAAGGAAAAATTCAAGAAGAAGAACCCTTAAAAAAAACAAATCCCTCCATGACAATTTAATGCCTCCCGATGAAATTGATGAATATCCCCAAAAAAGTGTCCCCCCTTACCGCCTGCCACCCCGCCCCAAATTTGGCACTTTATAATGAGTGTATTTAAGAATATAAATGAATCAAATGGATAGAAAAAAAATGTACACCTTTGAAAAAATCAGTACTTGATTTCGAGTCACGGTTCAAAAGTTATAGTCTTTACAAGGTTTCCATCCTTTGAAATGGGTAAAATAAATAAACATGACACCATAAATCAAAATAATGTGACCAAAATAAGAAGGAACATAGCCTTATGTCCACTCATTGGAATTGAAAGTGAACCACAGATCTCTTCAATCTAACAAAAGTGAAAAACAATCTACCCACAACATGTTTTTATTGGAAAAAAAATCTTGAGTAACTATTTCCTACTATATTATTTTTGTTTTTAGTAGCAGTTAGTAAAAATTTGATAAATTTTGCATTTCTAAATGAAATTAAAAAATTCAAAATTATTTTAAAATATAAAAATAAGGTGCATGAAACCCAAATTTTTTTGCGATATTCAATATAGCTAAAGAGTTGTTTGTAGAATTAAAAATAAAATTTTTATAGAAAAGTATAAATATGCACTTGTAAATTACAAATCTACCTTCCTCAAACACTCTAAATACCATGAAGAACTTATATTTACTCTATGAAGCTCCAAAAAATGTGCCTACAACAAAAGAAACACAAACAATAAACCCTTCTAGAAACTAAATTTTTTTGCACACATATTTCATTTTCAAGACCACCTAAAGAGGATACAAAAGAAGAGCATACTTAGTATGGAAAGAAGATCTATGGAATGATCATAAGGCCTTGCTACAAACTTCAAATGGATCCCTGTAACACCTCCTATTATGATACCATGAAAGGAATGAAGACTAGATCGTTCCAAGCCATAAAGATCACTAGTGATAATAACAAAACATCACATGAAAAATAAATGAAAAAAATAAAGAATAATATTATATATCTCAATATTACTTTTTCTATAAGCTTAGCTTATAGATTTGCTTAAGAGCTTTGCCTAAGAGCTTGTTTTAGAGCTTGTCTAATACAATGAGAGAGCCTTGCATATATATGTAAGGGAGATCAAGAAACAAGGCATCCTAACCAATGTGGGATAAATTCACAATGGAAAAAGAAAATAATGCTAAATAGTGCATCTAATAAACATGAGCTAAGATAGGTTAATAACCTATACACACACACACACACACACACACACACACACATATATGAGTAGGTTATTTACCTATCTTAACCACTACTTAAAAGTAAATTATTATTATTAATAATAATTTACTTTTAAGTAGTGGTGAGCGAATGAGAATATGTCATTTGATTCTTTATAGGAGTTACAATAAGAGTTACGTTGTAAGTTGGTAAAAAGTACATTGAATTTTTTTGGTGGATGGTGGATGCTCAACATAAATATTTTGAAAAATGTTGATTATTTACACACAAAAAATTATAGTGTTAATCAAAGAATTGGACGAAATGAAGTGGTATCTCAAAATTGATTAATTTGTATATTTTAATCAAATAAATTATTTTTTAATTTTTATATAGTATTAAATATTTAATCTATTTATATTTTAACAATTTAATTATTTATTATTATTAATTTTTTTTAATAATCGTCACTAATAATCTTTTATATATATCTTTGTGGTCTTTAATATCAAATATTTTTTTGGTTCTCCTATCCACCAAAGTTATATAATTTTGATAGGTGACCTTTATCGCAGATATGTACAATAAGGTTAATTTATTCCTAGAATTTTTATTGTTTGATTGAAAGGTTGTTTAAAATATATTTAAAAATTAATAAGATATAAAATCTATTCATACAAAAAAGGGAGAGGAAGAAGTCACACTCAGAAAGTCATATCAGTGAGGGTTGAAGGATTATAATGTCTTAATAAAATTTGAAGAAATTTTCAACAAAAAAGGTGACAAAAGTAAATAGATATAAAACAAAGCCACTTAACATAGTTCACACTAAGTAATAGGAGAAACAATAAAGGAGGAAGGAGGAAGAGGTAGGGGAGCGTCTGACTAATCAACCCATCCTCCCCAACATCTAGTAGTTAAAAAGTCTACAGTATTAGGTACAAAAACCCAATCATCTTTGTATTAATTATCTTTATCTTCATAATTATCTAGCCAAGTGTTGTTCCCAAAATCTGTCACTTGCTCTTATGGACAACATACCAACCATTTTGGTCCTATAGACCAAAACTCTCTCTTTTCTTTCTCAAAAATGTTCTGAGCAGTTAAGTTTTTCAAATATTCAAGCCTTTTCAGCTAAGAAAGTTGTAGGTTCAATAGGCGGGCTTTCTTCAAAGGAAGTTCAAAATACTTAAGGCTTTTCCTTAGTGTTTTGAGGATGGTTCAACGTCCAGGTTCAATCAAAAGACTTAACAGTGGGCTTCAAACAATTAGAATGAACCACTTTTGAACCATTGAACCCTGCCTTCACAAGGTTCAAAGGTTCAACAAGTTCAAAGGTTCAACGGCTTTGATGGACTTAAAGAATAAAAGGATTCGAAGAGTTAAGATTGAACAGTTGAACCATTGAACCTTGAACTAAAAGAGTTCAAATGTTCAAAGGTTCAACGAGTTCAATGAGTTCGATGGACTTAGAAAATGAAAGGATCTAGAGAGTTCGAAGCTTCAAAGGATTCAAACAAATTAAAATGAACCGTTGAACCATTGAACCTTGAACCAAAATGGTTCAAAGGTTCAAAGGTTTAAAGGGTTCAAATAGTTCAAAGTTCTAAAGGAAGCTTCGAGAAAATGGATGAAGTGGAAGATTCTAGAATGAGGTTCAACCAAATGGTTCAACCGAAGAAGAAAAAGAGAGTGAACACGGTCCTTTACAAAACATTGAATCGTTGAACCATTGAACCTTTGAACCAAAAAATTTCAAGGTTTAAGGTTCAAAGAGGTTCAAAGTGACCTATGATGTCCCCATAGATGTCAAAATCAGGGTGATGGAATAATCGTTGATTTTCAAAAGACCTAAGAACAAACTTAGTGATTAGCGAAGAAAAGAGCTGAAGAAGCCAGCTGAAAGTGAGAAGATATCCCTGAGAGCTTAGATTGCTAGGAAGAGACAACACATGGCAAGGAAAGAGAGAAAAACTATAGGAAATCCAAAAATATCTATAGGAGAGTTATTTTAAGTAGGTGGAATAGTCCACCAGGTGGACATCAGAGAACACAAACATTCAAAGGCGCGGCCTATTTTTTTGCATTAAGTAATGGTGAATGGACAACTGTGTAAGCGTCATAAAGAAGACCAAACAACCCATGCTTAGGAGACATTTGAGATGATTCAGAATGCCAAAGTTAAGGTCGATGACCTATTCCAGCATGGCCCTTTCACAGATATTCAATGCATGCAATTCAGCATGGGCCATTTTCATGAAAACAAGCACCCAAGTCTTTCTTGTGATGCTATATATTGTAATCTCTCATTTTGTATAAAGGAATATATCTATTATCAGAAGTGAAGCTCTACCCAAATTGAAAGGCATTCTTGAGACTTTGAGCTTAGACTGTTAATCATATTTTGTTAAATGAATGAGAAAACAAGTGACCTTTCAGAATTTATGTTAAAATAACTTGTGTTATTTAGGAAATCATTCTTATGTATTTTTCCCAAATACAGTCTTGTCCATTTAATTAAATAAGTAGAGCAAGTGGAAATAAGTTGGAAGATGTCCTGAAGCCAACTGTGGGAGACTTTGTGCTACCATAATTGTCTTTAGTCTGTGTTTTGTGTAAAAGATACTAGATAGACTTTGAGATCTCCTTATCCTTCATAATCTTTCAATCTGTTGTAGTATGTGGTGGAGACTTTGGGCTACACTTCATTCTACGGTGTTCTTTGTCTTGATCAGTAGGAGAAACAATGAAAGACTTTGTGCTTTCATAGGTTTTTTATGGTTTTTGTTACTACCTAGGAAGTCTTCCTCTAGTTTTTTGAACATCATTTTTGGAAGAAGAGAAATACCTTCAACAATTACCCATGAATTCTCCTCTATTTTGTGAACATCATCTCTGAAAAAAGAGGGATGGATGGTATGATTTCACCCCTGTGTGTATTTTTAGCTTATATATATATATATATATATATATATATATATATATATATATATATATATATATATAGTTTATAGTTTATAGGGAACCTCCCCTTCCTAAGAGGAGAGATTTATCTCATTCTGATTGTGGTCACCACACCCATTTTGCTGCATAAATCTCCTTATGATGTGGTTGATGTAACCATTTTGCCGTCAGTCAACTGGTGACAAAATATTCAGCCAACACCAAGTATGACAAATAAAAAGGGCTAAGTGATCAAACTTCCCTTGTAATGGTGTGACCCACATACAATGGCCAACACCACCACCTTCACCATCCCCACAAGTACCTTTATTTATGTCATCCTAATCACTACACTTGCACCTATATGACATCAAACTTAAGATCAAAGACATGGAAAATATATCTGGGGAGAACCACTATGGTGCCTAAATCAATATTGAGTACTTCCTTACAACCCATGTCTATGGTCCCATGGGAGAAACTGACAATAGGGGGAGTTTTTAGGGACTCTACTAATCTCATACGGGGCACTGTCCTATTGATCAAGCAAGGTTTGGAGATGGGTAAGATCTAGAGCACTTTATCAACTTCAATTTGAATCTATAACATAAAATTAGATAAAATTTAATTCTGTTATAAATAACAAAAAAATTTCCAACATAGTCTAGTTAAAAGTAGCATCATTTTCATTCTTCCATAATTGAAAGAGAATTTCAACTTGAAAATTTTGTTAAAGTTTTCAAAATTTTATAAGAATCATGGTCGAGTCCCTTAAAATCACCATCTTTTAGGTAAACATTTATGGATGGAAAGGTTAGAAGAGGATGTGAATCCACTTCCAAGCAAACTAATCAAGCTTGAAAAACTTTAAAATATGCTTTAAGGATTCTAGATGTTGTACAAAGAGCACACTAGGTGAGCCATGCATAAGTGTGCTTGTTTTAGCTCAATGATAGTTATCCACACATGATCAAACCTTCTTCTCCAAAAACTTTATTGGAATTAACTTTCCATTTGGAATTGGAAAACTTGAAAGGCAAAAGGGATGCCAAAAAATTCAATATATTTTCCATGTTGAATCCAATTACACTTGTACTATAACAACCAAGTAGGCAAGGGCAAGAGGTGTTTTCTATAGAATTTTTTCTCTCTTCTGAATGGAAGAGCTAAAATATAAATAAAACACTTCAAAACATTTTGTAGCATTGGATATGGATTTATCCTCATCAACAAATGTAAGGAAGGAATCATCATCAAAGTGTCCATTAACCATTTGAGAATGGGTGTTAGGGAGAGAGGTAAATTTGACCAAACCTCTAGAGGAGCGATTAACCACAAAGTAGCATTTTTTTTTTTTGATAACTAGCACATAGAAGAAGCAAGCAAGAATGCAACCCTGGTGGATAGAATGGAAGAGACCAAATAAGGTAAATTGAACCCCACTAATGATAATGAAGGCACCTCCATATTGAAAATAAATTTGAACCATGCTAAAAAATTTGGGTACAAACCCTAAGGATTGAATTATATAGCTAAAATGAAAGTCCATTCAATTCTATCATAAAATATATCAAAATCTATCCTAATAAATAGAACCTTTTGGTAAGACCGTCAGCCCCATTTCATTCCTTCCCAAATGGAAATGATTTTTTCTAATAAGTATATATTATGAAAGAACCATATATTATCTATTTTAACAATGAGGGGAAGATAATATCTAACTGTAATAGAAATATATTTTGTAATAACCTTATAAGAATCATTAAGTAGAGTAATAGGACACCAACTAGTTATGAGATCCAAATCTCCTAGTTTGGGAATGAACTTATATTACCTTGGTTTATGAGTTTTCAAAGGGAATGGGTTTGAATGGCTTCAAGATATACTTTGTGTAAATATAGACCCAAAGATCCCAAAAGGTTTGATATAATTCAAAGGGGAACCCATCAGTACTTGGGGCTTTATCGATAGCCTTTGGCATGACCATCTCATGCAAATATTTAATAGATAAAATATTATTTTATGCCACCCATTGAGCTTCAATTAATTTTTAAGGAACCACTCAGAGGAATTTGTTAAAAGCATATTATTATTCAGGATTGGCCATTCAGGCTGTAAAAACACCATGATAATGAGCCACAAAGGTTTGTATAATATCAGGATGGTGTGTAAGCCAAGATCTAGCTTCTTGAATGGTTTTACATGATCGATGAATTTATTAGAATGAAGAAGAATTTTTTTTTTCAAATCTCTATCTTTAATTTTTAATTAGTGCATGAGAGCATGGATTTGAGATTTCTATAATTGGTAGTGTTCCTCCACTTTAAGCTTATGCCACCATAAGGTATTTTAATTTTAAAAACCTTCATTGAAGAGAGATAACTCATGTTCTTCTGAAAGATGGTTGAATTAATAGTATAAGGTCATGTGGGATTTGCACTAAAAATCAATAGCTTACTGGGCATAAATATGAAGAAAGACATCAATCCTACTGATGGCATTTTATCATCACCTAATTCAACCAAAGGTTTTTGATGATCAAGGAATAAGATCCAAGTTTTGATAGTGAGCTTATAAGTCTTAGAATAATGAATGTGGGAGGTATTGAGATAGATGTGATATTTATAAATCTTTACTTGAGGAATAACCCATTCAATTAAAAATTTGATGTGAAGGTGGTCTTAAAGTAAATCATTGGGGATGACTGCCACATGATAGTCAAAATTATTAGCAAGAGAGAAAATGTTATTCTTTGCAATAAGGGTAAGCTATAAATGTTTATCCACTCTACCAAAACCTTGGTAGAATTTAAACCACATGAACCAAAGTGAGGTGGAAAGAAGGTGGTGGCAGTGGTTCTCATTGGAAACACCAAACTTATTACGCATGTAAAACCAAGCCTCTCTTTTTTAAGCACACCACCACATGGAGAGAACCCATCCTTGTCCTTTGTCAGTTCAATTATGTTAAATTCACCAAAAAGGATCTAATTGGCATTTGGTAGTGAGAAAATGAGCCAACAACAAAAATTTTCCATTCAACAATATCATTTGAGGCATTAATATTGATATTGTTTGTGTTAGAACTCTACTGGGTTTAACTCAAATAACAGTAATTTTTTTAAAACTTCACTTAACAATCAAATCAAAATATTCTAAATCAAAATATGTCAATTGATATTTAATTAAATACATCTTTCATAATAAACCAATTATGATTCATTTAGATAATGATCAACAAATCACATTCAATATGTCTAATTGTTGAATAATAATAATTCAGTCAACTATTGAAAGTTATTACAATAATAAGAGTAATCAATCTGTGGTTTATTTAGTATAATAATACAAATTTTTTATATCAAAATGTATATAACTAAATATAATATTTCATGGAACCAATGAGTGTCTATAAACTCATTATATGTAAATAAAATGAAATCATGAGTAAAAGTCTCATCAGCTGACTATTGGAGGAGAGGGAGAGCATCATCAGAGTGCTTTTCTACACCAACCATAGACAATAGAACCCCCACACAATGCCCAACTAAGAAATGATCTTTCCTTTACGAATGAACACATGATAATGATATAGGTATCAAGAATTCAACTACAACCCATGTGTTGTAAGATTTTAACTACATGCAACATATCATAAAAATTTACATTCTAACATTGCATCGTGCATACATGCATATAATCAAACATGTGAAATGATAATGTTTAACTGTAAACATTATTTTGACCAAAATTTTTATATAATTTAATGATCTATTAGATCAATCATAATCACACACACAATCAGATTTCAATCAATTTAAGTGTATATATATATATATATATATATATATATATATATATATATATATGAACATTCGTCTGATGATAATAATTGTTAGTGTCATTAATACTATATTTTTAAATAATTCATATACAAGAATTCCATGGATTTCTCATATAATAGTATTTAATACGCATTAACTAAATACAAGTAATATTGAAATAATCTCATGTTAATTACTAATAATTTAATTTCAACTAAATATTTTCTAAGTTCAAATACAGCCAGAGTCCATTTTCTAATAAGACAATATTTCAAATATAATTATTTTCTAACAAACAACATAATATCTAAGAATTTACCAATTCTATGCAAACATCCCATATTTCAAAAGTATTATAAAAAATAATACAATTCAAGAATTCTTAATAAATCCTAACCAAATCAACAATAATAAATAAAACATTTATTATTCTAATCAACTATTAATCAAATTTCATATAATTTATAACTAAAAATTATATTATAAATTAATGATACAAATCTCAGTTTACATATTAATAAATCTATTCACTATAAACAAACATCTATTCATATATCAAATTATCCACATAAACATGTATATTAAATATGTCCACTTATATCTATATACATTTAAAACTCTTTACCATTGATTTTCAACTGGCATAATATATACATATAAATAATCATACATATACATATACATATAAATTTATATGTATAATTGTAATTGATAACTTACACATACACACATTTGTGTGTGTTTTTTTATGAACTATTCATAAAGAATATCTCTTCGTTATGTATAATTCATAATTACATATGTATATATGTTTATATTCCAAGTAACCTACTTAAAGAATGTAAATTCATATTTAAAACAATATAAATCACATTAACTTACACAACACTCAGAACTCATATTAAATACATCAAACACAACACTTAATATAAAATAGTCTATTACATAACATATGGTACGTTAATTTAATGAAGTCATTTAAAAAATGTTTAACCTCCAAATTAAACATCTAAAATCCTAGATAGTTCTAGTTCTAACATTTTGTAAATGTTAAAAACTAAGTTTAGACTGTACTTCTATTATTGTTTGACAAGTATAAAACAAAAAATATATTTATCCATATTATAATATTATAGATAGTCAATTTATATATAGAACCAGTCTAACTGATAAACTATATTCCAACTTCATACTTGCCTATGTGTATATGTTTTTAAAATGAAATAGACAATCAATACTATTCTAAAAGTTTATCATAAATAATACCCAATTAAACCATATAAACTAATTACAGTTTATTTTTTAACTCAGTTTGTTATGTATACCCAACCCAAGTGTATACACTAAATAAATAATCATTTATACACAGTCCAATACATCCTTATTAATACAAAATTGACCTTCAATAATTTAAACATAGTCAAGATACAATATTTATACTCAAACGTCATAAAGTCCTCTTAACACAAACAATTTTTATATGATATACCATAATCATCTATAGAATTGTATACATAATCAATTATAATAATGAATTCTCAAATAACCATTATTTATATATACACTATAAAATATCTATCCTGGATTTATCTTATAACAACTCCCAATTGTTTATATTGACTTAGAATTGTAATGAATACAAAACCCATGTATATATGTTATTATATATCCAACACCAAAACAAACTAAAACCTGAATTATTATAATTGACATTACTAAATAATAATTGACACATAATAATTTACACATAACTAACACAAAAATATATATACTCAGTCAACATACACACAATTATTTACTATATTTCAATAAATCAAGATCTATATAGTCAAAATATCATATATACTCAATCGACATACACACAGTCGTTTACTATAGTTCAATAAATCAAGATCTATATAGTCAAATAATGATTATGGAAAGAACCTGGTTCAAAACCTAATAAAAACATTGTGTTTAAGCCATTCATTAATACTTGGGCATTTTGATAAAACACATAATGACATACAACCATTTAGGCTCAAGGAAACAACACATAGAATAACTCACAACTAATTATGTTTAATGAAAAATGCAGTTTGTAAATCCTTAACCCAAGCTGTATATGAAATAAATACACTACCATTTTAATATAAAATGCTAAGTAACACAATTGAATATTAACAAATTTGAAAACCTTATTTGAAACCTCTGCCAAAACAATGTCTCGAAACCATTTTACAAACACACATCTTTTTACAAAAATAAATACTCAGTCATGTAATTTAATACACAAAAATTTTGTTTTTAACCTATAATCCTTAACCTTTTATACTCAGGGTATGTTCTAATTGAATCATGGATTCGATTATGTGGAGGGATTCCTCCTTACATAAGGTCAAATACCTGATCCCTTTAGGGTTTTAAAAAAAAAACATTTATTTTTTTTAAAGCCCTATACACATTTCATACATTTACTGTATACCCTGATTATAGATTTTTTAGGGAAAATAAAAAAGAACAAATCTTACCTTGTAATGCCCCGAAGTAGACTTTTTATTTGGTCTGTAAACAGTATTTATTTTCCCCTTTTTCTCTATCAACCCAGTCGCTATGCAAAAATACAAAAGTTTATTCTCTTTTACTATTTTCTTCCTCTCTACTTGCATTTTGAAAATCCGTAATATCATGATGACCCATTCTCCATCACTGCAAGAAAGACTCACCATCAAACTAGAAATTTTTTTCATGCCTTCCTTATCTCCTAGCTTGATCATCAAACTAACAGACTTCTCCATTATTTCCTCAAACTTGCAATCAAACCCTCGCCATCATAGTTTGCATGGTTTGAATGACCAAGCCACAAAACCAAAATGATTGCTTCAAGAATTAGGGTTGGCATAATAAATTAATAAACATAATTATTATGTTTTAATAAAAATAGTTTGAATGCATATGCCTAATTAAAGATAATACAATAAAAGATAAATATTAATCAAAATATTTAAACAATCAACACCACATACCTAGGTATTCATTAGGTATTTAGGAGCTAAGTCATCCTAGGTACCTTAGGTCTAGGTTAGGTTAAGGTTAATAAAATCATTTTGCTATAAGTTCAAACATGCAATTTATTTCCATGTCATATATATGTGTGTGTGTCCTACACACACACACACACGTGTGTGTGTGTGTGTGTGTGTGTGTGTGTGTGTGTGTGTTCTAACAATGATTTTCGTTGAATGCTTGAAGTTACCCACTTATAAGGGTTATGTAGTCAACTAGAAGTAAGGTTATCAAAACAAATATACCATTGTCATACTATATAATGACACCACATCATAATGTAAAAAATAGATATTATTGCAATGAAGTTGATTAGCATCGAAATATGAATCTAAACCATATCAATACATCCAAGCATAAATTAATCAAACACAATGAATATTAAATTAATCATGCATTTATTGTCCTATGTGTTGTGTGTTGGGTTCATTATAGATTCTCTACACCTCTAACATTTTCATCTACAACATCCTCCCTAATGATACTCTCCCTTCATATATTACTAGAGAATAGAATTTTTCCTACATCCACCTTATAAATGCAAACATTAGTTAGCTCATAATCATAATAATCAATACAAATGCTACTAAAACATACAAATACTAAATAATTATAATCCATATGCATGTAAAACTCATATACAACTAACCAATCATGTAATGAGTCGCATAAAATAATCATTATATGTTTTTTCATACATCAACATAATGAAAATAGTTTGCTACAATAGTAATTAAACAACATTAACCCATAATATTTGTTTAATAGACAAATCATGTTTAGTGAGTAAATCAGGGTGTAACACCATTCCTTTCTAAAATTGTTCATCGTCCCGATGAAACTTATTTCAAATCAAAATTTTGAAATCAAATAACATATAGTAAAAAATCAATAACAATAGTAAATACTCAAACAAATAAATATGGAAATAGTCTATGAACTCATCATAGTCTTTCCAAGTGGCATTATCCTCAAAATATTAGTTCCATAAGACCTTGAACTATGATACTTATCTTTTATGCAAACTAAGTTTATGAGTGTCAATTATTTTGACTGGTTCTATTATGACTACCTCGAGATTTATAACCTGTAAAACATTCCACTTCAATACATTAGAAAGATAAACTACATACTTTTAAAGATAAGACACATAAAAAATATAATGCAAGAGAGCTAGAGCTGGTGGCAAGACAAACCTATATGTAACATGATTCATCACTTCTAAGACCTCGAAGGGTCCCACATATCTTAGTGAAAGATTCATTGATTTACCAAACTTAATCAAGCTCTTCTGAGGCTTAACCTTTGAAAATATTTTATCACCAACATAAAACTATCTTGCTATCCTTTTCATATCAACATAGCTTTTATGTATATTATTAGCTTCATCCATTTTTTTTTTATTAACTTGACTTGTTCCTCCATTTCTATAAGCATTTTAAGACCAAAAACCACTTTGTGTTCTAGCTTGTCTCAACTGATTAGCGTTCGACACCTCCTTCCATACAATGCTTCAAATGGATCCATATTTAAAGATGATTGGTAAGATTTATTATAAGAAAACTCTACCACTAGAAGATACTCTTTCCACATGTATTATTGATCCAGGCAGTATGTTTGAAGAAAATATTTTAGAACTTGGTTTATTCTCTCTATTTGTCTATCCATTTTTCGATGATAAACAATACTAAAATTCAATTTTGTGCCCAAAATTAAATTTAGAGTCAACCAAAACTTAGACGTCATCCTCAGATCTTGATCTAAAATGATCTTATTTAAAAACCTGTATAAATGGTATACCTATTTTATGAATATCTTTGTAAGCATTGGTGCATCATCAATCAAATTACCTAGTATTAAGTGAGCTACCGTGGTTAGTTTATCAACTACCATCAAGATCATGTCATGTTGATTATGTGATAAAATAAACTTTGGAAAGATTTCATACTAATTATTTTCCACTTCCATTCTAGTATATCATGAGGATACAATAATCATGTCAAATGTAGATGTTCAGTTTTCACACTCTGACACTCCAAGCATCGAGACATAAAATCCACTGCATCTTTTTAATTATTTTCTACAAATAAAGAGGTTTTAGCTTAGCCATGATCTTGTTCACTCCAATATGACCTAAATAAGGGGCATTGTGTAATTTTTAAAGCATCATTCTCCTCAATTCTCTCTATCAGGTACATACATTCTACCATTGTACCTCAAAATACCATCATTCTCTAACTTGAATCCTTTAAACTTAGGGTTATGAGCATCTTATGACAATGTTTTGAGCATATTATGATAAGGATTTCTTAACTTGCTCATAGAATTCATCTCTAGGGAAGAATGTAACAACTTGATCATGAAAGGTAATCCTTGATAGTAGTTAATGTTGTTATATACCTTCTACGACTTAGGGCATCAACAACTCTATTTTCCTTGCCCTTAATGTAGTTAATATAAAAATCATAGTTGGATAGGAACTCTAACCAATGTCTTTAATGATTATTTAGGTTTTATTAGGTGAATATATATTTGAGTCTCAAATTTTCAATCTTGAACTCAAACGGTTTCCCCAATAGATAATGCCTCAAAAATTGCAAAGCATGCATAATTGTCATAAGTTACACATTATGTGGGGCATAATTTGCCTCATATGGTTTAATCTTCCTAGACTCATATGCTAAAACTAAGCCATATTTCATAAGAACTCCTCCAAGACTGTCCCTAGATACATCAATGATTACTAAGAACTGACCATTAGGATCAATAACTCTTAGTGTAGGTGTTGATGTAAGCCTCCTTTTCAACTCTTGAAAATATTTCTTTCACTTATCTGACTAGAGAAAAATCTAATTTTTATGCTGAAGAGAGGTAATTGGGTTAGTTATTTTCAAAAACTTTGGAACAAATTTTCTATAATACCCTATCAAACCCATAAAACTTTTCACCTTGTGCATAATTTTGGGTGTTGGCCACTCCATAATGGATTTTATCTTTGTCAGATCTATTGAAATTCCATCTATAGAGATAATGTATCTCAAATCCTATACTTTCCTCTAAAAAATGCACATTTGGACAACTTACAATAAAGTTTGTGCTTCCTCAAATGTTGCAACACTAACTCCAAATGTTGTAGATGTTCTTCCTCATTATTAGAATAAATGAGGATATCATCTAGAAAAGCCAACACAAAATTATTTAGATAGTCCCTAAATACATTATTCATGAGATTCATGAATGTTGCCAGAGCATTGTTAAATTCAAAAGGCAACACTGTAAATTCATAGTGCCCATACCAAGTCATGAATGTTATTTTATAAATATCTTCTTCTCAAATCCTTAACTGATTATATCTTGCTCAAAGATCTTTCTTTGATAAAACTGTTGCCCCATGTATTTGATCAAAGAGATCATCAATGCAAGATAAAGGATATCTTTTTTTTATTGTCACTTTATTCAACATCATGTAATCAATATATAGATGAAGAGTACCATCCTTTTTATTGACAAACATGATTGGTGCACCCCATGGTGACACACTTGGCTGAGTCAATCCTTTGAATATCAAATCCTATAGTTGAGCCTTCAACTCAACCAGATCTATAGTTGTCATTCTATAAGGTGCATTGGATTATAGTTCTAGTCCAAGAATTATGTCAATTGAGAAATTGAACTCATGCATGGGTTGTAATCTTGATAATTCTTCTAGAAACACATTCTAAAAGTTCTTACAGAAAGGGTAATCCTCAATGGATGATTCCTTTGTTTCCTTCATAACATTTATTTTAACAATAAATTTTTAACATCCTTTCCTCTAAACCTTTTTTAGTTTAATTACAAAAATCTACCTAACTTTTAACTCCCTTCTCTCAGCCTGAATCTAAGTCTGATTCTCAAAATTATCTTGACACTCTACCTTCTTTAGATAACAATCTACATTTGATTTAGGTTAACAAGCCAATCCACCCTTATGATTACATCATATGACCCTAGTGGAGATGCATAAAGATCTACTATGGGGGTGAATTCAGGTAACTCAATCTCAGATTTTAGTAAACACTTATCGACTTTGACCTTGGCATAATTCTCATATTACACTGACCTTGCATTCTCCATTGAAATAGCTTTCCTAGATAACTTAGAAATCAAAAATGGATAAATAAAACACTCATTAGTTCTAGTATCTATTAAAATGGACATAAGTTGACCAAAAATATTATCTAAAACCTCAATAGGTGAAGCTTGAAAATTAGCTTGATGATTATTAATAGTCACATGGATTCTCTGCTAAAAATTCCCTTTTTGTGTATTACCCTTAGATTTATATTTAAACTTTTCTTGAGTATATTCCCTGGCATAGTGATCATCTCCATAAATAAAGCATCTGCCAGGTGGTCCTTTCTTTTTTGATTTTTGGTTCCCCTTTAAACTATATTTGAATCCACCTTCAGTTTTCTTGCTATCTAAGAAGTAATTGAACTTAACATTCTGACTCCTAAACTGATTATTTTAATTCTTATTCCTCATCCATTTATTTTTCTTAAGACTTAGTTTGGAACATTCAAACTTTTTTTGAACTTCTCTCTGACCTAAGAAAGAGATTTCAGCTTAGACTCCTACTCAACTACCTTTTCAAAGACTTGATCCATCATAGATGGCCCATGCACATCTTCCTCACATCCAATTTAGGGTTTTAATCCCATAAAAAACTTTCAAATTCAAAACCTTTCATCTCCCTGATACTGAGGAACATTTTATGAGCTTAGTGAATTGTTTGCAATACTCATTCACTGAAAGATCTCCCTATTCTGGATTCTAAAAATCTATCAGCTTTTAGTTAAAATACAATTGGGACAACCACCATGATCTAAATAAAACCATGAATTATTTTTAGGTGGTGATAGTAGAGTCAAAGTTCATCTTGAGCTTCTTATTTTTCCACCACATTGCTACTATACCAACAAGCTAATATGCTCCCCAGACTACTTTAGTAACTTCTGAGTAGTTTCATATATCAAAGTGATTTTTCATTTTTGTCAACCATGTTTTAGCCCAACTACATTTTCATTAAACTTAAGAGGATTTACCTTCTTCATGTCCCATGCAAGTTCTGTAACTACTTGAGCCCTCATGTCTTATGGCACATCATCATGCCTATGCTCTTATTGAGCCTCTTATTGAACTTCTTACTGAATAGGGTGCTCTTTAACCTCTTCCTAATTAACTTCTTCAAAATTCCCATGCACTACCTATTCTAAGGTTGTGATTCAGTCTCTAGTTTCATGCACAGTAGCGAGAATCTAATCTAAATTTGCAACTTGCTCTATGAAAATTTGGTTTAGATCTTTAGAGGGTTGGTGTTTTAATTACCCTCACCTCCAATTTTACTGTGCACCATTCTCCTTTCTTATAATCAAGAGAATACAAATATGTTAGCAAACTCATTAAGTCCTAGAGTTTGAGTTTCATCTATGATACCACAATGTTATAACCCCACTGGGTTTAACTTAAATAATGATAATTTAAAAAAAAAATTACTTAATAATCAAATCAGATTATTTCCAATAAAAATATGTCAATTGATCTTTAACTAAATGCATATTTCATAATAAACCAATTATGATTCATTTAGATAATGATCAACTAATCACATTCAATAGAATTACAAATTTAGCCCATCTCAATATGTATAAATGATGAATAATAATAATTAAGCCAATTTATGAAACTTATTACAATAATATTATACAATAAGAGTAGTCAATTTATTATTTATCTAGTACAATAATATAATGTTTTCACATTAAAGTGTATATAACTAAATGTAATATTCTACAGAACCAACGAGTGTCTATAAACTTGTTATATGTAAATAATCTAGAATCATGAGTAAAAATCTCTATCAACTGACTGTTAGAGGAGAGGGAGAGCATAATCAGAGTGTTTTTTCACATCAACCATAGACCATAGATTCCCCATACAATGCCCAAACAGAGAATAACCCTTCCTTCATGGATAAGTAGATGATAATAGTGCATGTATCAAGAAGTCAACTAGAACCCATGTGTTGCAAGATCTTAACTGCATGCAACATATCATAAAGAATTTTGTTCTAACATGACATTGTACATACATGCATATAATCAAACAGGTGAAATGATAATATTTAACTATAAACATTACTTTGTCCAAAGTTTTCATATAGTTTAATGATCCATTAGATCAATCATAATAATACACACACTCAATCGGATTTCAATCAATCTAAGTATTAATGACTTTAAATATATACATGGGAACATGTGTCACAATAATAATCCTTCGTGTTATTAATACTAGATTATATATATATATATATATATATATATATATATATATATATATATATATATATATATATATATATATATATATATATATATATTCCATGAATTTCTCATACAGAATAGTATTTGATACCATAGTAATTAAATATAAGTAATATTAAAATAATCTCATGTTAATTAACAAAAATTTAATTTCAACTAAATATTTTCTAAGTTCAAATATAACTAGATTATATTTTCCATTAAGGCAATAGTTCAAATATAATTGTTTTCTAACAATCAACATAATATTGAAGAATTTACAAATTCTGTGAAAACATCTCGTGTTTCACAAGTATTATAAAAAATAATACAATTCAAGAATTCTCAATAAATCCTAAGCAAATAAACAATAATAAATACAACATTTATTTTTTAATCAACTATTAATCAAATTTCACATAATTTATAACTAAATAACATATTATAAATTAAATATATAAATCCCAGTTTGTCTATGAATAAATTTATTCATTATAAATAAACATCTATTCATATATCAAATTTTCCACAAAAACATGTATATCAAATATGTCCACTTTTATATATATATATATATATATATATATATATATATATATATATATATATATATATATATATATATATATATATATATATATATATATATATATATATAACCTTTTTCCATTGATTTTTAAATGACATAATATATGCATATAATTATAATCGATAACTTTTGTGTGTGTGTGTGTGTGTGTGTTTTTACATATACATATACGTATGTGTTTACACACACACACACACACACACACACAATATGTGTTTTTATGAGTTATTCATAAATAATTTATTTTCATCTTTTTGTATAATTTATAATTACATATATACATATGTATATAGGTTTATATTCCAAGTAACCTACTTAAGGAATATAAATTCATATTTACATAAAATATGAATCACATTAACTCGCACAACATTCAAAACTCATATTAAATGCCTTAAACATAACACTTAATATAAAATAGTATGTTACATACCATATGATACATTAATTTAATGAAGTCATTTAACAAATGTTTAACCTCCAAGTTAAACATCTAAAACTTCAAATAGTTCAACTTCAAACGTTTTTTAAATGTTAAAAACTAAGTTTGGACCATACTTCTATTACAATCTAACAAGTATAAAACAAACAATTATTTATCCATATTACACATAGTTAGTTTATATATAGAACTAGTTCAATTGATAAACTATATTCCAACTTCATACTTGCCTATGTGTATATGTTTTTAAAATGAAACATACAATCAATACTATTCAAAAAGCTTATCATAAATAATACCCAATCAAACCATATAAACTAATTGCAGTTTATTTTTCGACTCAGTTTATTATGTGCACCCAACCTGAGTATATACACTAAACAAATAATTATTTATACACAGTAAAACACATCTTTCATAATACAAAATTGATCTTAAATAATTTAAACATAGTCGAGATACAATGTTTATACTCAGATGCCATAAAGTCCTCTTAACACAGTCAAATTTTATATGATATACCATAATCATATATAGACTTGTATACACAATCCACTAGAACAACAAATTCCCAAACAATGATAGTTTATATATACATAGTCAAATATCTAACTTGGGTTTACCTTATAACAACTCCCAATTGCTTATATTGACTCATAATTATAATGAATACAAAACCTGTGTATATATGTTATTATATATCCAACACCAAAACAAACTAAAACTTGAATTATTATAATTGACATTACTAAATAATAGTCGACACATAATAATTTACACATAATTAACACAAAAATATATATACTCAATCGACATACAAAATCATTTATTATATTTCAATAAATCAAGATCTATACAGTCAACTAATGATTATGGAAAGATCCTGGCTCAAACCCTAATCAAAACATTGTGTTTAAGCCTTTCATTAACACCCATCCATTTTTTTATAAAACACACAATGACATACAACCATTATGGGTCAAAGAAACAACACACAGAATAATTCATAGCTAAGTATGCTTAATAAAAACCCAATTGCATATCCTTAACCCAAGCCGTATATAAAATAAATACATGGCCATTTTAATATACAATAATTTTAAGTAACATAATAAAATATTAAATATTTGAAAACCCTATTTCAAACCTTTGCCAAAATAATGTCTCCAAACCATTTTACAAACACACATTTTTTGACAAAAACAAACACTCAGTCATGTAATTTAATACACAAAGGTTTTGTTTTCAACCCATAATCCCTAACCTTCTATACTAATGCAGGAGCATTACTACCACATTATTTATATAAGTTAAACTATCATGTTTCGAGTCTTTTCAAGTTTTTTTAGTCATGATGGGTCTATAGGATTCAAAAGTAGGTGTTATAACTTTATCAAATTTGAATTAGGGACCTTTAGGCATTTTCCCACCTAAAAGGCCAATTCCAATATTTTAAAATTTGTATTGTTTTTCAAGTGTTTTGATATGGTATAAGTTCAAGATAATGTAACCTTATGTCTTAGGAGTCTTTAGGTTGTTTTTTACTTGATAGGTGGTTAAGGTAGTTTAAAGATTCTCCTTTCAACATACTAGGAGAAGTTACAAGTTAGTTAGATAGCTATATGACAATAAAAGAAAGTTGTAAATGTTTTTTGTAAGCAGTTAGAAAATTAAGAGAGGATGAAATGGGTTTGAATCAAATAAGAAATGAAAATATACCCCAAGAATGAATAATGTTGGTATTATTTCAAACAAAGGTTGTAGGCTCTATCGTTATTGTGCATAAGCTTTAAAGAATTGTGTTTTTGAATGTTTAAATAAGGACTCAAGAAATATAATTTGTTCATGTTTCATATGTGATAAGGTGAGTATGTTGTCTTCTTGATAAAGTTAATCCAATCATTTACCTATGAATTTCAATATTCTTTAAGCATGTATGTTTTGCAAACCCTATTTTTCTGTGACCTTTCTTAGAGGATCTAAACACATGAATGTATACCATGAGTATGGAAGTTTGAACGGAGGTGTGTAAAATGATGTTGATAAACATATGAACAATAGTACCTTATAGGATAAGAGGGTTTCGATAAGGATAATTAAAGTTGTCATTTTGGTGTATGATTTTAAATTTTGTTCCCTATATATTATCTTGAAGGATGTCTAAGAGAGTATTATTAGTGAAGGAAGGTGAATGTAAAGTTTTCTAAGTGCCCTTATATATTGGTAAGAATGTGTTTTATTGTTCTAAATGAATCTTGTGTGGTCATAATCCATTTCTGGACTAGACTCTATGTAGCAAGTGCTTAAGACTTGTAGACTGTTATATTTCTAAGCATAGTCAAAGTAGTTTTCATGAGAAAGGATGAGTCGAGGGGTCACAATCAGTGAGGATTGGTTGGATGCAATTGGTAAATTTTGTGTAGGGGGTATATTAATTGTTAAGAAGTTTGGAAACTCTTTTTAGAAGCTAGAACATTATAAAGTCTCCATACATATATAAATGATCTTGAAGAATAATATAGTTTAGTGCAAAATAGAAAGGAAAATGTGAGCAGAGAAGAGGAAATGATAGAATTTTGATTGAAGAGGTTGTCTTAGGTCCATACAGACATTAACCAACCATTAAATTTTTTTGAAACACCTTTTTGTAATGAAATATAATAAAGAGTCCTTTCTCGGGTAGTTCAAAATTATCTCTAAGTATACAGTCAACACAAGACTTGAAGAAACTAAGCATTAATAGTCTCAAAGTGAAATATTATACTTTGTAAATTTCTATAGGAGGTAGGCAGATAGTGCAGAATAATCATAGTGGTGTGAAATCCATTATATAATTCACAATCATGAAATAATCCCTCTCAATCCACTCAGGCAACATATAATCTTATAGTTAGGGTTTCCACATTGAAATGGATTTTTAGTGGATTGAACTGGTAGTATTCACTCAAAATTGGTGAAAATCTTGGGCATAATATATTTTAAAATATTTTAAAATTTTCATGTTGAAAACGTATGTAAAAATATGGTTTTGAATTTTGGTAAATAGGGCATTGAAAGAGCACACATAACTAATCTAAGGCCTAACAAATATTAAAAGAGGGGTCTAAAGAAGGAAAAAGGACACAAAATTTTATAGAAGGAAAATAAAGAATAAATAGTAGCTGAATCAAGATTTAGTTTTCTCATATGAATGAGTTCACATCTGTACAACAAGAAAATACCTTGGAAAAGGTCTATAAGAAATTTATGTGACAGTGATCAATGAATAGGATAAGTAACAGGAGTTATTGAAGAGTTTTTTGGCCTAAGAGGAAGGTCAAGTAGGACTTATGAAGCATGTTATAAAAGAAAAAAACCTGAATAGAGACATTGAAAACCACAATGAGTCTTGAGCGTATTTACTAACTTATTGTGAGAAAGAAGGGTGATTTGAAGGCTAAGAGTATAGTAAAATATAATCAGTGGGATTGAGATTGAATGGTCAGTGGGATTAACAGAGATTAAGAAACTAAAGGCAGAGGCAACAAAATTTTGAAATGAAAAGAGGAAATAGATTAAATAAGATATCAGATCTAGGATTTGTTGATCATGTAGAGGTGAGAGTAAATAGGTGAATTTATTATTTCCATACATGGATTATCAGTTGATTATGACCTCTGCATCATATACTTAGGCTATGTTCTAATCGAGTCATGGATTTGATTCTATGGACGGATACCTCCTTCTATAGGGTTGAATCCCCGATCCTTCTAGGGTTTCAAAATAAAAAATAACTATTTATTTTTTTCAACCCTATACACATTTCATATATTTAATGTATAACCTAATTATGGGTTTTTAAGGAAAATCAATAATAAGAAACCCTACCTCATAATTCCTGAAAGTAGACTTTCTCCTTGGTCTACAAATAATCCTTTTTTTTCCTTTTTTCTCTTTCAACCCAACTGCTATACAAAAAATCCAAAACAATATTCTCTTTTTTTCTTCATTGCATACATTTTGAAAACTTCTAATATTATGGCAACCCAATCTCCATCACTACAAGAAAGACTTGGCATCAAAATAGAAATTCCTAGCATGCCTTCCTTATCTCCCAACTCAACCTCCAAATTAATAGACTTCTCCATTATTTCCTCCAACTTGCAGTCAAACCCTCGCTATCATAGTTTTCATGGTTCGAATGACCAAGCCACAAAACCAAAATGATGCTTGTAGAATTAGTGTTGACATAATAAGTCAATAAACATAATTATTATGTTTTAATAAAAATATACCGAAGCCTATTCCCACTTAAGTATAACACAATCAAAGCTAATTATTAATCAAAATATTTAAACAATCAATGCCGCATGACTAGGTATCCATTAGGTATTTAGTAGCTAAGTCATCCTAGGTACCTTAGGTCAAGGTTAGGTTAAGTATAATAAAATTATTTTTTTATGAGTTTACACATGCAATTTGTTTCCATGTCATGTATATATATAATTTCTAACAATGATTTTCATTGAATGCTTGTAGGTACCCACCTATAAGGGTTATGTAGTCAACTAAAAACAAGGTTATCAAAACACATATATCATTGTCATACTATTTAATAACAACACATCATTATGTAGAAAAAAATAATAATTGAAATGAAATTGATTAGCATCGAAGCATGAATCTAAACTATATCAAGACATCCAAGCATGAACTAATCAAACATAATGAATATTAAATCAATCATGCATTTATTATTATATTTGGTGTATGTTGGGTTCATTATCAAATCTCTACACATCCAACATTTCCATATGCAACATCCTCCCTAATGATACTCTCCCTCCATAACTAACTAGAGAGCATAATTTATCCTACATACACCTCACAAATGCAAACAGTAGTTATCGCGTAACCATAATAATCAAAACAAATGCTACTAAAGCTTAAAAATACTAAATAATCATAATCCACATGCATATACAACACATATACAACTAGTGAATCATGTAATGAGTCACACAAAACAATCATTATATGTTTGATTATACATCAACATAATGAAAATAGTTTTCTACAATAGTATTTAAACAACATTAACCCCATAATATCTATTTAATAAGCAAATCATGTTTAATGAATAAATCAGGATCTAATACCCTATTAAAGAGGGTCTACACCACTTGAAGAGTGGGGTCCTAATATGTAAACTAGGTGGAGATTCCAATCAAAGTATCATCAACATGGATTCTATTCTCCTAGCTTAACAACAATTGGATATGTGACTATTCTAGGTTATTACCTTGTAAAAAATAGAGATAACCAAGTGTTGAAAGTTAAATGTACAACCTAATGAACATAAACAAGAAGCATATTAATGAGCAAAGAACAAAACACAAAGGATTTATCTTGGAGAAACTCAATGTGGGAAAACTCTAGGGAAAGACAAAAATCATACTCCCTTTCCACTATGTAATGCAAGAGTATACAAGGTACTACCAAGTTGGCCTATATGGATAGAACTTTCAATACCATCATATCCAAGAGTCAGAAACAAATTATTCTATGCACTTATTAGACACTTTTTTGCACTTCCACACAACTAAATCAATCGTCTATAGTTAGGCAATAATGAGAACATAAGAACAAAGACTCAAACTTGTTACAAACAATGTGAATCCAACTTTCATTCTTCTCATTGTGTTTTTTGATGTTTACTACCTTCCCCAAAGATCCCTCATCTTTAGAATTTTCTCAAAACTTGAACTAAACAACCAAACATTGAAACTGATCAAATTCCCATGATCTCATGCTAGCTCCAAAGTTCACCAGTCAAAAGGTCAATAGTTGGCTCCTTAAAATGTCTAGAGCCAGAGTCCTTTGAATTCTATAGATATAAATTTTGATTATGACCTTGAAATTGAGTGCCATGTTTTTTGAATGTATCTATTTTTTAGAGGAATTCAAATATGAAATTAGAATATACTTTTGACACCAATAATATATTATTTCCTAGTATAAGAGAGACTAGTGTTTTTCTTATTATCTCATCACTATAATAATGTCAAGATCACCCTCATACCAATTTTCTACAAAAGAATATATAGTCTGATATTTTAAGTGTATAAAATGTCTTAAAAAATGTCTTAAGAACATGAGTTACATCTAATTGGGAATATTGGAAATCTCTATTACACATGACTAATACTTTAGGATCAAACTTGGATCATACCTCCCAAATTTGAGGATTTTAAGTCCCTAAAAGCTTTAAAAATCTAGTGAGGAAATTTATTCCACACATGTTCTCTACAATGCCGTTTGGCATTTTTGAACAACTGACCATTTAACCCAAGCAACTAATGTTATTTTAATCTGCTTTGCATTTTCATTTCCTTCTTCCACAAAACAACATCCTTCTCCAATGCCAACTAACTATCTAGACCAAGGTCCTCATTAGAAGGTGGCAAATTCCATTCATCTTCATTTTCTAACATATAAGGCTTAACAAGATGTAAGTTATCAATAGTGAAAACTAAATAGATTCTCATATATGAAGGCAAACCAAGTCTAAAAACATTCTTACCCACTTGTTTCATAATTTCAAATGGACCATACCTAAGAGGCTTAAGCTCTTAGACTTATCTTGGATATTTTCTCTACTCAAGTATAACCATAACTTGTCACCAACAAGGAATCTATGCTTATTCCTATGCTGATTAGATCTTAATTTATACTTAGCTTGAGACTCCTTCAACCTCTTTTGCACATGGAGGTGAATTTGTTGAATTTTTTTTAATGAATTTATCATCTTTGTGGACCTCAGGATCCACTTTCCCTTTGCCTTTGTATGGTTGTCTCAAAACAACATCAAATGCACACAAAGATAAGTAGCCAAAAGAAGTTTCAAAAGGATATTTACCATTAGAAGAATGTGCATATATTTTTTGATAATGTTGAATATATACCAAATTTTCATCCCATGTCTTAAGATGCTTCCTATTGTACCCTCTTAATCGTTTTACCAATATTCAGTTCACAACTTTTGTTTGTCCATTGGTTTGTAGGTGAAAATTGGTAAACCATTTCAATTTAGTATCCATCTTCTCCCACAATGTGGCCCAAAACTTCCCAATAAACCTTGAGTCCCATTGTCAGAAAATGGAACTAGACAAACCAAAGTGGACCTACAAATTAACGAAAAATAACTTAGTTGTATCACTACCTTTGAGGGTCTGTTATAGGGAATAAGAATACACATATTACTAAATTGGTCCATAACCACAAAGTGATAGCCATGCCTCTTCCTTGAGATAGGCACCCCGTACAAAATCCATGGAAATGCTTCCCCATGGCCTAGAAGGAACTGGTAGTGGCATATATAAACCCAAATTTATGTTACTAAGCTTGTTTGTACTACATAAAACACAAACTTTTATGAACTTGACAACATCTACTTGCTATTAGGCCAATAAATATACATATGCAAATGAGTAAAAGTCTTTGTAACACCAAAATGTCCTATAACTTTTTAAGTATGTGCTTCCCTCATTAGCTGAAATCTTTGCTCCTTGGGCACATAAAGCTTACCCAACTTGTAGAGCAATCCATCTTGAAGATAATAATCCTCCTTGGGATCAAACCCTGAACCTTAGGACTTTTCTTATCGAAGGAATAACTACCCAAAATTAGCATCATGTTCATATCCCTCTAGATAATATTCATACATAAAATATTCAATAAGAGTTATAGTGCTCATCGATATAAGTAAAGGAATTAACAAAAAGTTAGATAGGTTTTAGTCACACCCTTCTTATATTTGATAATCAAATGAAACTCTTACAAAAATATCATACATTTATAGTGCATAGCTTATTGAATTTTAGTTTGAGTTTTCAAATATTGAAGAGGTTGATGATTCATATGGATAATAGTCTCCTTACCCATTAGACAATGCTTCCATTTTTTAACCACTTGAACAACAGCATAGAATTATCATATGTATAATAATTTAAGATTTCACCATAGAATAGCTTAAAATTATAGCATATTGGCTTACCTCTTTGAAGTAAAACAACTCACATAACATAGTGACTAGCATTCATTTCCACTTCCAAAGGCACCTGCAAGTTTGAAAAATCGAAAACCAAAGCATGGCTAATCTTATGCTTTAACAACTCAAATACACATTTTTACTTCTTACACCAAGTAAAAGTCTTACCACTTTCTATAATGGTGTGAAAGTGTAACTATGGAAGAGAAGAGAAGTTCTTGATGAACTTCTCTAAATACCAAACTGTATCTATAAAGCTTCTTGTCTTAGTCACATTGGAAGGCCTTGGCCAATTCATGATGGCATCTACTTTCTTTGGAGAAATCCTCAAGCCTCCATATCCAACCACATGCCCCAAGAAGACTAGTGACTATTGGGAAAACTCACATTTATTCTCATTCAATACTAACCTATTCTCTTTAAAAACTTGCAAAACTTGTTTAAGATGCTCAACATGCTCATCATATATTCTGATCAAAACAAGAACATCATCCAAATATAGAATGGTAAATGAATCAATAAATGGCCTCATTACCTTAATCATCATCTGTATAAAGGCAATTGGTACATTACATATTCCAAAAGGTAAAACTAACCACTCATACAACCCTTGATTTGTGTTGACTGTTGTTTTCCAAATGTCCTCTTCCTTAATATTCACTTGGTGATACTTGGATTTCAAATCAAGCTTAAAAAATACTGGGCATATTGAAGTTGATCAAGAAGATCATCAATCCATGGAAGAGGCTATCTATTCTTGATGGTAATATTAGTAAGTGCTCTATAATAAACACACATTATCCATGTGCTATCTTTTTTAGATACTAAAACAATAGGAGAACTGCAAGGAAAAATACTAGGATGGATTATACCTTTAATAATCAAAGACTATAATTGTTGTTTTACCTCATTGACGTCCTTCAAGGATTGCCTATATAAATTGAGATTTGGAAGTGGATTATCATGTAAAAAATGGATTTCATGTCCAATAGGCCTAGCTGGTCGTAATACCATAGGCTCCTAAAAAACTTCCTTAAAATACTTTACTATCTCTCACATACTCTTCTACTCTTTGCTAGTAAACATGATACAAATAAGTTTTATTTACTGCTTCTTTATCTTGAATATCTTTCAAAAGAAGTAAAGAAAATTTCCTGCTAGCATTAATAAATTTCATAGCTTCAGAGGCACTTACCAAGGATATATCTAAATTACTTTCATACAATGAAATGAGGGCATCCCAGATGTACAAATAAGGGCTGCCAAATGCTACACCATACACATCAAGAGGCACAATATCCATTATAACTTTTTTTAATCAATACCAAACTTAACCTTGCATTGTTTGGTCATATTGATGTCTACACCTTTATTCACCTAACCCAAATAGTATGGGCTTAGATGATTGTAAGCTTCAAACCCCGATTTGTCTACCAACTAATTGCTTATTACATTTTATTGTGAACAAGTATCAAAAAGAGCATCCAATTTTATTGTCCTCATTTGAATTTTAATATGGAAAAGCTTAGAAATCTCACTCTCTTGAGCACTACTATTACCCAAACATAACTCTCTATTGACAGAAGTACAACACAAAGTATCATCCACCTTAGAGTTGTAACTAATATTCTCACCTTGAAGAATAGACATAGCCTTTTTATTCTTCTTGTTCTTGAACATATGCAATTACAGATGGAGCTTGCAACACTTATCCTTAGAATGACTATCAACATTACATTCACCACAATGTTTCTTAGTATTGTTTTTAGAAATGGAAGTAGAATTTTATTTACCTTTCCCTTTACCTTTCCCCTTTTACTTGGAGTTTCCTTGTTTCTTGGAGCAATTATAAGAGGTAGGTGGAGCCTTCTTCTTGTCCATCTATAAGTATTGAGCTTGAGAACAAGCCTCATCTACATCTATAGGCTTCGACAAGAGAAATCGTCTCCTCAAATGACTATGAAGTCCACACACATACTTCACTAAGATATCATAGTCTACTACATCTTTTCCCATTTAGACAACATTCTTACTTTGGCCTTGCTTTTGTCTAAGATATGTTCAATACATGGATCTCTCTTCCTCATAAAAAATAAGATAGAATTGATTGTTGATTAGCATCTTAAAATCATCCCACTTAGTAATAGGAGGTAGCTTCTTAACAACTAAAGAATGAACATGGTTCTCAAACCAAGTTAAAGCATGATTGGATAAATTTAACCTTGTAAAAGAAATCTAATGCAAACTAAAATATACCTCAAGTTGGGCTAGCTAATTCTCTAGCCTCTCCGCATTCACATCCCCATCATAGGCTAAGTTTCAATCTCTGTCTTAGCCTTGAATGGAGGTGAAGATTGGCATGGGGTTGATCTTCCTTCTTCTCATGGCTCTTGGGAGCATCTTCCTTGCTTGATTTCAATGTCTCTATGGAAACACCAAGCTTCTCCATAAGAATCCCCATGATGGACTCCAACCGATCAAGCTTGCCCATAGAAGCAGAGATGTTAGCTACTCCTCCTTCAAGCTTGAAACACCTCTCTTTTATTATTTGGGCATCTTTTTCATCAGCAGGGGAAATACTTTTGATTCTTTGTTTCTACTTGTGAAAACACTTGCTTCAAAGGGAATTAGGACACCTTGACCAATAACATTACTAGCTCTAGTGATGGCATAAACTTGTAATATAGTCAATACATATAAAATACTTAAACTAAACCAAATTTGATACAAATTTGATCCGTAAACTAGGTGAAGATTCCACTAAAACTCTCATCAACATGGACTCTATTCTTCTAACTTAACAATAATTGGATATGTGAATGTTATAGGTTATGAACTGTGAAAAAAACAAAGATAAACAAGTGTTGAAAGTGAAATGTATAACCTACTGAACATAAACATGAAACATATGAATGATCAAAGCACACAACAAACACGAGATTTATCCGAGAGAAACCCAATGTGGAAAAACTCCAATGGGTGAGGTAAATCACACTCCCATTCCACTATGTAATGCAAGAGTATACAAGGTACTACCAAGTTGGCCTATATAAACAAAAATTTCAATACCATCCTATCCAAAATTCATATACCAAATATTTTTTGCACTTATCAAGCACTTCTTTGCACTTCCACACAACTGAATCAATCATCTACAACTAGGTAATAATGAGAACACAAGAACAAAGACTCAAACTTGTTACACAAATGTGAATCTAACTTCCATCCTTCTTACCATGTTTTCTGAAGTTTACTGCCTTCCCCAGACTTGTATTAAAGCTCCCTCATCCTTGGAATCTGCCCAACACTTGACTGAACAACCAAACATTGAAACTATTCAAATTCCCATGGTCTTAGGTTGGCTCTAGAGGTTAACAATCTATATTTGGAGCTCACCATTTTAAAAGGCCAATAGTCAGTGCCCAAAAACATTCGGAGCTAGAGTCCTTTGACTTTCAAAGGCTATAAATTTTGCATACAACCTCAAAATTGAGTGCCATTTTTTAACTTGTCTATTTTTAGAGAGAAATTAAAATATGAAATCAGAATATACTTTTGACACAAATAAGATATTGTTTCCCTGGTACAACATAGACTAGTGCTTTTTCTTAAGTTTTAAGAGCTTGCAACTTATCAACACATCACTATGAAGATGTCTGGATCACCCTCATATTAATTTTCCATAGAATCATATCTAGTTTGATATTATGAGTGTATGAAATATACTACAAAAGCGTCCTAAGAATATGAGCTGCATCTAATTGGGCACAGTGGAAACCTCTAGTACACATGAGTAGTACATTAGAATCCAAATTTGGATTAGGTCTAGTAATCAAGTGATGATATTCCAAAAATGAATGGGAAAATTAATGAAACCACACCCCCATGTCCATTCTCATGAGCATAAATTTGACAAACAAATCCTGACCAAGTGGATCTAATGACAAAAAAGAGAGAACAATCAACAATATTAACTTCTTGTAGGCAAGTGATTTTCATGTTAACAAATAACTGACATGTATCCTTTACAATGAATTTATGTATTGTGTCAGTAAGTACTCACATATTCCATGAGTCTTATAATAATGATAACCTTTATTTTTATAGTGGTTTCCTCATCCTCCTCAGCCAAAAAAAAAAAAAAAAAACAAAAAAAAAAAACTATTTTCTAGGTAGGATTGGTGGTTACCTTTTATGAAATAAATCAAGAGAAAGGCCTACCACTTTTCTTACACATAATTTCCATCTTTGGGTGGTGGAGATGGACTGTGCTCTCTAAAATTTAATGAATTATGATCAAACACAATAAGTTGGTTTACCATATCTAGTTGTTTCACTTCATGAGCAGGTTATGATAATTGAGATATCGTTACTTGGCTCTAAGAGCCATTAAATGAACTGCTACATGTGGGGTGTGGATAGTAGGTGGCATCATTGTCTTTTGGATGGCAGGAGAGGGTTTCTTTGTGGCCATTGTAGTACCACCCTTGGGTTTGTACATAGTAGTTGGGGCCTTGTCAGGAGACCTACAACAATCAATATGCTCTGATACCAACTGTTAGGATACCTCCTTATCCAACGGAAGCACAATTGATTACTTTCTTATAAGCAATTAAACACGGAATTATACCAGAATGATAAAGTAACTAGAAACTTGAGACAACAAAGAATTTGAGAGACAATACACACTCTTGTATTAAATATTACTAGAAGAAAATACAATAAGGAAGATGCCACTTCTTCCTCCACCTCAAAGGCTTGCCACACCTCAAGACCTTCTTCCCTCTCTCTCTTGCTCAACACAAAACCAACTCTACAACCTGAGTTGTTATCCCTCCTTGAATGCTTCAGCTGATCTCCTTGACCTTACACTTGTAGATCTCCTTGACCTTGCTTGCTTCAATGCTTTTATTTGCCTTCTTGATAATTACAATACATGCCTTATGGGTCTTTAAATAGAATCCCATGGTTACAAAAATAGAAATCTAACTACAATAATTAGACATGCAGCTCGTGACTATAATTAGTCATTTGACATGCAAACACTCACTTCACTTAACTGACTGTTCATCAACAACAGTTCTGGAAATACACAGGCGACCGACGTCGGTCCCTGCTTGCCTGGTTCTTTCGACGTCGGCCAACATCCTGCCGTCGCCGGTTTCCTTCTGCACTGCATCTGACCGACGTCGGTCATGCTGCCGACGTCGGTGCTTCTGGTTCTTCAACATCCTCTTCTTGTGTCTGTAAACAGTTGAAGCTTTTAGCTCCACACCCTAACAGGCCTTTCTCATACTATGATATTACTAATGACCTTTTTTGGTTAGAGTATTTAATCCACCTAAAGGCATTTGTGCATTATTAATCACCTCATGTGAGGTTTTGAGTGGCAGCACTGGTTCGGAGTTAGCCATCAATGACACTCACAAATTGTGTGTTATGTTTGCTAACAACAAAAACATAAATTAGGCATGTTAATATAAATCACCCTATGCAACAAACACTTATCACTAATTTGAATATCAATGGTTTCTTTGAGATCCCACTTCCATGCATATGTGTTTTCGAGGTTGGGCTGCATAACATTTTTCTTCATCAAACCCTATGAAGCACCCTATGGGTTTAATCAACTGATGGAAAAAAATCCACAAGGGCAAAGGGAGGCCAAGAAATTCTATCCACACCAAGATTTTGAGTTTGGATTGCTCTAAGACAATAAAGTCTTGAGTCCAGTGAGAGAACACTAACAATGTGTTACAAATAAAGTAGGGCCCATGACCAATAATGGCATGACAATACCCTAGGTTATTAAATTTAAATAAGAAAAAACCCTTGGTCAAGTTTTGGACTCCTTCAAATTTAACACGATTAGGGCACTGACCAAGTGTTGTGGACCTAATATTTCAAAGTAATTTTAGCAAGGAGCTGACCAATGAAATAGGCCACAAGATTAAATTTCTCATAATAATTGCAAACTCTCGGTGGTAGGATCATTACTTTGTCGAAGACATTCAAGAAGAATTTTTGTGCTCGTTTTAGTGACATTGTTTCCCATAGCGCCATCAAAAATACATGTAGCATTTGTTGTAAGGCATGAGGATGAGAGCATTAAATAGAGGGATTATCTGACCAAAGGACAATTAAAGGTAAAATGTAGCACAATAATTGTGTGGCCTTGTGAAAAACAAAAAAATATAAAATTCTTACCATAAAAATAGCAATATGACTAGCAAACATGCGAGAAAACCCTAATAGAGTTCTCCCACATTAGTAACATAGAGTCAAAATAAGAAATCATTTCCATAATTTTGGAAACAAGGTTACATTCTAATGAGTCACCTTGATTCTTTAAGCCTTCAACATCAGTTGGATCCTAAATGCAAATACAAATCACTCAAACATTGAAATAAAATTGAAACCCATTCCATCTAATACTCATTAAAATGTAGTGGAAAAAAGAAAAAAATATCGTTAATATTACATGATAAAGAAAATATAGCAAAATTTAGTTATTAGTAAGTTGGGAGTTGAATTGTTGATAGAATGAAGGGTTAGAATTCAAGGGATTTTTACTACTAGAATGCAATAGTATAGCTAATATTAATAAAAAAATAAATATATATATATAATGGTTACAATAATAAGGTAGATGGTAGAAGGTCATGGCCTAGTTCCATGCTGATCAAAAGAGACAGGCTCAAATCGATAGAATCATTGGACAAGGCATGATAGTAGGAGAACCAAAAAACTCAAAATAACAACATAAAAGATAAGAAACTAAGCAGAAGTTGATGCCCCACAAGGAGGAGGTGGTGAATCAACATTATGCAGTTGGGCACTCCAAGATGAAGGCTCAATAGAAGGAGGATCTGGTGCCACCTAGCCATTCTGAAGAAGATATAAGGGATCTAAAGAAACAATAATAACCCAACCAGAAGGTGGTTGAATAACACTTCCAACTGAATCGCTCATTTGCACAGAAAAACTCCACTAAGATATACCATCAATGAAATTATGACGTGGTGGTGGTAGACTTCATCCCTCTCGATGAGGAATTGAGAAGCAACTATGACTACACGAACATCTTAGCTGATGATGGGGCACCAAGATAGGAGATATGTGTGTTGGATGATTCAGGGGGATGCGACTCATGGTGTAGAGAGCACTCCCCTAATGATTGAGAAGTTCAAGACTACAAATGTTGTAATTATAGAGCCACCTTCTTTGTTTGGGCCTGTATCTGCATAAAACTCAAAGAGATAACAATTAGTGCCTTGTCAATAACATAAAATAGATGTAAGATGTTTCTTCATTATTAAACAAAGATATGTTTCCGGCTTTCCATAATTGAAATAATACAATAACTCTGAAGAAATTACATATAAAGTTTATATAATTTGGCCACTGAGCATTATCCCCGAAGAAGGCCATTCGCTAAGAAAATGGTTTTGGTTGAGAGGGTTGGAAGGGGTTGTGGATCTAGTACAAAGTAGATTAGGCTTTGGGGCAAGTTTAAAAGAAATGTTTGAAAGACTTTGGTCTAGAACAAGAACGCACTTAGGTTGAGCAATCCTAATATGAAGGAGAAGCTCCCTGAGAGGAAGGCCTTGGTTAACCAAGCACAAAAGAAAGTGAGCGAGCTTAAGTGAGCTCAAGCTTCACAACCCAAATTCTATGAATTTGAGAGAGGAAATCAAATTCCATCGCCTATTTAACCTATCTAGAGTCAGATAGAATGGGATTATGGCTTGATAGAGGAGACTTTGAGTATAATTCTTAAAGTGTGTATTACAATTCTATCTACAATTATTCCACCAACTGCGTGGAGACTATAAATCCATTTTATGCAACATGACATTGGGTATCATTTCCTGGATGTATAAGATATAAGGTAAGTCAAAATTGATTAACTAGTATTTTTATTTTAACATAGGCCAAGGAGCCCAATCATGGTAGGAAATCAAGTCATTAAATTTATGAATACTTTTTATGAAAAGTCTCAATTGTCAGAGAAATTTAGGGATTTTTTTTATAGAAATAGAAATAAATTACATATATAAAAAGTAAATGGAAAATATTTTAAATTAATATTAAAGAAAAACATAGAATTTATTTCTAGTATTTATAAATTTTAAGGTGTGACACTTGATATCGTAATAATAACATATAATAACATACATTATTATATTATGATATCAAGTGCCATGCCCTAAAAATTACTATAATATTTATATATATATATATATATATATATAAATAAAATCATAACTTTTATTCATTGGAAAAATGTTATATTGTGTACATGCATATAACATTAAGTAAATAGTTCAAACAAACAACCCCATAGGGTCGGATATAGCAATAATAACATCATCAGGTGCAATACAATAACTGCAAAATGTGACATTCTACCTAAGGTAGATATAACTAATCAACATCATTTGTTATTAATCTCAGTCCGTCATTTTTTCCCCTTCTGCTTTTTCACCTCAATCCACCAACCCTGAAAATATCCCACCACCACCATTTTTAATCCAAGATGATTTGTTTCTGAAAAACCAACCGTGGACTGTTTCATATCAGATTTCAAAGTATCTGATTGATGTAACCTCTTATTTCCTCCTAATGGGTATTCATAATTAACTGTTCCTTGTGTGATTGGTTCGCCAACCTGCATTCCTTCCTTGGAATTCTCCAATGACTGATTTAAATCATCATTTTTATCTTCTTTTTCTTCATTGTTTTCCTGCTCTTCTTCTGCAGTGAGTGATTTTGTTGTTCTCTTATTTTCCTCCTCCTCTGTAGATTTTGGATCATAAGGTTGCCAACTTTTTGGTTTAGTATCATACCCTTTCTTCCCCTTTGAGTGTCCTCATTCTTGTAGACAAGATTCTTGTAGATGCCCTATTTGATGACAAGTACGACACCTGAACATTGTATTTTCATAGTCTAGACTTTGTGTCCATATCATATCGCCATATTTAAGTATTATTGTTTCTGGTAATCTTTTACTGAGATCAATATACACACAAGTGTAGGCATAAGTGAAAAGACCTTGTCATGTTCAATCAATATCATCTTTTAAAAACCTATCCAAGGCATTCCCTATGTCATTAACTACTACGGTATGCCAAAAAGGAAGAGGCATATTTGGGACCCTAACCCACACAGGAATTTTGGTTACAACCATAGTATTTGGATCAAATTTTGGGAACCAATGCATTATAAATAGTCCTGCTCTGCCCCAGAACCATGGTCCCTCTACAAATACTGCCTCATATTCTTCATGTTTAAAGAATTGGACTACAAAGAAGCCTTTGGAGCACAATAGAATCCCACACTGTTGGGACTAGAATGTGTAAATCCACTGATGTAGCTCTTCAGACTGAGTCCAAAACCAATTAAATTGACAATAATTACATCTGATTTAAGTGAATTAAGAAGTTCTTTTACCTCAATGTGCTTTACCTCCACTGTTGGCACAACTTCTGATTTCTCAATAATATAAGGGCTTGTTTTGACAACATGGAGCGCTATTAGCTGGGTGCCTTTGTACAAGCCACATCCATGTATGTAAACGATTTTGAAGTATAAGGTCTTCGTGTTCCTACTGCTCCTCCACGCAAACGCAACACTGAAATAAGGAGAGCATCCTTTCTAATATTATAAGCTCCCAGCTGTGCAGAGTTTTCCAATTGTTTGCCCTCGTAGAGAAGACATTGCAGCTCCACATGTATCCCTTGTATCTGCTCTAGTTTCTGTTTTAAATCCATCACATGGTTGGAATCATTTTCCCAAAGGCAAATAGTTTTTCCTTGAAGTGTTCGAACGATTAGCTAATATCCTAACTACTTATCACTAGATTTATTTTGTGCAATCATTTTCTCTGACATTTTGGAACCTAGCATTTTGTCAAACGTACGACTGACTACCTCAATCCCATGGCTTTGCCAATGTAATACATAGCCAAACTTCTCAATCAAACATCTGGTCTCATCTTGAGTCACCTTCTCCGCAAACCTTATCCTCTTAGTATAAGCGAACACTCCTGTTCTATCTGTCATTTGGTCAAACACTGACATGCAGCCTCCATGCCCACACTTATTTTAAACATCTCCATAGGTTTGTTCTTTGTAATTGTACTGAAATCTCCCTTATTCTCTATTGCAGATATGGAAGAGCATTTTATGAGTATGGTGTAGCAGTTCTGAGAGAAAGCACCCTCCACTTCAAGATATGCACAAGGTTTCCACACAAAGTCATAAAATAAAAGTACTTCCCATAAAATCATGTACCCTGTAGGGACAGTTACCTGTGACATTTTGTCAAATGCGCTCCATGTATCCTCTAGGCTTTATATCTTCATTGTTAAACCTATGGTCAGTTCGAATCCAAATACTTTGAGTTGCTCTTGCCAGAAGACTCTGATGAGGGGATGGACACGAGTTCATATGTGAAAGGTCCACTTCGATCTGAGCACATAGAAACGAGTAGGTCGTTGCAAAAGAAAAAGACCAGGACAAGAACCATTTTCCGCATGAGTGTTCTTTTCAATCAGACTTCCATGCACTTGTTTAATGTTGTCAATGAGCATAGAGATGGGCTTTTTTCTGAGGAGCACGGGCACCTCCAATAGTGCCTCCAAAGCCAACCCTCCTCTAGATCCATGGTATCTGTTTATGTTTTGTGCCGATGGTATTATTGAGTCACGAGATCTTTTCTTCGAGTGGCCATTTTGCCCCTCATCATCATTGACACCACTGTATATTTTGTCGATACCATTCATTGTCACCATTGTTCCCCTGCTAGTTTCTATGACTTCTTGGTAACTTCGACTTTTCTTGATAAAATTATATATTCTACTTATAATAATAATAATAATAATAATAATAATAATATTATTATTATTATTATTATTATTATTATTATTATTATTGAAATACATCTATTTTAATCATTTATTTCTAAAATAGAATAGATGTATTTCAATATAATAAAATTATTAGAAATAAATGATTAAAATAGATGTATTTCAATAATAATAATAATAATAATAATAATAATAATAATACGTTTATTGATGACGGCGATGAGGGCATGTAGGGAAAGAGGGCAATGACTACAATGAGTGATGGGTTTCAGAGGATGAAGGTGGAGGATGTTGAGGGGAGGGAGTCAATGAGTGGGGGTAAACAATGCGCAGAGGCGTTTGGTGCTGGAAACGTTGTTTCGATCTGTGCATGTCAAGATGAGGCAATGATGGTCTTAGGGGGAGACCAAGCGATTGGAGAAGGCCATCCACACGCTGGTGACTAGTTGATGCATGCAATCGCAGTGATAACAGTGGCACATAAGGATCAGGGGAGAAGGAGATTAGGGACATAGGTCCCCCACAAGAACATAGCTTTCAAAGAAGTTGGCGATGACATGAATTTGGATGAACAGAGGTTTGGGGAAAGATTGGATTTGGTCAAAGGTAGGGAAACAAAAGATGTAAAATTTTTTTTTGGTTTTTCTGCATCCTATTTTGTCCAAGCTAACATGCCCTTTGAATATTTTTTGGTGCTGGATAGCCCAGTGGTGGATAAAGGCTTCTCTAAGGAAAGTCTTTCTCTGAGGAGGCATATAGCTGGAAAATCTTTTAATTCGGCGAGGGTTTCTACAAAGACTTCTATGTTTTCAAACTACAACAATACTTCAAACCCCTTTCATTGCTGTAGTGATTTATGTAAAGAAATCATTCTCAGAAACCACCCTGACTCAAATCTTATTATGGTTACTAAAAGTCAGTTTCAAAACGAAAAGCTCGCAGAGGAGGCTAAAGAGTTTGTGGAGGAGGTTAAAGGAAATATAGAAGCAAACTCATCATAGAATGAAGCCCTGAAAATGGCTTTCTTTGAAGTTATTCCTTTAATTTTTTCTAAGTCTCCTCTGCTCTTTGAAATTTTTGATGCAGAACTCTCAATGTTGAAAGTGGAAAGAGGTCATAGAGCTTTGATTGGTAGGTGTGTGGGAAAGTGACCTTCTTGGAATTCTCTTTTAGAGTGACCTCTGAAAACTTGGCCCACACTTAAATCTCCTTCTTTATCTGTCTTGGAAAATGGTTTTTTTATGCTTTTGTTTCAATTTTCTGAAGACAGGGACTTTGTCTGGGCAAACAAGTCATGGTTGTTTTGGCAAGTAGGGATTTTTTTTGTCCCTGAACTCATTTTTTTGACCCAGCGGCTTCAGCGATCTCCCAAGCCTCTGTTTGGGTCAGATTTTATAACCTTCCCTTGGTCTCGCAAAATGCTCATCTTTTCAAGAAACTGCTTAGCAAGCTAAGAGTTTTTGTCAAAACTAATGATTCCATTGGTGCTAATCTGAACTATGTCAAGGTATATGTGTTGATGGATTTAACTAAATCCCTGCACCATTCTATTCAGATTTCTTCTTCCCACGGTGTGTGGACTTAGTTTATTATTTTTGAAGGTCTCCCTTTCAAAGGCTTCAAATGCAATCACACTGATCACAAGATTGCTTCGTGCCCCAAGAATTTTTTTCAAGGATCTCATTCATTATTCTTGCAGAAATGGGTCAAAAAGATTGGTTGCCTGAATTAGGATTTGGTTCATTGAATGCAATTACCTTCTAAATACTTTTCCATTGAGATCCCATCTGCAACAATTTTTCTGTAGGATTAGAACAGGGCTCAAAAGGGTGAGGTTTTGGCAACATCAGCAACACAGATCAACAGGGAGGTAGGGAAACCTTCTTCTCCCTATCGGGTAAGGGATGTTGTCCTTGAGGAATCCGGGTTAGAGTGTGTTACCAATCTCCCTCTTGCAACAAACTCTTTTCAATAGAAGGCTAAATCGATTGAGATTGTTGATGATGGAGAAGAAGGTGCATATTTAGAAGAAGAGCTAGCCAGCAGAGCGGTTATGTCTATTTCAAAGTAGCCTAGTGTTTTGAAGACTCCTAATTGTGATATGAAAGGAAAAAGGGGCAGGAAAATAGAAATAGAAAGGCTACAACTTGATGCTTTGAACTCTATTAATGGGGGCATGCAATGGACTATGAAATCTTTTCTCTCCAACAAGAGCAGTGATTTGCTGATAGCGGTATCCGAACGTTTGATAAGTAATTTTACTCTTGGCCCTTCACTGTTTTCATGTCATTCATTTTTTTGGTTTGTTTCTTAGTCTTTTATTGTGGTCAGTGTCCTTTATTTACTTTCTTTCTAGTATTTGGCTTACCCTTTTCGTATTTTGGGTGCTTTCATTTTTTTTGTGAAACTTTTCACGAGGACTAAACCCTCGGTTTATGTTCCGAAACTGGTTAAAGTTCTGGTCAAAAACTTATATCTATCAAAAAATAAAAAAATAATTAAAAAAAAACATTTACCAATAATAAAATTTAAAAAAAAAATTACTAAAAATATATTAAGAAAAATGTTGTGAAAGAATAAAAGTTTTATTTATCCTTTTCTTTTATTTATCAAGCATAATGACTATGAGCTAACGATGAGAAATGACAATGTGATGTTGTAGATTAATCCACTAAATATGTTGTTGACACCTTAACTATAACAAACTAAACTTCAATATTATTTATACAATTAAATATTATTGACACAAAATAATATTGTATGATAACCATATTATAGAGCCTACCTCACAGAACAGGTTGAAAGTCCAAAATATAGAATCTCAGACAAAAACTAGGACATAGACTTAGGCCTCTGAACCAAAGAAAGGAATCAAATTATACCTACTCCTAAATGAATATACCAATAGTAACCGATTCCTAAAAATGCATGGAAACATTATACAACTATGAGACTCAATTTAAATATGGCTGATATATTACCCTGATGTATCTTTTCAACTCTTAAGCATCTTTTCATTTACCTAGACACAATCATTAATAATACAATTCGTGTGTATCATTGACCAGTTACTCTCTTATGCACATAAAGGCCCATTGCAATCCCACTCTCATTATGTTTGATTCACAAAGTATTGCTAAAGCCTAAAACTATAGCTTATCCTTAATACCATTTCTTTCCTTTTTGGCAAATCTACTTGTTACCTATTTAGTCTTTCTAATTTGCTTTATTCTTCACAGCCCCACTTTAATTTTCTAGTTTTCTCAAAATTAACAACTAGTTAGTACAGTATGTTTGTAATTCATGGTCTACCACTTGAAGATCTTGTTTCCTGGACTATATCCATCTATATAAATGTTTAAAACTTGATAAGAAATCTGCTAGAAAATTAACAATTCTTTCATCGTTATGCAACAAAAACTTCCAGTATGAACCCAACTTGTGAGAGACTTATTTCAAAAATTATAAAACAGTTTACATGGGGCATGTTGCCTTATCTCTGTGCAACATATATGAAACCCATCATTTGGAATACTTCTGCTTTTAGTATTAGTACAGGAGGATTTAACAATAACGCCCATTGTCTGGCAAGGATCATAAAGATTATTATTACTGAAAGTTATACTGGTAAGAGCAGAAAGAAAAGAGTTACAGAGGCAGCTTCTTTCTCAACAGCAATAAAGTGGTGATTGCCTTGAACTTAACCTGAATACTTCCTGTGTCTGTATTATGATATCCTTCATACGAAGCTCTGCATCAGCTATTCAGGCACTTTAATTCTATTCAAACCCAGGTATTTACAGTCCTTTATAACTCATATGAAAATGTTTTTGTTGCAGCACTCACTGGCAGTTGTAAGACTATTTGTGCCGAGTTTTCTTCACTGCGATCGCATCAAAAAGACATGGAGAATGCGTTTCTATCTATTTATATTGCTCCTATAGAATCTACCAAAATATGATGATACTGCATTTCTATAATGCATGACACTTGTGCTAGTCTAGCATTCCACTCACGTATTGATTGAATCATTGTTTTCATGCAAATATTTTCATAATATTGTCTTCCTCTTTGTTTGCAACAACGTAGAATGTTAATTCCTGATCTAATAGAAGTTGTTTCGTCTGTATTTTTTTTCACTTGTAATAAAGTACCCCCTGTTTTGCCAGTTTTTCCTAGCTGATCAATGTGCTTGATGGGCCCAATCAACTCTGGGTCTGATGAGCTTGGATAGGAAAGCCCTACCATTAACACACATACCCATTCCATCACTGAAATTCATACCTTTTGAAACATTCCCACCTACTATAGCCAGAAGAAGAGCACCTTGTCCTGGCCTATCTTCTTTGGTTCCTTTGATGGATGATGCCATTATGGTATCCTTGTTATCTTGTAGAGTAAGCTTCACAACTGCATTATTTCACTCGAAAGAAATGTTTTTTTCTTTTAAAAAGTGGCTAGGCTCCTGATTCTGCCCATGCAGCATAAACTTGGCTCTCAGTTGTTGAAGAGGTTTTTCATTCAACATGCCGCAGTTTTTCACTTTCCATCAATGTTTTGAACCACCCCATGCGATTCATCATCAAATCATATTATATATTGATTATGAATATCATCTTTTGAATCGAAACATCGATGGACAGAGGTCTTTCCATAAACTCTGCTGACTATTATGGACTTTTGAAACTTAAGAACTCTAATCTAAAGGAAGGTCACACGGTTTAATGTTTTACGACCTTCAAGATTTTATATGCAGGAACAAGACTGCAAAACATGCTTCTATCTTATGACCATCTTGAGTAGAATACAAACCACCAAGCAGGTCGTTTAGGCATCAAAGAGATGGAAAATATGATGTAGCACCTATAGAATTAATAATGTTGGAAGAAATAACCAGGATTTTTTTTGATCATTATCTTCAACTATAATGTAATATACCAGACAGCTGATATTTCCAAACATGCAAATCTCATGCATTCTAGTTCGAAAAACTCCTTGGAATGCACACAATAACATTGTACATGATATGTAGTAAAATCCAACCGATAAGGCTAACTTGATAATTATTAACACTGCTAATTTCAAGATGCATCAAACACTCACAATAATCTTCCCTTTCAATCTTCCAGACAAGGAATCTAAATTTTATATTCGGGTTTCTTTTTACAGATTAAGAATCTTTTAGGTTTCTTAGATTTGGGTGTGTGTTTTTTAATAGGTGTGCAGGTTTGGCGGAGTTTTTTGATGCCATGGAGGCTGCTACCAGATTGCTCCGGCTTTGTGAGGGAATCTTTACATTTGGCAACATATGCACCCAAGTGGAATCCATGACACAGAGGTATGTAGTTACCAACTATTTTTAGGGGTGTTTATATGCAGAGCATCTGATCACTATGCTTGATATCAACACATCTAGATGCACTTATACTGCTTTTATGTTACATATATACCCATTTATACTTTCTTATGCCAATTTTTTCTTTGTTTACCCAGTTCGGCACACTTCTGCTATATTTCTTCCTAAATGTAGATCCATTTAAATGTACTTCTACGAAGCTTCTTGAAAGTACCCATCCATGTTGGGTTTATTTGAATGCCATTGTGTGGGGTAGAGACTTTAATGAGTGGGGCACACACTCTTGCCAGGTAAATTTAGGTGCTAGGTGCGACAATCAGGATTTTAGAGTTTGTAGGGCCAGGGTGAATTCTCCTGCCATTAAGTGTAATCCCTGGGTCGTCAGGATTTCAAGGTGTTTGGTGACTAGTATGTAACTTCTGTTGGAGAATTTGTCTGAAGCCAATCTTTGAACTTGGATATCCTAATAAGTGCTGGGTAGTGTTTGGCCATGAACATGGGTGTCCTATTAAGTGTTGGTTGGTGCTTCGGCTATGAGCCTCACCAGCTCAAAGTCGCTAACTCTGCTAGAATGGGACTCTGGTGTGGAGCATGAAACTCAATAGATCTCAGCATTCAACCATTGCCCACCTCCTCTCCCTCCACCATTCCCTCAATAGAACTTATAGAACATCTAAATTATAGTTTTCTGTCGTAGATTGAAAGAGGCACACTGATCATGGAAATGCCTTGATACCATGGTTTCCAAACAAAACTAAGGCGCACCTCTAACAACTTTACTTAGAGCACTGTTTAGAAAAATTTAATCATTTCAAACTAGATATACACTCTTTTTTATCCTATTTGCAATAAAAGGAAGTGTCTAAGAAGACTATTTCCAGAATTTGCACCAGTAGAGCATATCCCTCTCAAGAGTTATGCCCCAGTGATCTGAGAACATCTCCTATAGCTGTTATTTTCTAAACAATGATAATTATTTATATTAAACCTACTGTCATGTTGCTATTAAGACCGAGCACGCATTTCCCAAAAAAGAAGACACAGTTCTATGGAATCATTCGAGAAGGACAAGATGACAAAGTCACTTGCTTAGATGCCACAAATTTTCTAACCCCAGTCACACCAACACGGATATAAAAACATATATAGTAGTTTCATCCACAGTCTTACATGCATTGGTCATACACAAAAATTCTGGAGATATGGGTCTACTAATACTTATCACAATTTTTGTTTCCTTGAAACAGATTGTAGAGAGTTCAAAGCTAGTGTTTACCATCAGGTATTAAAGTCTCACAGCTAGAACCCAGGGTGTAATGTATTTTCCTTCTTGGGCATCATGGCCAAGGAGGGAGAGCATTCTTCCTCCACGGACATCATGTTCAAGGTGCTATTTATTCAAATTTAGCCATTGTTCCCATAGTTGTACTGAATCCTTCATTAGACGTCGACCAATTCCATTCCAAGATTAAAGAGAAGCATACATGCCATGACTGCATACTAAGTCTGTTCTTCGATAATGGAGTTGAATTATAGAAAAAGTATCATTCTAGTCTTATTGGGCGATACCTAGAATTTTGGGGTTAGGTGAGTGATCGTACTCAAATGACCTGCAGAGTGAGGTTTTTCAAAAGCATTTGTAGCAAGGTTCAGATCCTAAGGATGGATATATATTATAAAATCATCCTAGTTGTATGCATACTGTGGTGGGGGTATAGTCATATTGCCAGATCAAGGGCAGAGGTGCACTTTATCTTAGATATCCAATCATACTAGTTGTATCCCTTCTGTGGTGGGGATATAGTCATATTGCCAGATTAGGGGCAGAGGTGCACTTGATCTTAGATATCTAAAACAATTCATTAAGCATTTACAGGTATCTATTGAATCCATACTACTGTAAAGTTCATGACCATAAAGTTGTAAATCCTCTTGTGCTCGGAAAACAGAGCAAAAATCTGATCAATAAGTACTCACAACTTCATCCGGGAGCAGCAAACATAGAACATTAAACTCGTGAATGACAGAAACATTCTTCAAAAGCCCTTAGGATTAAACCGCTTGGGAGCTATTCTCGTGAGGACATCAGCAGACTCTGCTTTGGCCCTTTCATGGTAATCGGCAAGGATGTCGGCCTTTCTTCCACCTGACTTTCAATGCAGACTAGAACTTTAGTCTCCATCATCCCCTTTGTCTTATGTGTTTTTGATAATTGGGCCATCTTTTCTCAAGAATTATTTATAGTCTTTCATAATTGTATAGTCTAAGTTGCCTAGGGTTTCCTGTTTTACTCTTTCTTTCTTTTTTCCTCACACTGTTAAAAATACAATCTGGGATAGTGTGCCTCAACTTCGTTGTTAATGGCTCAATTTTAACTAACTTCACTGTTTTTGTTTCAGGCGGTTTATGTATTGTCATGTGGCACAGATGAAGTACATTTTTCCGGATGGGTTGTTGATGTTGATGGAGAAGATTATGCTTCATGATGAGAAAACTCTCTGCATGAAGGCGGACCTAAGAAAATCACTTTCCTGCACGATGCATTAAATAGTGCCAAAGGTAGAAAAGTTTTTGTATATGCCTCCAAAGTGAATACATCAGTTTTGCGAAAGACATTTCTGGTGGAATTTATGCAATCTCATCCCCAGGTGATGATAGCCACGAAATGTGGGTGTATTTCTTCTTAGGTTTGTCAAAATTATTTAAATAATTTCTATTTTTCTTAGCTTAAGATTTACACTACTGATTCAATGCAGGGGGATGGTGTACCAGAAGAAAACTTGCGAGAACCTTTCAATAAAAAATGTCAGCCTCCTCCTGCGAAGCTTATCATTGTGGTTTCCCCACCGCAGCATGCACATTCCTCTTATTATCTCTCTTCTTTTTCTCAAAAGCTTATAGAGGCGTTTTTCTCATAGAACCTTCACACCCCAAGCATTTCTCAGAGAATGCCAGCATACCATGAAGGATGTGCCACTTACTGAGAGTTATGCACTCTCGCTGCTTTGTAAAAAAGAACATGAAAATTCTGTTGTGCCGTTGCTGTGAAAAACCGCAATGAAAATGATGCAAATTTAGGTTTCCTGTGTTTAATAGCTCCCCGACGACGACTCCTCCCTCCTCCCTCCAGTACATTTTTTAAAACCTTTATTCTTTAACCCCTTATACCGCTTCATATATTGGGTCTGTTTTTTATCAATATTAAAATTCTCAATATGAACTGACGTATTAGGTATTGTTTTGGTTTGTGGCACACCTTAGCGTGACTACCATGAGAAAAAGTTGGGAAGTTGGGTTATATTTTCAACGTCTCTTGAAAGTTTCATGATCTAACAATTGTATTCGTATTCTAAGGAAATATTAAATAGGTGTATTATTTTAAATATATTTTTTTAATTTTAATTTTATTTCTAAGAATTAAGTTTCAAAATATAAATTGTAAAATTGTAAAATTTTCAAATAATCACATATATATCTTGAAAAATTTAACTCCTTATAATAATTGACAATTGTTCTAGGGACATCAATTAAAGTGTGGATGGAAACTCATAATGAGCAAGATTACAATTTTCATTATTTCTTAGGTAAGAAAGTGTGTGATTCAAATTATTTATATGTATACATTTATATAGGCATGTATTTTACTCGCATAACCATGTCCAAGTGTGGGTATTATATAGATACCCAAATTTAATAGAAAACTCTTATTTCCATATTTTATTTCTAATTTTATTTATCTGAAAAAATTATATATTTTAACCCATTTTTAGGATGGTCCTCTCTATTTAGTTCACTATACTTGAAACACATCTCAATACTTGTTTAGAAGGAATCCCTTAGTACATTTAAACTACTTAACACTTGTTTTCCAACCTTGCCTCAGGAATTGAGCCCTACTTGTCTCCTTCACAAACCCATAGTTGTATAGGGTCATCTTGGATACTTTCATACCCTTGCACAAGTTTGCCCATTTTTCATTTTGGGGTTTTGCACATTGTCCCTTAACTTATGCCTTAACCATTCCCACTTACATTTTCAAAATTATGCTAATAAGAATGGGTTATATTAGAATCATCCTATAAAGACAAGGTCTTGCCAAGCCACTTAGGTAATGAGGGAATCTAGAATAAATCTGTGAAAGAAGAGAAAGCATGTGGCACACCAAGCGTTTAGCCTAGAGTTAAGCTTATACATTCAAGTTGTGCTTCACAATATTCAACACTTGCATTGACCAATTATGCATCTTGGTTTCTCTTCACATTCCCTTGAGCCAAAAAAGGGTAACTAGTATTTAGTAGTTGCACTAATAATTTTAAGGGAAGAAGAGGTTGAAACCCATGCTCGAGATATTCCATCCACACACCACAAAACTAAGTGGAGGTCTGATTATGAGCATATGAGATATGTAGTTGTAACATTGCTTTGATAGTTTTTTTGACTCCATTATTCTTATTTAGTTTTGGAGTGTGAAAGCTAGGCCAAAGAGAAGATTTTGTCATACAATATATTCTATATACACATATGTGAAGTGAAGATATGGTCCAAATTACAAAAACATAAGACATGGACACCAAAAGAAATAAACTGTGAAACTTTATAGAGATAGGCCCGATGGTACATAGACAAGATCAAAAACACTAAGACAAGATTTCTTTGGGCTACCTATGGATGGGCACATACATGTATGTCTCAAAGCATAATGCAAGTCCAAAAATTTAGGGAGAGGTCAAACATAATTAGCACATTCAACGTACAATGTCATACAGATAAAATAAAGGTGCATGTGTTTCTTAACCTAATTTTTCCTTTCATTGCATTTCTTATTTTTGTGACACTTAGGACTTGTTTCAATATTTAGCCAATTTTTTGATTTTATGTATTTTTCATTGCTTACAGACCTTAGAGGTTAGGACATAAATTTATTCCTACAAGTCTCCATGCAAGAATACACTTTTGACATCCATTTAGTGGACTTTCCATCCTTATGTTGTATCCAAGAATAATACTAACCTAATGGATTTCATCTTGGTAACTACAACAAATGTTTCATGGAGTCAACACCTTCAACTTGTGAAAAATATTTTGCTACAAGTTGGGCTTTGTATCTATGAATAAACCCATCTGTTACATACTTAGTGCCACTCGCATCTCACTAGTTTTCTTCCTTTCAGAAGTGGAATTAAGTCCCAAGTTTTGTTATTCTTCAAAGAAATATTTTTTTTTACTATAGCTTCCTGCCATTCATGATGCTTATAACCTTGATGATAAGTCTTTAAATCCTGAGTCACTACCAAGTGTGCCAATTGTGAAACACCATACATATGTTTTGATCTCGTTGTGCTTGGATATCTTAGATACCTTGCCAATGCACTAGCATCTTTTTGAATTATGAAAACCCATTTTGGTAAAGGCTATGTTGATTGTGCAGGTGCATTTTGAATGTATTCAGGCACTAGCGATGAAGGAGCTAGTTGTCCCTCCTTGTGGCTCATCATCTAAATTATAGTGATTCTTAAAATGAGAGTCATCTAAAGTTCCTTGTTATTCATAAGAACATCACAAGTTGTATTTGGATCGATATAAATTAATGAAGGAGAGGAGAAGGTGTTGGCTCATAAGCTTCGGGTTTTTTTTATCAAACAACACATTTCATTGGTAAGGTACTTTAGTGGTGCATGGAATAAGAAGATGGCATGCTTTCAAATATTCATAGTATTCAACAAAGATACAAGGGTGACCCTTCCTTTCCATTGATTTGTGATTATCATCTAGGATATGTGCCCATGCATTACATCCAAAAATATTGAAATCTAAAATATTAAACTTAACAATAAACCATTTTTATTTAGGAGTCATATCTTACATTGTTGAGTTGGAAGGTGCAATTTTGAATGAAGTTTTCACACTGAATTTCCTTTCCCAAAAATTAAGGAAACAATTTCTTGGAATGTACCATGTAATTGGCCATTTTCTTAAGTGTGTGATTTTTGTACTCAACTACACCATTTTTAGAGGGGATGTAGGCTAAAATATATTGAAGTTGAATGTGTAGTTGTTCACATAAGCTAATCATTTAATTTTTGACAAACTCTCCTCCCTTATATGTTCTTAGATGCTAAATTTTTCTTTTTGACAAGTTTTCAACAAAAGCCTTGAAAGATTTGAAATGTTTAAATACTTTACTTTTATTTTTTAGAAATTAGATTTAAATTATATAATAAAAATCATTAATGAATGTAAGACCCTATTAATTTTTTTTTTTTGAAAATCAACATTGGAAAATGACATAATATCAATGTGAACCAATTTTAATATGTTTCTTATCCTTGATGATTTTACTTTGGGTAATGGATTCATATATTTTTTACTAGTTGCACAATCTAGACAAACTTCATCTTTAAAATAAACTTGTACTTCTTGAAAAGGTTTGTGTTTAATACATAAGCTTAAGTGATGGTTTTGATTATTTTGGTAGTGAATTTAAGTATTGGTGAAATAATTCTACCATTGTTCCACTCTTTTATCATTGTGAAGAGATGAAATTTTATTTATCTTACATTCACAAGAATTGAGTCCTTATAATATTATATTATTTAATGAATTATGTGGTAAAAAAAAATTTAAGATTTTTTTAAAAATATAGATCTATTAAACTTTGACTATCTTGTAAAGTGGGTTCTAATTACATGATTTTAAATTATATTCATTAATATCTTAGTGTGTTGTTCATGTATTTTTATGAGACCTTATAAATGATAATTTAAGTTGAGTACTATTATATTTACAAATGATAACTCCAGTTTTGAAATAATTGAAATAAAATAAAATGATTTGATATTTTATTATTTTGAGAAAAATAGATAATTATAATAATACTTCAAATACTTTTTAAAATAAATTTGAGTACAACCTTGAAATTTAAGTTATGCATGGTAATGAGAAATAGCTATTTAATAAAGCAATTTCGATATGGTAAATATGAAGTATATAGAAAAATATCATGCAATTAATATGGTATTTTGTGAGAATAGAATCGTTTGTATGATTTTTGTGAGTACAAAAGTTATGTATGGTGAGATAAAAGCTTACAATAGAATCGTAAACACCCATCCAAAATACGGATGAATTGTTATCTAAATTGCAATAATAAAAACCTCAGATTTGTTTCAATCATAAAGGATTTTGCATTTAGGTTCTAGGCTTGGTGCATCACTAAAGAGGTGGTGTTATTCCTTTCTTCTTTGCCACCTAACAAGAAGTAAATGGGCGTGTAAGGAAAGGAGACCAAATCTGCAAGGAGACAGCAACAATGCAGACGCAGAACTTATTCAAGTACACTAATGTTAAAGAAGCAGATGACAGGCAACTTTTCTATATTTAATTTATAGAGTGAGCTGACTGTTGGGGTTGTGGACTCTTTAATAGAGAAGTTGTAAGCGCCACTGAAAGCTTCTGAGATGGGCTACTGCAACACTCACTGAATTCTCATCACAAAATTCGAAATTCCAAGCCCTGTGGGGACGGTGGGCTGCCGAGGTGTATGTGGATACTGTGCCAGTGAGGATGAAAAGAAAACGAGTATTAGACTGCTTGTCTTTGGTTGAGGAGCACACCCACCTATGAAACAACCCACTCCACTATCAATTTTCCTATTTCCAATCCCAATCACAGTAAGGACGCAGTCATAAGAAAAAGACACGTCATTTCACTTTCAACAGTCAATAGCTTTACTGTACGAGTTGAATACTATCAGTCACTTAATCTGAATATTACACAGCGTAAATTGATAATGATTTGCTTGATTGACTACTTTCTGTTTTTACTTTCAACCATTTCTACGGTGGGTTGGGTTTGAGCAATAGTGGATTCGTTTGAGCGTTGGTTCGTCATCCAGAGCATTGGTTCGTCATCCAGTTTAAGGTCGAACGTTCAAAATCTGCATCTTTTTAATTTGTTAAATTTTTGAAGATAATTAATTCAATGTTAAAAAATAATTGAAAGGGTTACAGTTTAATTAGTGAGAATGATGATTGGTTATATCTATCAACCAAAGTATAATTTTTTAAAAATATTCGATACAAATAATTAAGCCAATAAGACAAAGTCATACCCTGAATAAGATGCCCCTTACTTTTAATTATTTAACTAAAAAAATTCACTAATTTAAATATATATTTACTCAACATATATTTATTTTCAAAATATAAATAAAGTTTCTGACATTCTATCTAATTCAATGATTCCATATAATTCTTTCAAAAATATAATAAAAAAATATTAAAAAATAAAAATAAAATACAAATATTTTAACAAATTAAAAACTGTTTTGTTTATAGACATAATTAATAGACAAAAGGCTTTTAATTACCATCAAGTGGCTGTGCTGTTTCCACAACTACTTAACACCAGTTCAGCTTATTTCGGTGTATTAAATATATATAATTAAGATCCATTCAACCAAAAAACAAAAATGATGTTACAATCAAACGCGAGTCAAATCGATATTTTATTAACCGAATGCTTAAGTTTTCATAGAGCTAAAAGATATACATATTTTATTATTTTAATAGAATTATTTGTTTTATTTATTTAACTTCGATTAAGGGTATAGTTATATTATGTGACAATTTAACTGTAATATATTTGCTGGTTTTTTTTTTTTTTTTTAATAAGTCAATGGCATCATGTACAAAGGCAAGCAAGAAACTTGCATTTATTAAAAAAAAAAAAATGCAATTTATTTCAATCCCTTCGCTATGGCAATTGTTTCATTTTAAAAAATTTAATGGCAAATTAATTTGAATGGTGCAAATTATATATTTCCAGTTAGATAATAAGTTTAGTATTTTAAACAAATTAGGCATACATCGTTTATGTTATCATATATTAGTTAATAGTTCAAAACAGTTATAATTGATCAGTTTTATTTGAAGTAATTATGAAAGGAAAATTCTATAGAATTTATATTGAAATTAATAAAATTTTAGTGTTATTAAAGCATATTGTATTTAAAATGTGTGTAGGTACTGCAAATATTTTTATTATGTTATATGTGTATATTATTTTTAAGTTTATTTGAAAATTTGATATTTTTTCACTTTTATTTTGTATGAGAGAAAATATATACAATTATGATATTTTGTTCTCACTTTAGATATATAATTATGTGTAGGATTTTGAGTAAATATAATTTGGTGATATATTCAGTTTTATTAAAGAAAGGAAAAGCTATAAAGTAAAATAATTGTAATTGTTAAAGCTAGTGATTATTCAGTTAATTGACAATAGGTATGTAACAATTTTGATTATTATTTTAAAAAATTCCAGTAATCTAATCTTTTTATTGCATTCACTTTACTTAGCATTGTAGAATGAAATTGATAAATAAAAAACAAAAAAAAGTCATTTCTGTCTAAGAATACAAGTCATTGTTGAAAACTCAACGCGCTAACATAGACACAAATTTACAAAAAAGGAACCTTTTTAAAAGACATTTTTAAAAATACAATGTAGGTGATTGATTATTCAACACTTTTCAAGTGCTATTGCATTTTAGATACACATCAATAGAGCTACGTGTTGGAATTCTAAAACATTTTCTAATCCATTTAAAAAAAATGACCAACATGCACTTAGGTCTTTTGAATTAGAGTTATAACCTGAAGAACTATATAGACTACACCAATTACAAGACATTGAAACATATTTTCACAGAAAGCAAATTTGTGTTACTTCATGCACACCAAATGGTGAACATGGTCTATGGGAAGACAATTTTTTTATAAATTGGATTTCTAAATGGTTAAACATTTCTATTTTTGTTTGGTTTTTAACAAGAAAATAAAACTACTTTCATTTTAATGAAGATGACCCTACACCTCCATATTGCATACTATTTCATGTTCAAAACCCTATTTATAGCCATTATGAACCATTGTACCATACAAAATTAAATAATTATCAAAGCCACTTAGCACAAACACCTCTATCAAGAACTTATTCTTTTACTTCCTTTTTTTTGGGAAACAAATACTAGAAAATTGCAATCATGTGGAATTTTAAAAATATTGGAAACCACATCTTGTTGTGGTGATACCATATTTAGTTCTATTTATCATTTGATAAAAAATGCTTTTGACATACGTTCCTTGCATTGTTATTCAACACAATATTTTTTTAATGAATTTATCTCTGGAGATATAAAATCACACACTTGTTTGAAAGATAACCTAATAGACAATGTCATAAAAAACATACCGACTATTATGAATTGGTAAGAATACATTGTAAAAATGGGATATACATATGACGAAGGTGGGATAGAAGGAAACATGTTCACTATCCAATGGCTTTCAAATTTATTAAACGTAAGCATCCACCTATGGTTATCAACAAGTTTACAAATTGCCAAAACCTATAATGATTGTACTCAAACACAATCCTTATATAACATCATTTTTATTGAATCAAATACAAACCATGTACATTATGAACCATTAATAATGCAATAACATACCGAAGTAGAAGTTGATGATGTTGGTAATTGCATAAAAACATTACAAAAAAAAGAAAAAAAAAACACATTCTCTTTGCACCAAGTAAAGAACATTTTATGTAAAAAAGTAACAAAATGTGTAGACTATAAATCATTAACATTAGAGAAGGATATAAAGCCATAATTTGACCCTTGTACTTTTAATACACAAATATTGCCACGTGCCCCCAATATCTCTTTGCATCGATTAAATAACATGGTACGTAGTAAAAATATAATTAAAGGAAAACTATCAAGATCAAGATCAATAATAAGATTCAATGAAAAAATTGTAGATACACCCATACATGTTTATGGTATTTTTAAAAAATTATAGTTCAAACATAGGATGAAGCATTTTAATTAGTCTAAAAAGGACACATGCAAAAAAATAATTCTAAACAACAAATCTATTCTTAAAAAAATAATACATGTAAATTACAATCAATCATTGAGAAATGGAAAATTTCCTGCATTTGAAACATATGTAAATATTAGACTAAACAAGAACTTATAATTTGTAAGCATGCTATCATATCTTGAAGAAATACTTGTCGCACTTAGAATTTCATTTTCTCAAATAAGAAATTCAGGATACAACAAACCATAAATTCGCTTACTAAGGCCAATTATCAACGTCCCATCAAATGTTGATAAAATTCAAAAAATAATACCTCGATCCATAGATGAAAGATAAATAATTATAGTACCTTAAAAAAGATGATTCGAATATAAAAATTCATATCAAGAAGGAAGATTTTGTTCCAAAATTTTTATGGAGGCATTACAAGAACTATGTACACAAAAATTATACATTACTCATAATGTGCATACTAACTATGATTGAAAACCATTCATAACCACTAATGTCTTAGATGGTATGCTTAGTGAATCTAAAACAGATAGTGGTAGCGAACATAATCTATCTTCTGATATATATGCAAATAAATATAATGACACATTGGTACATGGTTTTGCAAACTCAACATGTATTGCTACATTGGAAGCAATAAAATAAATTAAAGGAAACTGTCCTCTTAGTATTTTTAAAGAAAAACACTCAAAGGAAATGAATTTTCCAACTCTTTTCTTTGGTAATCCTTGTGATGATGACATTACGTCAAGATACTCATATAAAAAAATCTGACAATGGGAAATCTTGCATACTAATCATCATTTTACATATCATCTTACCAATTTATTTTTCAAAGAAATAAAAAATAATTATAGATCAAGTTGGAAAGACTATGTAAATCATCTGAATTAGAAAAGGCCAACTAAAGGTAAGAAATATTTTGGCAAAAGAAGTCAAATATAAACCAAACTTATAAAAATTACTCAAGTGAAAAATGAGATATGTAGATTTTAAAAAAAATTGTATTTCACCTGATTACATACAAGGTCTAAAAAAAATGTTTTCCATGATACATCAATTAGTACCTCCAACATTTTTTTTGAATTTCACAAGTTTTGAACATTTTTAGCAACCACTAATAAATGAATTGAAACAGTTGTGGGTAAAAAGTGCACAAAGTTGGGTAATTAAAAGTTGCCTAACCATGGATATGATTTTTTTAAAATTTTAAAAATCTAAACTTTTGTAGGTATTTTGAGATATCTACACTTCAAATTTGAAGATGGTGTAAACACATAAAATATAGAATTTTGAGTCTAGTTCCAAAACACCAATTTGTTTTAAAAATAGTTAAGAATAACTAGGTCAAACATATAAAATTTGAAAAGGAACTCCTATTTTTTAAATAAAATATAGTAGATAGATGGCTGTGTGGTGCACCATTTTTTGTGTAGCATTTAATATTTTTTAAAATAATTTACTGACAATTTAGATAAGATCATCTAATTTGTGACCTATATTTTTAAATATTTTTTCAATGAATACTTTTTTTTAATGAATTTTACAAGTAACTAGATCTTGAAAACTAACGAAAAAATGAATAGCTATCTATGTGACACACCTAACTACATAAAAAAAATGAAAACCAATTTTTTTTTTGAATGTGTGTTGAATTAGGCCTAATTTGTGACCATATAACTTGTTTTTTACTTGGATCAACAAAATATAAATTACATGAACATGTATAGGCATGTATGTTTGCGATATGTAGTGGCCTAAAAAAAGTATAGTTCTAAATCATTATAGTTTGAAACCTTAAATTAGTTAAAAAATTATAAAAATCATATTTTTTGAAAGAGGAGAGCATGATCGTCATGATGGTATTAAATTTTTATATTTTTATGTTAAAATTCATAGTGTATTTGGCGATCAAAGTTGAATTTTGTTATTTTTTATCATAACTCTCAAATTCGACTGTAGATTGATGGGTCCAAGCCTTAGGATTAGGAATCCAAACCATTCTTGAGCCAAAAGGCATGATATTTGAATTCAAATTCAAATAACAATATCATGTTAATTTATAATGCGATTGTGTTAATAGATAACACAATCACGTTAATGTATAATGTGATCGTGTTAATAGATAACATGATCACATTATTATCAAAGTAATAAAACAATCATGTTACTATTATTTTACAAATTAAAGCATTGAGCATGTAGATGGACTGAATGTTGGTTAATACATAATAAGATCATATTATGGATAATGCGAGAGCGTTATGGATGACACGATTGTATTATTATTATTTTACAGAAAAAAACATGTGGACTTACAGATGAAGCTAGCTTTATCTAGAAGCTTATATTTACTACTCTAAATGTTAAGTATAAGGAAATAAATTAATTTGTTATATTTATTTTCTTATATTTTAAATTTATTTTAGTAAATATAAAAAATTAGGGTCACTCTACATCTGATAGAGTTGGTCTCATAGATGCACACCCTATGATGTGGAAAATAGTTTTTCAAAATCTAATTTGGTTGGTACTTAGGCATTTTAGGGTCTAGGTATTAAAATTAAAGATTTTAGTACATAAATTTTGTAGTTTATATTCATTTTTGGTAAACATATAATCATTTTTTAGGTTTTTATTCCTTCTGGATTCATTTTTGGCATTTATAGGAGTCCTAGGTTTGTCAAAATTAAAGTTTTAAAACTACTCACTTTGAACTTGATCCAAAGTGGTGTGATTGGGGTAGTGGAGGTCTTATTGATGACCTGCACACCTCAAATGACCACTTTGTAGTAATTTCACTTGTTCATTTTCCCTCCCTCATCTTTGATCACTTCTTACTCATCCCTCGTTACCCTTAATCACTCTCTCATCATTCTTAATTGTCCCTAATCACGCCCTCATTGAACCTCACTATCCTTATCCATCTCTAATCACTCCCTTATCATCTATAATTACTCCTCCATTGACGCTCACTATCCCTCATAATCCCTAATCACTTCCTCCCCATATTACATCATCCCTAATCATTTTTTCTTCATCCCTCATCATACCTAATCATTTCTCATCCCTATTAACTCCCCCTTCATTCCTCATCACTCCTTCATTGACCTTCATTATCTCTCATCATCTTTAATCACTTGGGATAATCATCCTTAATCACTTTTTCATTGACTATCACCATCCCTCACCATCCCTCATAATCCTTAATCAATATTTCCTCTTCTCTCATCATCTATAATCACTCCCTCATTGACTCTCACCATCCCTCATCACTCCATCATTGATCTTCACCATCCCTCACCATCCCTAATTGTTCCTTCATCATCTGACATTAAGTATATACTTTAAATATATCTTTGATTCAAATCATATGTTGTTTAATCCATTATAATAGAAATTAACTCTTTCTAGGACTTGTTGTGTTGTCAATACCCATTTGTGATAGTCAATTTTATTATTGAACGAATTAGATGACCTTCCAAATTTATAGTCAAGTAACATAAATACCAACACAAAATAGAGTCTAAATTTTAGTTCATCGTATTATCTTTGTTTTTCATCTGACTAGATGAAACTTTATTTGGTTCCACCTTTGGTAGCTTGGTTCAAAAGATAAAAATTAAACATAAATCTCTTGTATAATTTTCTAATTCTAAGAATATTTGAATCAGATGCAAAGTTATTTAGTGTTTCCCATTCCTGTATGACTTGAATCTTGATCAAGTTCACACATGCACTCCTTGTGTGTGTAATGTATCCCAAATATTTTATCTCTTGTATGAAAAATGAAAATTTATTCATGTTATCATAAAAATATGTTTATGCAAAATGTGAAACACTAGTTTAGCATGGTGTAGATGTTCATCTCATGTTTTCTAAAGATTAAGATGTCATCAAGGTAGATTAAAAAAATGACATAGGTAAAGGGCCTGAGGTTGTCATTTAACATCTCAATGAATGAATTCACTACATGAGTTAACCTAAAAGGCATAACCAACTAGTCAATCAATCCTTCCTTTGTTTTTAAGACTATATTCCAAATGTCTAGAGGTTCAACATGAATATGATGATACCCAAACTTAAGATTATTTTTGGAAAAGACTTATATAACATGGATATGGTAGAAAAATACCTTAATATTTAGATGAGGATAATAATTATTCACTTTAATCTTGCTAATTTTTTTTAATTGATTCACAACTTTGGCACAAGCACAATTAGGGTTCTGCAAGGCAATGATTTGGGCATGATGTGTCCATTATCCATGATTTCATGGATCTACCACTTGATCTATTCATTATCTAGAAATTATATGTTGTGTAAAGAGGTTTGAGGTATAGGTAGTTAAGGGATCAAATCAATAGTATTGTTTAGTGTATAGTATGTAGGAACTTATTTAGATGACTGAAAGATATCCTTATATTCATCTATTTTATGGTTCAATTATTTTATCTTTGTTATTTTTAGATAAGCCACACTATGATATGGTGACATAAGGATGTTATTAAATTTAATTATTACCATCAAGAGTATACTTATTAATATAACTAAAAATATTCTTTCACTTCCTGGCACTAATGACTGAAAGCTTATAAATTAACTATGATATATGTTATTTTAGATCATGAAAACCTATCATAACATTTCAAGGATTTACTTCATAGACTTCATGTAAATGGTTAATATATGGTTTAACACATGTAAAACATCACACACCTCTAATGGTGAGATGCCACAAAGGATTGCATCTTTAAAAAGTTTGGTTTTGTACACCAAGTGACACTACTAGGTGATCCATTTCTCAAGGACTAAATTAGAACATACACTAACATATGGTTATGGATGATGTATAAATTTAAATTTAAAATTTTGAAAATATGCTTTAACAAACATTAAATTCTTTTGACTTCTATTGGAAATGATGAAGTATATTGGCTCACCATTGATTTACATTTGTTAATGAAATAATATTTTTAATTCATATAATTTCTCGTTGGGGGATGTAGAGATATTTTTAGTACCAACCATATCATTGGGTCTATAATCTATTATCTACTTACCTTTTTATAATAATAGATAACTTGTACCCACTTCTTGAGATGTGCAAGTAGAGAGCTCATAGTGTGATACTCTTTATTGGATTGAATATTGAGGTTATGAATTAAGCACCACTTTCCATTCTTGGACTACTTATTCTAATCATTTAAAAATTATTTTCCACTCTCTGGTAGGATGACTCAATCAATATACATATAAATAGAAGGCCTTTAATCTAATTATTTGGATCATAAAATGTCCTCATATGGAAAGCAACTGATTGATTTTAGGAAATCACATAGCTTCATGATCCTAGTGTATTTACTACCTATTTTTGGTGCTATAATGGTTTTACTTGCTTCTCTTTTTTTGGTAGATTTTAAATTGTGAATTACGTCATTTCTAATAGGCCCATATTTTTTCACAGGCATTATATATTTATGTTTCAAATTTGCCTTCACATCATTTTGATCACTATGTCTTATATTTTATGTTAGCACACAAATCTCCACTTGTAGCTCCTAACATTGTTAAACCTCAATAAAATAGAACCATCAAGGTATTGGATGGAGTGATTAAGGATGAGGAGGGACAAGGAGGAATTGATTAGGGATGATAAGGGTGAATGAGGGAGTGATTAGGGGGGATGAGGTAGTGATTAGGGAGGATGATGTAGTGATTAGGGATGATGAGGGATGGTGAGGGTTAATGAGGGAGTGATTAAGGGTGATAAGGGATGAGGAATGAGTGATTAGAGATGATGAGGTATGATAAAGAAGTGATTAGGGATGATGAGGGATAGTGAGGGTCAATGAGGGAGTGATTATGGATGATACATGAATGATTATAAATGATGAGGAATAGTGAATGTCGATTAGGGAGTGATTATAGATGATGAGGGACAAGGAGGGAGTGATTAGGGATGATGAAGTGGTGATTAGAGATGATGAAATAGTGATTAGAGATGATGTAAGATAATGAGATCTAATGAGGGAGTGATTAGGGATGATGATGGAGTGATTAAAGATGATGATATGGTGAGGGTCAATGAGAGAGTGATGAGGGATTAGGAGTGAGTGATTAGGAATAATGAGGGATAGTGAGGGTCAATTAAGGAGTATATAGGGATGATGAGGGAGTGATTAGATATTACTAGGGACAATGAGGGTCAATGAGGGAGTGATTAGGGACAATGAGGAATGATGAGAGAGTGATTAGGGGTGATGAGGCATGAATATGAACTTATCAAGGATGAGAGAGGGATGATGAATAAGTGAAATTAACACAAAGTGGTTGTTTGATGTGTGTAGGTCACCAATGTGACCTATGCTACCCCAATCACATCAATTTACATCAATTTCAAAGTGAGTGGTTTGAAAACTTCAATTTTGACAAACCTAAGACTCCTAAAAATGATGGGGATTAATTTAGAAGGCACAAAACCTAAAAAATGACTATATGTTTACCAAACATTGACACCAATTGCAAAAATTATGTCCTAAAATCCCTAGGTTTAATACTTAAACCTTGAAAATACCTAAGTACTGATTAGATTTATTTTAAAAAAAATATTTTTCCACATCATAAGGCATGCAACTATGAGACAAAATCTATCAGATGTAGAATGACCTTATTTTAAAGTATAAGGAAATAAATGTAACAATATAAATGTAAAATTATACTTTACATTTAGAGTTGTAAATATAAGCTTTTGGCCAAAGTTGGCTTCATGTGCATGTCCACATAGTTTTATGTGAAAAAATATCAATTAGAGTAGAAAATATAATATTTTGGCCAAAGTTGACTTCATGTGCATGTCCACATGATTTTATGTGCAAAATAAGGATTAGAGTATAAAATATAAGATTATGGCCAAAGTTAGCTTCATATGCATGTCTACACGTTTTTATGTGCAAAATAATTATCACATTATCAATACCATGATTGTATTTTCTATTAATCAAGATTCACTCCATCTACATGTTCATTTTTTTAATGTGAAAAACAATAGTAATGCAATCATGTTATTGTTTTTATAATAATGTAATCACGTTATTTATTAATGCAATTGCATTATACATTAACATGATTATGTTATGGCTCGGTAATTACTAAGCCATAATTTAAATAATGCGATCATGTTATGTCAGCGAAATTATCATGTTATGTAAAATGTTCATAAAATTATCCCCAACTCCATGCATTTACCCTTGTATCAGAAACATTTAAAAAAGTCTAATTCACAACTAAATGAATTAAATAAATCAAATGACATTTCTTTCCTTATAAGAATAGATTCAGTACTTGTACATGTTATTATTGACATCGTATCAATGCATTAAAATGAAATGCTATATGAGGAAAAATATTTTTCGTAAAATCACAAATTACTTTTGGGTGATAGAATTCCAATGTAGAGGAAATGCTCATGATCTTTGGCTAGTATGAACCAAAGATGCACCAGTTTATGAAAAGAACCAAAATTTTGAAAGTACACATTTTATAGACACATACATAACTTGTAATATTAACATCCTAAAAAATGATTTAGTAAAATTGCATATATACCATAATATCAGTAGTTGTAGAAAAAAGAAAGAAAGAAAATGTAGATACAATTTCTCACAACTACCAATGAAACAAACAATAATACTTGAACCATGGAAAATAAAAAATGAACTTATAATTGCAAATTTAAATCAAATTTACTTACTACTAAGCATGAAACAATATAATGCTCAGACAACTTTGATACTTTCTTACATGATCATAACATAGATGAGTCTCAATACATAAGAATAATACAAAATATAGTAGAACAACCCACCATTTTTATTGCACATAAGCCATCAAAAGTATGGGATAATAATTTCATAAAAAACATGTTATACTTATGGAAATCTAATATAGATGCATAATTTATAATAAATGTATATGTAGTAGCAACATACTATACTTCATATTGACAAAAGAAAACCCAAAAATCACACATGATTTTAAAAAAATATGAAAACAACATGCAATAACAAACATAGATGCCATTCAAATGTTACATGGACTTATAAATGCAATGTTAAACTATCAAAAAAATTCTACACAACAAGAAATTCACTTAGTATTATCATTTCTATTGAATCATTGCTCAAGATCATGTACTTTCATAAATACATCTTGCCTTGATGAATGAACATTTATTCTAAAATCTCCCATTCTCTTTAGATAAAAATGAGATGAATTCAAAGATGTCATGTGCTAATCTATTATAGACTATTACATTGCACGCCTTGCTACTATTGATCATGTTTGCCAAGTTAAATTTGTTTCTAAGTATCAAAAAAGGGAAAGCCATTGAAAAAAATCAAATGTTATACATTTTGTTAATTATAGTAAACATCTTGAACTTGAAAATTATTTCCATGAATGACTATTATTATATGTCCCACTTAAAAATAATCAAAACACATTTAAATAAAGTCTTGAAACATAGAAAGAGGCATACAATTTGTAAATAAAGACCATAAAAGTAAATGAGGTAAAGTTAAATTACAACACCAATCCTATACGGGGAGACATGCATGATGCAATTTACCAACTTGAATGTGATGCTAAAAATATGAAAAATAAAATATTTCATTCTAACATAACCAAACCTATGCAAGAAGAATATGATCTGGAGATGGACTTGTCATTAATAAACTTTTCACCAAAAAAACAAAGTTTAAAACTATTTGAAATTGGACATCACCCATTCATTACTGACAATGTTGAATACTATAAACAAAAATTAATGTAAAATGAAGAACAAAAAACAATTGTTAAAGATATTTCTTTAAAAAAAGTACACATAAAAATAAGCCATTGTCCCTGTTCTTAACTAGAAGTGTAAGGATTGGAAACACTTTTACTGCAAAAGTTATATATGAAAAACTTGTTCACATTTATGCACCTTCTATTGATAACAATCCATCCAAACAAAAAATCTTGATTCTTGCATACATATGTAAATCTGCATACTATGTAGCTGGAATAACATTTTATTCTATATTTTTATTACCTTTTAACAAGTTAGAACTCATTCCATTGATCAGTGAGTGATTTTATACATTATCCAAGCATTACAGTCAATTTTATATAGTGATAATTGACTAAATATCACTTGTAGGAGAAATAATGTTAAACTATATTGATAGGCATTTGTGTGACATAATGTGTATGTGATCAAAAATGCATTATGTCTATAAATCAATCTTGGTTCAGAGAAGGTAGAGCATACCTACACTTTAGATTGGGAATACATTTATTAAGCGGGACCATGACCAATATGGGGATCCACTAGACCCAATTAGGGAATCACTTGTAATAATACACCATGCTAGGAAGGGTTTCAAATCCTACAGTCTAAACCAATCATGCAACAGTCCTAAAATAATCCTAGGTTTAATGTTCATTCTATTCTAATAAAAAATTAAATCTAATATATTACACACCAAAGCTTATGGCACAAAGTGGGGGTTAGAAACAAAACAAAATAAACTAAACATGTATAGAAGACATATACTCACATCAATATATATGAAATCCTAATGCATAGGACATAAGCACAAGTACATTATTTATCTACTTTTACAAAGAAAAAATAAAGCTATGAATACTTACCTTGAATATGAACCCACTAAGCCTTAATCTCTCTCTTGGCCAAGATGATTCACAAGAGATTGTTGTGATATGTAAGGATAATAAAGACAAACCAGCTTTAGGCTACACAACCTATCTATGTATCCAAAAGACTTTTCCACAAGATAAGATCCATATCTCCAAAGAAACTATGGAACCCTAAGATTTATTACTCAAGTATAATGGTCAATAAGAAGATGTTCATGCAAGCTTATTATTATTTGATTCTCTATATTCAAATAGTTTAGAATGAACTTGTATATATAGGTGGATCATGCTCTAAATCCTTTTGAATATGTTGGTTACATGGGTTCGACTTAGTCAACCCTGTATGTTTTTGGGAGATAAATCACTAGATCTTGAGCTAGATCAGCCAAAGGGATAACAAAAATATCAATTAAAAATAATAAAAAATAGTATAGATTCAACCCTGTACAGTAATTAGAGGCTAAAAAATTTATAGATCCAACCTAGTTGACCTAGTATAGTCAACTAGTGAAAGGGGGTCGAGGCAAGAAAGAAGAGAGTAATGATATGAAAAATGTTTGGAATGGGTAAGAATGAGAAGAATACGCTTAGGGTAAATGGTTTTAATAGACAAGAGTGTAGATGACAAGTGGAAAAAGGGACAATAATCTTACAAAGCACCAATGGTCTACCCACCTCCTTTTCAGTGCATCACTTAAGGTGTAAACTCAGAGAGATTGAGATTTGATGGGTTATTTCAAGATAAAAAATGTTATTAATTGGTAAAAGTTTGAAAATATTATGTGTATACATATTCTCCACTCTAATCTCATCATGTGTCACACAATTACAACATGGGATGGTGATTGAGGCAATAAAAATGATAACACACAATGTTGATGCTTAGTGCAAAAAGCAAAAAATAAGATAAAGAAAAAGATAGAATTGAAAAAAACATACCTTTACTTACCTTAGTGCTTTAGATAAATAAGTAGACTATAAGAGAAAGTGAAGGTGTCCAATGTGAAGAAAATTAGGCGAACCTATAGAGATTAATGCAAAAATAACCAAAAATCTAAACTTTTAGAATATAGGCATATAGTAGTGGAAAATAATGAGTTAGTAGAGACAAAGATATGAAGGATTTAAGAAAATTAGAAAATTAGGATTGTTAAGGCAAGGTTAAAATATTTAAGGAAAATGAATGACAAAAGGATGAAAAATGAATGACAAATGATGGAAAATAAATGACAAAATGATTGGAAAATGAATACAATAAATCACATTGGAAAGCATGTAAAATATAAATAGAAAAAAAATAATTTATAACATACTAAATCATGTTGGAAAGTATGTAAAATATAAATAACAAAAAGGAATGTAGAACATACTAAATTACATTGGAAAGCATGTAAAACATGAATGACAAATGAAATATCAATGCAAGAAAACTTGAACAAAGATATGTAAGAAAGTGAAAAGTAAACTCATGTAAGATGGGCAAAAATAAAGACATGAAAGACGGAAAATCAAATGTAATTGAAAATGTGAGACAAACATGAAGAACACATGCATAAAGATAAAAATGTAATAATGGCAAATGTCATATGTAATATAAGTTAAGTCCACAAAAATCAAACAAGAATATGATGGAGAAATGCAAACTCAAATTTAGTGCTTGTTTGAAGAGACAATGTAAGAAAACACAACCACCTAATGGCATGACCAGTATGACAATGAGATGGTGTGGTAAATAAATGGTATAAGGGTGTAATCCATAGTTGCTCAAACATGTTGTTTTCTCTAAGGATAGATAAAAATGAAATAAATTAATACTAGCATATTTTTAAGAGGTGAAGAAGAAGGAATAATAGAAGAGACAAAATAGATTTAGAATCATAGTTTGCCTGTAAAGGTGGGAAATGAAATGGGTGGAGGGGAGAATGAAGGAAAAACCAAGGTAGAGTAAATCTTTATTGAAGTAAAAAAACTTAAATTAGGTTTGTCAAAATAAGAAGACTTTCGACCTTAAGGACTATGAAAAACTTCTCTTAGGTTCACAAGTCTTAGGTCAACAAATGAAGTATATATATCATCCCATGAAGGCTATATGAATGAAAAATAAAATGGACCTACCTTCCCATAACGTGTTCCTCATTCCTCAGGACCCCTTATAGAGTCATTGATCTAATGCAAATATTGGGTACTTTTGTGATAAAGTAGGTATCACTATAGAGTTTATTGAATTACCCTATTCCAATCTATTGGCCTACCACACCCCAATGAACCTCGACTCTATGTGAGGCTAACTATGAAGTTTGAGATTTGATTAGAGATAGGATATGTGCTTGGAATCATGTCTTTTGGTTTGATTTTGAATTTTGAGATTTTTATGTTGACTTTTATATATCATTGCCTTTTGTTTCAAATTATTTGGCATTTAACTTTTTTTTATGACTTTTTATATTCTTCCTCCACATGGATTTAAAAAACCAAACATAGGTGTTAAAGATGACTTTCATTTGAATACTTGGGATAAGGTTACTAATAGAGATTACTTCAAAGAGCATGAGATCTAAGAGTCTCATAAATCGAGGTGAAATAAAAGTGCTATCTTTACTGTGACCTTGTTTTATCCAATAGTGAGTGAAATAAAGGGGAAATCAAGAGGAGTGAAACATGGAACCAATTTAAATTACTTAAAATTACAAAAAAATGTGACAAGGGGCAAACAAGGGATAAAATGATGTAAACTGTGATTCCTTATCATAAGAATGAGGGAAATGGAGGAAAACATGCTAACATAGATTGTTGTGCAAATTCAATCTATAAAAAGAAGTAAAAGCTAAAGTTGAGAACAAGGATCAAAAACACATTCTTATAAAAGGAATGACAAGATGGTAATTTTATGAGGGATAGGTCCTATCCATGGTCTTATAATAAAACTCATAAAATAGAAACCCATAAGGGTACCAAAAAGAAACATGTGAAAAAAATGAGAAAAGAAGAAAATATGGTATTTTATAAGGAGGGCCAGGTCCTATCCATGGTCTTACACTAAAAAATCATAAAAGAGAAACCCACGAGAGTGAATGCTAAATAAGGGGAAAAAATAATCAGAAAGCTATTGTCTTACAATAAAAACTCACAAAAGAGAAACCCATGAGGGTGAATGCTAAATAAGGGGAAAAAATAATCATAAAGCTACTAAGGTAAATAATAACATGAAAAGATAAAAGAAATATATGAGGGTAAAAATGAAAGCAAATGCCAAATGTAAAGTGAAATAAAACCAATTAATGTAAAAGAATATAATGATTCTTATAAAGTGAAAGTAAAAGAAATAAAGTGCACAAAAACAAAGAAACAAAAAGAAAAAGTATGATCTATGCTAACGTTTATATCAAAGATGATCATGTGAAATACAAGTCTATAAGTCATGAAAGGTTTCTTGAAGTTGAATTTAGTTATTATTATGCATTATAAAATAAGAGTGGGCATTGTAAGATGCCCTAATGGGTAAGTGGATGGGCATCACAAGATGCCCCAAATTCTAACATGACATGTGGATGGGCATCACAAGATACCCCAACATGTGAGTTGGAGTGAGGTAACAAAGAACTATTAAAATGATTTGCATTGTGTTGGCAGGTGCATTCGGAGATAGGCAAATATGTTGTTTTGTTAGATTTTAAGGATGTTGAATGTGACATATGATGGGTAGGAGAGGTATGAGGATTTAATGGAGGTAAAGGAGGACTATGTATGATATGCATTGGAGTAGGAATTTAAACTAGGTATTCTTTTGGCTCATGTGACCTAAGAGGTTGAGGTTCAATGGATGTAATGATATGTTTAAAATTATTCATGGTAGCTATATTTTCCTTATTGTTGGAGGAAGAAGGATCAACTGTGGTTCGAACAAAAGTAGCAAATGAGGTATATATATGGGACAATTGTTGTTGATCTTTAGGTAGTTGATTTTGATGTTATTGTGGTTCTTGAGATTGAATTTGAGAAGCTTGAAGATAGTCTTAATAACATTATTTTATGAGAGTATCAAGATTGAATGCAGACCAAACAAGGAAGAAATAAGAAAACAATGAAGATCACGACAAGACTCATGAGAATGACCTATAGTAACATGCCACCAAAAAAAATTATTAAGATTGTACCATTTTAGAGGAGGTTTGGAAGGATCAAAGATCATGGGTTTAGAGGGTGGAAATTTATTCTTAAGTTGTTCTATATTCAAGGGTGGGTGGGTTGGGTTAAAATTGGTTCAATTAAATGCTTCATTTTGAGGTTGGGGAGGCTTGGATGAATCAATGTTATGAAAGGATGATTGAAAAGGTGTTTTAGTAGTTGTTTGAGGTTAGGGAGGCTTCTTCTAAAGTCTTAGGTGAAAATATTCGACTTTGTATTAAAGGGGAGGTTTAAGAGTAGTGACAATATTTTTTTTAAAAGAGTATCATCATTCATGTTATGGTCCACTTTGTGAGCAAGAGACTTCCATCATTTGATGAAAGTATGAGCAGATTCATTAGGAAGTTGTTTGGCATTGATAAAATGGTTAATGTAATTTTCAAGAAGGTCATCATGTTGGAATTCTTTCACTTGATCATTGACTAATCATCTAGTTGTGAGATGGAATGTCTATGAATTTGGTTGTACCATTCAAGTAGATCACCAACAAATATTTTGGCTAATATCTTGGTGGTAGCAAAGGTGTTAGTTTAAACCCATTCTTTATAGAGATTACCAAAAGACTTAAGAAAGATAGTAGGGTGCTTAGTCTCATTATATGTGATATTTGGAGAAATGTTTCCAATATATATTGATGCAATGAATGGGGCTAAAGGTTCATTTTAAAGATTTTGAAGCATTTTGTTATTTATTGGAGGTTAAGGGATGATATTCCCATTAGCATCTCTAAGAGAAGGGACAAAATTTTGATTAGGTTGAGACATGATGACTTGAGGTGGTTGATAGTCATGTTTAATGTTCATCATTTGAGATTGATTGGTTGTTTTCATAATGTTCATTTGATGTATGACTTGTGAAAGAAGTTGAGTTATATCAATAGGTGGATTGGTGTTTGTAAGAGAGGTATTAGTGTTGATAGGAAGGTGATTAGTAATGTTGGTGGGAGGAGGATTATTTGTATGTGAAGGATTCCCAATATTAGTGATAGTTGTCTTAAATGTGGTAGAAGAAAAAAGAAGCTTGGTACAGCCACCATTCTTGTTAGGAAGCATAAATAGTATTATCATCAAGATTTTTGAATAATTGGAAACCATGTAGATTGTAAATTTTAGTGGTTTCAACCATGTTAATTTGGGAAGTGATAATGCTAGGTGATCTTGTTATGGGTGTAAAAAAAAGATTATCAACATTGGTTGTAATAGGTGGAATATAATGTGAGGTTTTAACATTTGATGTAGATGGGTTGATAAGTTTATGAATTATAGGTTTAGAAGGTGTAAAAGTGGTATAAGGTATATGATTTTCATGGTTTATGATTTGTCTAATGGGATTATCTAGATCTACTATATGGTATGGGGTAGATAAAGATTGAGAAGATTTAGAACCATATGATGAAGAGTTGTACCATAAAGAGTTGTCTTCTATGGTGGACAAGTAGGGTAAGAGAAAATAACCCATGTATATTTATAATGGGTTGAGACTATCAAGAAATAATTTGATAAGAGGATTTGTGATACCAAACATGAGTGGATATCATAAATCTAGAAGGAAAAACATGGACAAAATCGGCAAATAAGTTAAGTAGAAAACAATACAGGGTCAACTGGGTTGATCTATTACAAGAAACATGGCATGTAAATAGTATAGAGTTGACTAGGTCAATCCAATACAACAAATAGAGGCTACAAAATTTTACAAGGTTGATTGGGTCAACCTAGTATAGCAGACAGGGAAAATTAGAAAGCCTATAACATATTGTGAATTGAAACAAGATAATTTTTGCAAGTAATTTGAAAAGTAAGAAAAATATAAAAAATATATGATAAATAGAATGAAATAAGTAAACAAATCCTATAAGGGTTAGTTCACGTCAGGTTCACCAGAATATATGCAATCAAAAATGCATCATGTCTATAAATCAATCCTGATTAAGAGAAGATAGAGCATACCTACACTTTCGATTGAGAACACATTTGTTAAACATGAGTATGACCAATATGAGCATACTCTAGACCTGATTAGGGGATCACTTGTCACAATACACCATGATAGGAAGGGTTTCAAATTCTATAGTCTAACACAATCATGTAACAACCCTAAAAGAGTCCTAGTTTTTGATATTTACTCTATTCTAATAGGAAAGTAAATATAATCTAGTACACACCAAAGTTTGTTGCATAAATTAGGGGTTAGAAATTTAAAAAAACTAAACTAAACATGCATAGAAGACATATACTCACGTTAATGTATAAAAAATTCTAATGCATGGGAGAGAAGCATAACTGCATTATTTATCTAATGTTAAAAAGAAAAAATAAAATTAGGAATACATACCTTGAAGATGAACTCATCAAGTCTCAATTTCTCCCTTGGCTAAGGTGCTTCATAAGAGATTGTTGTGGTATGTAAGTCTAATATAGACAAATTATATCTAGGCTACATAACCTATCTATGAATCCAAAAGACTTCTCCACAAAACAAGATTCGTATCTTCAAAGAAAGTATGGAACCCTAAGCTTTATTCCTCAATTAGAATGGTCAATAAGTAGATGTTCATTCACACTTATTATTATTCACTTCTCTATCTTCAAATGGTTGGAATGAACTTGTATATATAGGTGGATCTTGACCTAAAACCTTTCAAATATGTTGGTTGTATGGGGTTGACCCAGTCGACCCTATATGTTTTTGGGAGATAAATCACTAGGTCTTGAGCTAGGTTAGTCAAAGGGATAAAAAAAATCTTAAGTGAAAATACCCAAAAATAGTGCAGGGTCAAGTCATTTAACTCTGTACTATAATTAGAGGCTAAAAACTATACAGGGTCGACCTAGTTGACCTAGTACAATTAACTGGCAAAAGGGGGTCAAGGCAAGAAAAAAGAGGATAATGATATGAAAAATGCTTAGAATGGGTAAGACTGAGAAGAATAAGCTTATGGTAAATGGTTTTAGGAGACACATGTTTATATGAAAAGTGGTAAAATGGACATCAATCTTATGAAGCACCAATGGTCTACCCACCCCTTTCATAGTACACTCTTTAAGGCATTCACTCAAAGAGATTGAGACTTGATGGGTTCCTACAAAATACAATATGTTAGTAATCAGTAAAAGTTTGAAAATATTATGTATAAATAGAATGAAATTACCAACTATGTACTTTGGTAATATTGACACAATCTTTTATTGAGACTTCTACCAGGCTCAACCTATAAATGATTGCCTCATATATGAACATCCATAAATAAACAAAGATATAATCCCATATGTTTTTTAGAAATAAAATGTAAAATGTTACCAACTACACCAAATTATGTGCCAAAAGAATGAAAAGTTGTGGCTATACTAAATATAATACGTACATGCTCGTATACACAAAGTGACATAACATATCTTAATCATAATTATTTACGTTTAGCACCAAATGACCCTTCGTTCTCTTTTAAATTTTACTTAAATGATGATGTTAATACACACAATGACAAAATGTTGACACTTGTTTCGCATAAATAAATTGTTATTAATGCAATAGAAAAGGAAGATGACACATATAGTGAAGGACATGGATATGCTAATGTTGTATGCCTACCATAAAAAAATGTTTTAAAACCAAATATGTTATTTTAACATTTTGCCAGAAATTATGATATGCAAGATGGGCTTGTCAATGGTTTAGATAGTGTATTCAAATTGTACACCAAAGAAAATAAAAATGACATTATCTGGGTGAAATTTAATGAAAATCATGTTGGACATTTTCAAAGGTCAAAGCATATTCAGTTGTATAAAAGACATATGTAATCAAATTGGAACCTTATTCTCCATACTTGAAGACCTATTGAAAAACCTTATTACAAAAAGACATTAATAATTTGAAGTAATTTTCAGTATAACTAGCTTATGCTCGTACAATACATAGATCTCAATGTCTAACCATGGAAGTTATTGCATTCAAGCCGCTTAGTGTACAGAGACATGGGTTGACATATATAGCACTTTTCGATGTGAAGGCCATAGAATTATTATATGTATTAAACCCACTTACAAACAAAAACTTCAAAGTAAAAAAATAATCTATTGAGATGTCAATATTAGAATCAAATTCAAAGTGGGTGTTATAACATAACTTAAAATCATGCATTTTTGCATAATTTATTGTAATATGTTCATTGAACACGCATAACCTTTATCCACATTTATAAGACATTGTCAATGACCATGACTTAATGAAATACAACATAATATGCTTACAAGAAACATACATGACAAACATCAACACTTATAACCATATTCCAAATTTCAAGACTTGTAATTCGGTATATAATGTTCATGGTATTATGATATGCATAAAAACACATGTTTCCAATCCAAATCCAATACAATACATTACAAATGAATTAGAAGCATTGGCAACAAAAATTTTAATACATCAACATGAATTTATAATTGTCAATACTTATGCATCTCCATTTGCTTCTATTTTAGATGTCATAAATTTTGTTGAACAGATATTGTCTAATGAAAACACACAAAAAAAAAGTTAAATATTAAGAGACTTTAATATTGACATGTCCACTTTGAACAAGTCATTAATGCTACTTGAAAAACACATGTTAGCTTCTAACATGCATTTATTGCCAAAGAAACACAAGCAATATATAAACAAAATCATAGACCATGTATGGTCAAACACTGCAAAGGAAGATAATCAAATTCTAACAATAGATACCTATTGGAATGATCATGATGCAATTTATCTAGTAATAAATAACAGTTCTTAAACATTAGTCAACAAACTTTGTACATAGTTAGAAAATATTCCAATTGGTTGTCTATAAAATACATACATTATTTCAGTATTTGAATATTATATGTTTAAAAGTTCATATCGTATCTTTCATTTCAATAAATGATATGAATTAAAAAAAATTAATTTTGGAGCATGAAAAAGCTATTGAAGAATCATCATCACATTTATTTAAAACTAGTCAAATTAATCCCATTCAATAACAATTACATAAGTGGTAACATTTTAATCCAATATTTGTTTTCTTACTCTTCTTCAATCAATTATGATAAATTTTGAATTAAAACTTTCATTTTAAATCATTAAAAAAAAGGATTTTTTGTTTTCTTATAGTGCAATAAGAGAACGAATCTCCCCATCCTCAATATTATACATTTGTGCTAGAAAAAACATTTATACTTTTGAAGCAGATATACTTACAATGTATGGCTAGAGACATACTAGAAATCTTGCTTCACCAATTAAAGCTGAAATAGTCCATATTAACTTGGTTGACCTTCATGGTTAGATAAAAACAATAGTTAATGTTAACAATAAATTGACTAAAAATTTTGAAATGCATTTGAGTCTAGGAAATAGTGTTCACATTCCAGACTTCTTGGTAAAGGAAAAATCAAAACATGAAAGAGGAGATGCTGACTTTTGCATTGTGCTTATTGAAAAGCCAACATTAGAGAATATATCTAAAGTTTGAAAAAAATGTAAGATTACACTAGATAGTACAATTATTGATCATGTAGAATAAGAGGATCCATATTCAGTGGGTTCATTTGGATCTTTGGTCATAGGTTATCAGCAAACTAACACATAGTTCAATGTATATTTCAAAGATGGAGAAACCGAGCATAATACTATAATATTAAGCTTATATTTATTAACACATTGTTTTTCCTTGCATTATGATTCTCTTTTCTAAAAAATTGAACTTTTTTTTCCAGGTTCAACTTGGTGAACAATATCAACAAGCTTGTCATGATATGTAAAATCAACAAATGTTTGAAAAATGCCAATTTATAAGATGTTGTAGATTAGAAAGTGATTATTTAATTATCATGCAAGTGTTTTAGCTATAGGTTGGCTATTTAAATATTGTGGGGTGTTTTTAGTCCTCGCCTTATATGAAATTATAAAAATCGATGAAAATAATAATTTTTAAAAAACGAATCAATTAAATCTAATGATAATTTTTATGAAATATTATGATTAATCTTTATAAATTTGAGCATAGAATTCCAAGTACTTCCACATAAACCGAAATCTTTGTATACATCATATCTAACACTCTCACTGTAAATTATGCAAATTATTTAATTAATTAAATAAATGACAATTAACAGTTATTTGCGATCAAATTATTATTATTTATTTCGTAGTACAAAGCGTGATAGCCGGGATCGGCGCAGGGTACGGGATGATAGTCCACGTTACGTGTTCAAAAATACGTCACCATAAAAATAACAGGACTTCAAGTTCGAGTAGAGGCATGAAAACAGGTACACGTAATTTAATTCCCATCGATGCATAGTGGATACTAAATGTCTATGTTCATCCTTTAGTTGTGGCCCATGCATAACGGATGCTAGCTGTTCGTGTTTGTGATAAACGAAGAAATGGTCCTCTTTGCACATCATTAAAACTAGGACATATCAAACCAGATGATGTACAACATGTTTACAAGCTCAGGGGCAGAATGGCTATCTGCAGAAAGAGTTTACAAAGGAAATAAAATCATCTGCTGCAATTCTCAAAACCCCAACCAATTCCAGCTAAAACGATGCCAAATGCTTCTCGCCTCCTCCTACGTGCGCCTGCCCGCACCTGGCCTTATGTTTAAACCTAACGAGGTGTTGAGTCTCACCTATTACGCCTCCCATCCTTAAAGTGGACCACACTTCATTCCGTCAAATAATTTTTTCTTAAACTAACTCAATTTCAGTCTGGAACAAAGGAAGATTGTTGATGCAGATACATGGTAGAAAATTGTTTTTTCTTTGAACAACTGAATTTAAAAACACACATCAATGATTCTTTTTAAATGTCGTGGTTTACACTTCCAATGCTTGAATTTTTCCTCGACTTCACATCATGCACATGGTATATATATATATTTTATAGAAGGTAAATATTATTTTTAATTTTGACGTATTTCTCCTTAAGCAACCATGTTTTCCCACGGAGTTCAACATCTCATTAAAGAGAATTTAAGTCTTCCTTTCAATTGTTTACAAGCTAGCTAGGAATTAGTTTCCACAAATACCATTCTACCAGACATAAGGGCTTTTGAAAGGACATCAAACGTGAAAAATATATGTTGTGAATAAGGTGAATCGAATTTGATTTGAAAAGATGGAGCGACAGAAAACCTTAGCAGGCGAGCACATAACTGGTGGGGCGGTTGGGATCTGCAATAAGTCAATGAAAATATATAGTTTATTATTTCTAACCAAGAGTATTAAATAAAAGAGACCAAAATCCTGCATTAAAGTTATGTGGCTCGTTTTTGTTAACTAATCCTTTAAGAATCAAATAATGTGTAGCAGAACAATGAAAAAAAATGGAAATGTTGTGAATATTGGCACATAAATATGCCTCTTACATATTAATCATATGATATTTATGGAAGTGTATGTTCAAATCAATTATAATATTTATGTATGAAGTTTAATTTTAATTTGAAAATATATCGATATTTTTTTTAAACTAAAAGAGGGGTAAAAATTTATTAAAAAACGAGAAGAAAACAACAGTTACATTACATTATCCAGGGCCACAAGTTGAACCAGTCCCTGATGTAAGCCCCTGGGGAGCATACTAAGATCCGTAATATTCCAACAGGGGCCATTCTCCGAAGCCCATTTAGCAAGACAATCCGCAACACCATTCCACTCGCGGGGAATGTGTTTGAAAGAGGCCGAATACAAGGAAGAACTTAATTGAAGAATCTGTTGAATAATCACATTTAGGTGCTAGTCAACCTTACCAGGATTACCTTATTCAGCAAATTAACAACTATTTGTGAATCTGATTTGCAGACTATGTTACTCCAGCCATTATGACAGCAAGCTTTCACCGCCTCCAAGATGGCCAAGGCTTCCATGAGGTTGTTAGTATGCTTTCCTTTATAGACCGAAAAGAGAAATTGAATACTCCCAGTGCTATCCCGACCAATACCGCCGATGCCAGCAGCCCTTGGGTTCCCCCGAGAGGATCCATCAGTATTGATTTTAATAAATCCCTCCTCCGGAGGAGTCCAGCGGCCTTCTCTGCAAACAGGACGCATAAGTTGACTTTTACCTCTCCCTGATTGGCAGCTTGGACTAGCAGCGCGACCCAAGTTCGGGTCCAGCCCAAGGCGAGTGCAGATAGACACGGATTCAGGGTCCGCCACATTCTCCCCAGCACATTTAACACTCAAGGATTCTTGCATCGAACTTATAACATGTGCCCATAGGATTGGCAGCTCCAGCTGGGCGTCTCTAAATATTCTTCTATTCCTTTCAATCCACAGGTTCCATAAAATAAAAGAGGGACCCACAGACCAAGCACTTTGTAAAAAGGAATTCTTTGTAGGAGCACGACCAGACCGACCCCAGAAGTCCACCAAAGAAGAAGCATGCCAACAGGGCAGACCCCACGCATTCCACCACAAATGCCACATCTACTTAGCATACTTACACTGGAAAAAATGTGAGCTCCAGTTTCCTCGCTGCTGTGACACAAAACGCACCTAGAGGGTCCCTGAAATCCCCGCTTGATGAGATTATCCCAGGTGAGACATCTATTGTGAGTAAGAAGCCAGAGGAAAAAATTACACTTGGGCCAAGAGGTCTGATTCCAAATTTTTTTCCCCCAAGCAAAATACCCTCTGACACAGGATTGCCTAGTTAGAGCAAGATATCCAGAAGACATTGAGTATTGGCCAGTCTCATCCCCTCCCCACGCAAGGACATCCCGTCCTTGCAGGGAACTACATCCTCTGGAAGCAAGGATATGAGATAATTCCCTCCTATCTTCTTCAAATCCCCTAGGTGGCCAATCGGAGGAGTCTTTTCACCTGTAAACAACAGTAGTTCCCATATTAAAAGCTTCTTTGTAATGCGCCACCTTATGCCACCCTGCCGAATGAAAAGAAGCACCTAAATGCTGCAAATGCAGATGCGATGATAAGATCAGAGGCTCTCCATCCCATGAGTCTCTCCAAAAGAAAGCATCCATCCCACTACTGCAAACCCAAAACAAACTATGTTTCACCAGTTGTGCTCCCAGCTTGAGAGTGCTCCACACCATTGAGCCTCTGCCCTCAAGCGGGAGTCTGGAGATCACATGGGGATCCACTCCTGAGAAATACTTAACCGACAAAATCCTGGCCCAAAGGGACGAATAATTGGAGCACCATCTCCAATAAAGCTTGGCAGCAAGGGCTTGGCTGGCCAAAATAGCAGAGCGCAAGCTGAGGCCCCCATCCTTCTTCGGTCTACAAATGAAAGCCCAATTAATGAGACTCCATTTGTTATTCTGTAGATTTCCGCTCCATAGAAACTATCTAGAAAGGGCATCAAATTCCTTCAGGAAGTAAGCTGGGGTAGCCTGCACCATACTGCGATATATGGGAAGCGCTTGGATGAACGATTGAAGAAGAGTCACACGGCCCGCAGTAGACAACCATCTATGGGTCCAATGACTCACTTTTTGCCTTAGCTTGTCAAGAACATTCTGCCAAAAAAGTCTAGGCTACCTTCCCACCACAATGGGGATGCCAAGATAAATAACTGGAAGGCTCTGAGTCTGAAACCGTAATACGGTAGCAATCCTTCTCTGAATAAGCTCCGGAGTGTTGAAAAACAAAATAGAGGACTTAAGCTCATTAATTTTTTGACCAGAAGCAGCCAAATAATTGTCCAGTGTGTGTTGGAAAGCCACTGCTTCCCTTATACGAGCTCTCCTAGTCAGAATAGTGTCATCCACAAATTGGAGATGAGTTAGGGTAGTTATCCCCTCCCCCTATCTCCATCCCTGTAAGGCATTCTGAGAAACACGATATTTGAAGAGCTGCCCAAGACCCTCAGCCAAAATGATGAATAAGTATGGGGACAACGGATCTTCCTAACGAAGACCTCTAGAGGCACCAAGAAGCTCAAAAGGAGTTCGATTGATAAGAACCAAAAAAGAAGGCGTCGTGACACAACTCAACACCCATCAGATCCAATCCTGGTTAAAACCAAATGCCAAAAGGACTTTTTGCAGGAATCTCCAGCTAACTCTATCATAAGCTTTGGCAAGATCAAGCTTAATAAACATGGCACGCTCTTGAGAAGTACTCATAGAGTGAATAGCTTCCACAGGTATAACAAATCCATCCAGAATCTGCTTGCTGGCCACAAAACCCCCTTGTTCCTTCGAGATGAGTTTGGGAAGAAAATCTTTAAGCCTTTGCGCTATAAGCTTAGTAATGATTTTATAGACAACGTTGCAAAGTGCAATGGGTCTATACTCATCCAGTTGAAGAGCCTGCTCCTTCAAAATCAGAACAAGAAAAGTAGCATTTAGAGCTTTAAGCATTTTCTTACTGGAGTACGATTCATGTATGACCTCCATCAGGTCCTGCTTGATAATGCTCCAAAAGTCCTAAAAAAAATCAATTGGGAAACCATCCGGGCCGGGAGCTTTACCCCGCTTCATGCTGAACACCACCTCCTCAACCTCTGTCATTCCTATCGACCTCATGAGGAATTCATTCATATCCACACTCACCAATGGGGGAATGCAAGAAAGGACTATATTTTTAGCTCCTTCATCTGGCACAGGATCGTTAGCAAAGAGAGCTGAAAAGAACGGACAGCTTCTTCGCTAATAGCTTGGGAAGAGGCTAAACGAGTCCCATCCTGCAAAACAAGAGAAGTAATGATGTTTCTATTTCTCTGCACCTAAACTGACTTATGGGAAAAAGCCGTATTCTTATCCCCTTCCTGCAGCCAGTCAATACACGCCTTTTGCTTCCAATAAATTTCTTCCTAGAGTTCCCACTCAGCAAGGGTGCTAGCAGCTATGGATTCCTTTAGACGAAGTTCTTCTGAGAACCCATAGTCCCTTATTTGCCGTGTGACAACATCTAGCTCATCTTGTGCCCTCTTCCTCATGCAATGTAAATTGCTAAAATAATTTCTATTCCAAATCTGCAACTTTCTCTTAACATACTGAAGTTTTTTGAGAAAAGAATACATAGCAGTACCATGAGCCGAATCTCCCTGCCGCCACCACTGGCCAAGGCAGTCATGAAGAGAAGGGTCGCAAAGCCACATCAGCTGAAACTTAAAGGGAGGTTTTTTAGGCCCCTCAATAAGATTGATGGAAAGCATAATGGGCCAATGGTCTGAGCCTTTCCAGTCCAGGATTTCTGAGCTGAGAGAGAAAGCACTAGACATCCAAAAGCAGGAGACAAAAAATCTATCCAGACGCTCCAAGATGGCAGCATTATCGGTTCTTCTGTTGCTCCAGGTGAATAGCCCATTGGAGGGTCTAACGTCAGAGAGGCGCAATATCTCAACATTATGGCGAAGGCAATTGGTTGAGGGACCTAGACGAGACAGACTGCCTCTTTTCTCCTCCAAATTTAGCACAACATTAAAGTCCCCCATTACAATCCACGAAAGGAATGGATGACAACTGCGAACATAGCGAATATGTTCCCAAAGCTGAAGTTGTCCTTCTATATCAACTGGCGCATAAACATTTGTGACAAGAATTAGTTCCCCGGTGTCAAGAGAAGAGACAACCATAGAAAGAGCTGATAAGCAGGATAACCAATGAAGTGGCAAGATTTTTTGCGGGTCCCAGCACATGGCCAAACCACCTGAGCTCCCTAGTGCACCCACACCTTGATATTGGCCTAATAACCATATTTTTGGCATACAAGCAAACAACGAATCAACTGATAATTTGGTTTCCTGGATGTAGAGAATATCCGGAGAGTGATCCATCACCAATCTTCGAGTAGCCTTTTGTCTGGGGCAGCTATTCAAACCCCTCACATTCCATGATAAGACAATCATTGGGAGAAATGGGGGAAGTGTTCATCTAAGGTTTTAACAACCCCTGATTCCACTAATAAATCTCCTGTAAGTTTAATTTTTTCTAAGTCCTTCCTTCTCCCAGCTTTGGAGGGAATGGAAGAGTTTGCTTTCTTGAATGGCCTCTGCATTAGGCCAAGCACAGAAGAAGAACCCGTATCTTTCCTGCCAGCATCAACTTCCTTAACTAAATCAGCCCATTTCACTTCTTTATTATGCTGTACACTCGCTACTTCAAGTACTTCTTCATTCGGCCTCATAGAATTCTCTAAAGTCGATATAGGCAGCATAACTTGATCCTCAATAGGGCCTGATAATTGCTTATCTGCTTCTAGATCTTCCCCTTGATCCTCAACTGAAATGCCATCTTCAATGGCCATACTGTCCATAGCCTCAAACCTGTTAAATCCCAAGTCCAATTGCCTGTCTACATTCTTGTGTTTGTGGCCTCCACCTCTCATACGGTGCCTTATTGTTGTAAACCCATCCAAACTAGCGCTAGTATGATCAGTTGATCCTTGCGCCAAGCTTTCATTAATTGCTAGATTTTTCCCTTTTATAGCTCTATTTGATTGATTTTTTGCATTAACAGAATGAACCGGTCTACTAATTCCTTTTCCAAAAATTGTTGTATTTGGTGCTAAAGAATCATGGTTTATCCCACTATCTTTGGCAGCCTGCAGACATTTTCTATGCAAATGCCCATATACATGACAAATTCAGCACCTAAAAGGGATAGATTCATAATCTATCTGTTGAATCCAGGATGAGAAGCCCATACAAATCTCCATGGAATCTGGCAAAGGATTATTTAAATCAATGTCAACACACATACACGCATAAGAAATTACCTTTTTGTCCAGTGATTGGTGGGCAATCGCTGTCGGTGTTCCTAGCATGGCTGCAATCTGCCTGAGAATGTCCTCCCTCCAAAATTCCAAAGGAAGCCACGGAAAGCAGACCCAAACCGGCACATAGGCTGGAAGTTCATCAGCTGAGTTAAACCCCGCATGCCAGGGTTTGAGAAAAAGCCCCACACGGTCGTATAAATAAGGGCCCCCCTTAAAAACTCGATTACGGTCTGCAACTGAGGAAAAATTAACCAGAAAATAGCTGCTTCCAGCCAACATGATGTCAAAGTCCCCTTCTATATGCCAAGACCTGCGAATCCAGGCTTCTAAGGCCGCCAGGGGGATTCGAATACCCAGGAATTTACAAAATAGAGTATGGGAAGAGAGATACTCCACATCATCTTGCATTGCTTCAGGGGGAATGACCACCACCGGTCTGTCCTGTCTTCTTAGTAAGCATCCATTTACCTTGCTGAGCTTTGAGCGCTCACTGATGTATGTCGTTTCATTATTGAGAGAATGTGCCCCATGTAGAGAGCCATCCTTCTTGGGTCCTGTCAACGGACCGCCCACCTCTTCACCATTCGCAACCAACGCTCCCGCCATCGCTCAAAAATAAAAATATATCGATATTAAATTAAATTTTAATAAAGTATTTTTTTAATATTATTAATAATAAGTTGTTCTAAATGCTTTTAATAATATTAATTTAGATATTTTATTTTTGATTTAAAGTTTTTAAAGTAATGTATTTTATTTAAACTTGGTCAATCAAATATAATTTCAATAAAAAAATATTTTTGAATTTATTTAATTTTATTTCTTATTTTTCATATTTTTATTATAAAATTTATAAAAATAGAAATCGATTATTTATATATATAAATATTTATTTTATTTTAAATTATATATTTCAACATATTTATACTTAATGTATTTATGATTTTTATCGTGCTTTATCATAAATAAATTTAAATATATGTAATCTATATATATTTGTGTGTATAATAACATGATTGCATACATATATCAAAAATACAAGAATCAAGATCAATAACTAATATATGAATATTTAGATATGAATAATGAGTTCACAATTTTAAATTAAAAAATGAAAAAATGAATTATAAACTTTACACCAATAAAATTGTTTTTCTAATTTAACTACCCAATGAAATTTTATTAGATTATGAATTTTATATAAATATTAAAATGATTCAAATATAAGGTGGTAGTTATTACGTTCTTAAACTTAAACATAATTTATACAACAATAATAAGCATAGATATTAAAAAAATCATTTGATGTACAAATTTATAGTAGAACACTCAATAAAAATTTTATTATTTTTTGGAAATTAGATTAACACTATATTGTAGCATTTCATAATTATATAAAATATTCTTAAATTATATTAAGACAATAATAACTAAAATTTAATATTTCTACTATATTACAATTTTTTTACAGTTGCTTCTATACGATATTTCTTATTATAAATAAATATATGAAAAGAATTATATAATATGTTTAATTGTGGTGAATCATTATATGGTCCGGAGCTAACCTTTCTAAGTATAAGTATGATTAAATATTTCAAAAAAATGTAGCACCGTTCTTGAAAACATTAATATAGTTTGTTTGAGACAGGGATGAGATTTTGATTCGATTCTAAATCCATATTAGATTAGGAAAGTTTTCATTGGATTGTAAATCCATGTTAGATTAGGAAAGTTTTCATTCCCATGCTACGGTAGTGTGGCATCTTCATTCCCGTGCTAATTAAATAGAAGTCAAAAGACATCAATGTTTTCTTGAAGTGCATAAATTAGATTTCCCATGATGTTAATTGTTTTTATATTATTAGTGTTATTAAAAAATTTACACATTAGTTTGTTTGGACTTATGTGTTGAGTATGTATTGTTTGAACATTACAAAGTTAAAAGATTAACCCAACTTTAATAGTTATAGGTCTATTTTATTTTATTTATTTTTTTTTTTTAATTTTTAAATAGGTGTAGAGTTATCCAAAAATTTGGGAATTTGTTTTTTTATTGAATAAGAAAAAAAAAAAATTTTGTGTGAAAATACAAAAATACACAAAAGTCTCACCATTGATGTAAATGTACGATAAATGTTGTTTTGTATAACATTTTTATTGTTGATGGTAAAATATAATGAATGTAAAAAATTATTATTATTATTTTTTTCAATCTTCATTCACCTTCGAAAACTAAACCTTTTTACCACAATGCCAAAAACACTTTATTAAAGAAAAATAAATGTCCTAACAATAATTAATATCCAAACTACGATATATGCATAATTAACTATCAAAACTACATGACATTTCAAATCTAAAATGACATGGAAAAATACCTATAACCCCTTTTCAATCTCCATATCATCTTAAAGAATAAAAAATAATGCATTACCAAAGAAAAATATACCAAATCATAACCATAAAATAGATTTATAAATTTCTTCATTTTGAAATCCATAATCAACCTTTCTCTCAGTGTAATATTAAACTTTCTCTCATAATTTATAGGCTCACTTATATATTGAATCGTGTAATATTAAAATTTCTCTTATAATTGATAGGTTCACTTATATATTGGATTTTTTCAATATATTATTAATGAGATTTATATTTTACCCTTGATCAATGATTCACATTAGATGTTGGAGAATAAATATTATTGTATTTCTCTACTTTTGGTGAGTGGCATATATTTGTGTAGATACCTCACAGGGCTTTAAGGTTGTGATCAAATGGAAGATACATAAAGTGAATGGTCAATAAACTGAAATAATGATCTAGGTACATTTTTTAATGGTAGAAAGTTTGTTCTGAAAATAATTATTTGGTCATAATAGATGCCATTAACCTTATTTTTTTGGATTTGAATATGAATACATGAATGAAAATGTTCTCTTGATGTGTTATTAATCCAAATTAATATTTCATACTTTTTAACAAAATTTCATCGAACAAAAAAAAAAAAATGAAAAAAAAAAATTGATGGCACATTTCACAAGGATTTAATGGTTGTCACTTATTGGAGGCTCTCTTACTCAATGATTATTGGTGATATAACTAAAAATATTTTCACACAATAAATCATGTTTTATATAGTGTTATTATGATTCATTAAAATGCTTAATATTGACATGCTTTTTTAACATGTTTTAAATTTTTATTATTTAATTTAAAAATTTAACCAATAAAAACTTTTTCGTAAAGAAATATATAAGTTATATAATGTATTACAATATTTAAAAAAATAATTCTATTTCAATCCATGTTTCCTTTACTATTATTTTCTTATCTTTATAATATATTTTGTAATACAAAAATGACTTTCAATAATTGAACACTATCAAGATATGTCATATACTTTTTGTTAATTGTGTTGTGTAGAATATGATTAAAATATTATATAATTCTTCATAAATTTTTATTCAAATTTAGTCTCATTTCTCTTCTAAATAGTTTAAAAAAACTTTAAAAAAAAAAAAAAAAATAATAATAATAATAATAACAATCTTTATAAGGAATTAATCCTTCTCACTTATTATAGGCTCTAACATTCCATAAATGTTTCTGACATAACTAAAACATTTAGCATGAAAATAAGGCATGTTTTACATAGTAAATTATAATATTTCATTAAAAAAATTCATATTGGTATGATTTTTTAACATGTTTTTAATTTGTATTATTTTTTCAAGCTTAGACCAACAAACATTTTCTTCCAAAAAGACATATGAGTCATAGAATGTCTTACAATATTATAATATTTCATTCTATTTTTGTTTATCTTTATTTTTCTATTATTTAATTATATTTATATTTTAATTGAGAAAATAATAATATCTATTAATATTTGAACATTATCAAGAGATATCACATATTGTTTATTGATTGTAGAGTGTATAATGTGATTTGAATATCAGACAGATTCTTAAAAACACTTGT